>CM044003.1:22349982-22742482 GCA_024085815.1 Flaveria linearis
GAGATATGCTAATACACTATGACTTGTTAAAGAATGATTCATTGGTCGTTTTCATGTCATGAAAACATCTCCTTTATCTCTTAAACACGCTATTGAAGAACTTCGTCATGATCTATTTTATATATTAGTTGAAGAAGTTCGAAGCGTGAGTGGTTTATCTTAGAACTTTCTCTTACAAAAGCTGGAGATATACGTTGCAGTTACCAATATTTGGTTTAGTTATATTCATCTATTATTAAGGTGCTTGAATATATTCAAAAGTACGTTGTCAACATTATTAACCAAAGACAAGTAAATGGAATTATAAATACATGAAGACATTTGATTTTGTATATTATTTACATTTGATGAAGCATGTTTTAGGGATCAGTAATATATTATCTCAAGCTCTTAGAAAGATCAAAATATAGTGAATGCAATAAGGACAGTTACTGCAACTAAGAAATTTACAAACGTATAGGCTTGACAACCGTTTTAATGAAGTAACTATCAAATTACTTATGTGTATGGGACCTTTGAACCGAGATGATCATTTAGAGCATTTGATATTCCAAAGATACTAAGGTTAACCGATATGTATCTATATGATTTTAGTTATGAACAAAGAAAAGAACTTATGCATGAGCTTGACAATTATATTGCTGATATAAGAGAAAATAAAATATTTGCCAACATGAATGATATATCTCATCTTGAAAAAAAGATGACGCGCATATATAAACATATTTTATATATGTTGATCAATCGCTTTATTGAAGTTAGCATTTCTTTCTATTGCTTATTACAGCAAGCTAGTGTCGAAAAATATTTTTTTCTGCCACGAAGCATGTGAAGACGGGTACATATAATCAGATGGGTGATGGTTATTGAACGGTTCTTCTATTTGTTATATCGAGAAGGAACTTTTGACGAAAGTTAAGGGATAGATTTCAAAGAATGAAAATACATATGGAACAACTATGAAGAAAGTGGTAATTAGTTTGTTAAGTACTTCCGTTGCATGCATTTTTGCTATTTTGTTAGAACATATTTTTCCTACATTATTGATTTGTCTTTCTTATAATAGTATGCAAGTTGTGTTCCTGCTTTTCATTAATTTTCACGCGACATATATAAGTTTCTCATTTTATTTCCTTTGAAGTAGCTTTTTCCCCACTAAAATTACTTTTCAAAATTTTGATGATTTTAGTTGTTTTTTTATTGAAATTTTAGTGATAAAAAGTTGACCTGAATAGAAAATTCTATAAATGTGTTGATAGAAATCATGACATAAAAAATGAATCCAGTAAAAAAGTTCATGGCTAAGCCCCTAGTGACAACAAACAAGCATAAGCAGCAATCAAACTGTTGCCGGCCCCCTAGGGCAACAAAATGTATTAATATGTTAAATTATATATGTTAATAAAACATATTCCTTCATATTTTAAGTTAATTTTATTGTAAAATTCATTTATTTAGACACTAATTTGTGTTTTATTTGATTTTTATAGTTTTCAATGAAGACTTGGAGATTTTTGTGGAGAAATTAAAGATTTGGATAAATTCAGGGAGAAAAATGTTGATGATATAGCCATATCCAACCCGGAAATACCTATATCAACTGCCAAGTTTTCAAGCAGCTCATTTTTAAAGGTTGATATGATCATATCATATATTCGGACTAAAATCGGGTTTATAACCCAAATCACCACATTTCCATCACAACTTCCATTTCATTCGAAACCGTAGTTTCCTTTAACCCTTGAGGTGATATTGAGTCTTTCTCAAAAGTTTTTGGGAGATATGAATGCAAAAATTAAAGATATCACACTTTTAAGGGAAGTCTAACATCATCCTTTTCATTTTCACTCAAATTGGTTTAAATTCCTCTAGATTTATCATGAGTTCTTTTGTGTTTTTGAGTTTGGGTGTGTTTTTCTAAGCCTCATATGCTAAAATCTTATTATTACTGGATTGGATGAAATTTACCATGATTTAACAACTTGTAAATGATTTTTGATGTTGTTTATTTTGATGTCATGATAAAACTTGATTATTCTTTGATGGTTATGTGTTTGTTTTAGTTTGATAAAATATTCAACCTTATAGAAGTCGTAAGCATGTTATGTTGAAAACTTTTATGTTCTTACAACTCTTATGTATATAATTGCATATTTTTCTAGTGTAATTTGTGATATTTGATTACAAATGGTGAATGAAGGTTAAATGTATAGTAAAAATAGATGAATGTGCATCCTTATACTTGTGTTTAAGAAAACCATGGTGTTTGACATGGATCTCTCTTGTTATTAATTATGAATTGATTTTTAATTGTGGTTTGATGCTGATAATTGAAGGGGAATTATATTTTTGTCTATTATACGCAAGTTGAGTTGTTGTCATATATTTTTCGTGCTAACTTTTCAAGGATTTGTGAGATTAGATTAACATTATGTAACGTTTCGCATTTTACATTTATTTATTTTTTTAAATGTAATATTACTCCTTATTAAATCCTTATAATCTCAAGACTTGATCATAGTAAAAATATCTTTTTATATTATTCTTGTTGATTATATGTTTGTGCAACGATTAAACAATTGCGAATACGCGTTTTAACGTAAAAACCGAGCAACTTATCGGGACTTATATAAATATTTTTTAGAAAATTATTTATAAGTTTTATTTTTATGATTCATATGTTAAAATACTCATTCTTAATCATTAGTTTATGATGCAAAATAATAAATAAAATAAGTTAAGGTTAAAATTGAAACTTTGTATTTACTCATCTCCCCAACTACTTACATTAATACCCAACCATAATTTCCCCTATAAATACTAACCCAAATCCCCCTCTAATCACTTTCATCACTCTAAACTCTCTTTAAACTCTCTCTAAACTCTCTTTAAACTCTCTCTAAACTCTCTTTAAACTCTCTCTAAACTCTCTTAATCCATCCAAGAACTCTATCCTTTTTGTAAGAAATATTCAAGAACAACTTGTGAGTTTTATTTATTTATTTATTTATTCATTTATACTTTCTTTCTTACTTTCTTCTACATTTTCTTTAACACTTGGAATAACCTCTCGGACATAACCACTTAGTCACCAAGGTGACACAAGTATGGTAAACCCCCACTTTTGAGGTCCAAATATGAAATATTATACTTGATTCTTTTATACATGTTTTCTTGTTTTATTTTTAACCCTTTTACATACTAAACCAAGTCACCAACAACTTCAATGTTGGAAGGCTTGTGTTGAAGTTATATTTCTGAAATTTTAAGGCTTTTACACTCCATTCTTTAATCTTTACAAAACACTAAGTGATCTACAAATCAAGAAGTGGATGAAACCAAACCGAGCCTCCAACCAATGTTGAAAGCCTTACGTTATGGTATGAAATGGTGATGTGGAACCTTGGTTCTACAACTAATTTATCCACCATACCCCACTTGAACACTTAGTCAAACTAGTTAGTTTACTTTATTACTTTCATTAATGTACTCATGACCATCCGAATCACCCTTATGTGGAGATTTTGTGCAATGGTGACAATCTTTAGGTTTGTGGATATCCCCACCTTTAATACATGACTTATATGAATATAACAATTGAGGTTTGGGGATTACCCTACCTCTAATGCATGACTTATATTTATATCTATATATTAATTAGTCAAAACCAAACCATAACGTCAATCAAACCATGGTTGAATGTTATGTGTTACGGTAGACATTATACTAATCTTATGATTTCTTATTTTGGACTTCCAATGAGTGAGTAATACTCATAAAGAACACACATAATACATGGTGTCCAAATAAGTGTCTAAGTAGTATATACTTTCATGTACTCTCATATTTGTAATTTTCATATACTTTCCAATTGCTAAAATCTCAAACTTTGAATTCTAAACTTACACACTTTTGTTTACCTTTTAGGGTAACTTTGGTGACTCTAATATTTAAATTCAATCATCTATTCTTGTGGATTCTAATCGCCAAACCGTGAGTCATACTTCACCCCTTTTGTTTTTAACACTATTTGGGTTGCAATATGTATCAATTATCAAATGCACTCAATTATACATTCAATCAAACTCGTTCTAAAACTCAATCCATATAAACATGCTTACTTGTTATACTATTTGTGAATACATACTAGAATACATTATCCTGCAAGCAATCTAAAACTCCCTTAACATGTATAGCGCTATAGGACTAGCACATCCGCCCTATTATGATGGGTCTATGTTAAGTTATTCAATATTTACGGTCTTGGTCATTTTTAATGCTAAGATTACGCTAGTGGACACTTTGGTTTGATTATTGGCTTTGCATGCTAGCAATGTATAAACTTTAGTATACTTTACTCATGTTGAATTGAGATTTATTCACTATTATGCTATGTATTCAAACTTGTATGCTCACCAATATAATCATATGTTGACCAATATTTTATACATGTTGTAGGAAATGCTTGAAGCTTTATCAAGAAATTCAATTAGGTGGACTTAGAAACACACCAAACCTATCATTTTGTCATGTTTATGTTAGACTTGTACTTAAAATTATTGTATATTTATTTGAAACATGTTAATGTTATCTTAATTAATGGAAATGAAATTTAATCTTAATTTATTGTCACTTTAGTTCTATGATGTCTTTGAACAATCTATCACTTCTCGTGCCCCGATGTTTCCGCCATCGGTTAGGGTGTGACAGATTGGTATCAGAGCCATAGTTATAGGGAATTAGGAAAACTTCCATGTTTTGACCTAGACTATGACTAAGGACTCCCATTAGTAATGCTTATGATTTGTTTGAATATCTTATGTTTATGCCAAAAAAAACTCGAATCTATCTAATCTTGCCCCTCATCTTATTCTCGGCTAGAAAGAAATACACCTTTCCTAAGGTGTAATCATGCGACGACGATACGAAGACACTCGTATTTTACAAATGAAACGACCTCACCAAAATAGGAGTGAATCCTTACTTTGGTGATGACTTTCAATCCGCCATTATTGTTTTTATGAAATTAGACCATTAAGATAGAAGTGATTTCCTTACCTTGATGACAATTTCACTTATTACACTCTTATGGACCCTTACAATGAGTTAAGATTAATTTCCTTACCTTGATGGGTAAGTACCAACCACGTTTAGGGAACGACACCACCAAGTTAGAAGTGATATCCATATCTTGGTGACTAGTCCCATTCTTTGATTTTCAAACTCACCAAAGTCTTAAGATTTTGATTGACAAGGGACATGTAGTAACTGGAAGGGCGAATACCGTTACCCGACTTGTCGGCGAGAGTATTCCAACCCATTAAGCCAAAGCATGATTCCCGAACTCAAAAGAAGTCTTGACTACTTTGGATTAGTCTTAGTTCTAAAACCGGAACATTCCAAGCCTTAATTGAATCTCTTTATGTTTGTAGTTGTTTTATGCATTTATGCTTCAACCTTTTTCCTCTTGTCAAGATCAAATCATCTGAATCGTGCTAACCTCTCGACCTAAGACGCTAATAATCAAGAACCAACAGAAATTTAAAAGTTTTCATTGTTGTTTAGCAAATTCTTTTAAGTGATTATATGATTCATTATGAGAACCGATTTAAAACTTAGTTGCTTAGATACTATGCTATCATGCTCTAAATATGCAAAAAAATATATTTTAAATACTATTGATCAAGTCTCATCATTCTCTTTGACCTACATTGTAGACGTCTTCCAAATCCCATAGAAGCTCCAAGCAAAGTTCCAATAAGAAAATGGTCGCTTTCATGGCTAAGCAAATGGCTCGAGTTATTCCTGATATTGTTAAGCAAATCAATTCCACCCCTAGCCCGAACACTTCCATTGAATCCCGAAACCCTAGTCCCAAAACCTCAGCCTTTTCCTATAAGCACTTCAAGTCATATGGCCCCGAACCCTTCACGGGTGAAGAGGGTGCCTCCAAGATGCTTGAATGGTTCGATAGCATCGAAGTCACTTTCATCAATAGTGAATGTCCAGACGAGCTTCGGACTCGTAGTGCCACCGGTGTCTTCACTCGAGGGCACTTGAATGGTGGAAAAGTGAAAGGAGCACTTGTGGAAATGAGGCCGCCTTCGCCCTACCATGGGAAGAAGTGAAGCAACTCATGATAGATGAGTTTTGTCCTCCTCATGAAATGCAAAGTCTTGAAGAGGAATTCTGGAACCTCAAACAAGTTGGAGGAGACAACCTGACTTACACCATTCGCTTTAAACAACTTAGTATCCTTGTCCCTCACTTGGTCAACACCACTGACCGAGCCATAGCCAAGTACATAAAAGGCCTTCCCTATTATCCGTGACTCCATCACCATAGCCGAACCATTCTCAATTGAGCGGGCTATCCGGTTGGCGGCTACCTTATCTAACAACCAAGTGAAAGATGGATCTTTGTCTCTTAAAGGCTCCTTTAAAACCTCCCATCAAGCCATCTCCGAAACACCTGAGGAACCCAAAGACATAAAAACACCATCCAAAAACACCCGTCACGGTAAGAAACGGAAGTTTCAAAGCCGCAACTATGCCATGACAGCACCAACAACCCAAGCTCCCATCAATTTGAACCAAGAACCACCTAAGAAAGCCTACACCAGTACGTTTCCCAAATGTGCCAAATGCCAATACCACCATCA
This sequence comes from Flaveria linearis, assembly GCA_024085815.1. Taxonomy (NCBI): domain Eukaryota; kingdom Viridiplantae; phylum Streptophyta; class Magnoliopsida; order Asterales; family Asteraceae; genus Flaveria; species Flaveria linearis. Next base: position 22,356,644 of record CM044003.1, read on the forward strand.
ACCCGCCTCTCAGTGCCGTCAATGCACGACGTGCAACCGTTATGGGCACTTTGCCTCAACATGTCGAAGTGGTCCTAGCCCACACGGTAACCCACCTTCAGCTCACACCGATACCCAAAGACCCTCGGCTAATGCAAATGGTCGTGCTTGCTTCAAATGTGGTGACCCAAGCCATCTTGCTCCTCAATACCCCCGCAACAATCAAGTTCAAGTGCAAGTGCCACGTGGACGCGCATTTAACATAAATGCGCATAAAGCTCAAAACGACAATGATGTCGTAAACGGTATGTTTCTTATAAATGGAATTTATGCTTCTATGTTATTTGATACTGGTGCGGATAAAAGTTTTGTTTCCGTAAAATTTGAACCAATGCTAAAATGCACATGTTCTAAATTGCCAAAATCATTTACTGTTGAAGTCGCTAACGGAAAATCTGTCACTGTTGATTCCATTCTCCTTGATTGCATTCTAAGTCTTAATGAACATGAATTTCCCTTCGAACTCATACCCATGCAATTGAGTAGCTTTGATGTCATAGTAGGCATGGATTGGCTTGCCAAGGTTAATGCCGAAGTCATTTGCTTTGAAAAATATATCCGTATTCCGCTTTCTTCCGGCGACACCTTACAAATCTATGGCGAGAAACCCTCAAATGGACTCAAACTCATGTCTTGTACGGAGGCACGAAAGTGCTTACGTCAGGAATGTATTGTCTTTTTAGCCGATGTCATGATAGAAAAAGAAAAGAGAAAGAGTGTAAAAGATATTCCAATCATTTGTGACTTTCCTGACGTGTTCCCTTAAGATCTACCTGGCCTTCCTCCCGTTTCATCCATTGATTTTCGGATTGATCTCATACCCGGTGCTACACCTGTTGCTAAATCTCCCTACCGACTCGCACCCTCGGAAATGCAAGAGCTAGCTAGTCAACTTCAAGAGTTGGTTAATAAAGGCTTCATACGTCCTAGCTCATCCCCTTGGGGTGCTCCAATCCTTTTTGTAAAGAAGAAGGACGGTTCATTCCGCATGTGCATTGATTATCGTGAGCTCAATAAACTTACTGTCAAAAACCGTTAGCCTCTTCCTTGTATCGATGACCTCTTTGACCACATCCAAGGACCAACTTGTTTCTCAAAAATCGACTTACGATCTGGTTATCATCAGCTTCAGATCCGTGAAGAAGATATTCCAGAAACCGCTTTCCGCACAAGGTATGGTCATTACGAGTTCATGGTTATGCCTTTTGGGTTGACCAATGCACCCGCAGCCTTTATGGATTTGATGAACCACGTGTGTAGACCTTACTTGGATCATTTTGTAATTGTGTTCATTGACGGTATTCTAATTTATTCTAAGACCGAATCCGAACATCAACGACACTTACATTTGATCTTGGAACTTCTTCGAGCCGAACAACTTTACGCCAAATTCTCCAAATATGAATTTTGGTTGAAAGAAGTTCAATTCCTTGGTCACATCGTGAGCAAAAAAAAGGCATTCATGTTGATCTTGCCAAAATCGATGCTGTCAAAGGGTGGATTGCTCCAAAATCCCCTACCGAAGTACGTTCCTTCCTAGGATTGGCGGGTTACTACCGTCGATTCATCTCCAATTTTTCAAAAATAACCATACCTCTCACCTCTTTGACCTAAAAAGATAAACCTTTTATTTGGGGTCCCAAACAAGAGGAATCCTTTCAAACCCTCAAGCGTATGCTCTACGACGTACCCATCTTAACCCTTCCCGATGGAAATGACAATTTTGTTTTTTATTGTGACGCTTCAAATCAAGGTCTCGGTTGTGTCCTTATGCAACGAGGCAAGGTTATCGCTTATGCGTCAAGAAAACTTAAAACCCACGAGAAGAACTACACGACCCATGATCTTGAACTCGGAGCTATTGTTTTCGCTTTAAAGATTTGGAGGCACTACCTTTATGGTACTCAATGTGTGGTCTTCACAGATCATAAGAGTCTCCAACATATCTTTAATCAAAAGGATCTTAACAGGCGTCAACGACGATGGGTTGAATTGTTGAACGACTATGATTGTGAAATTCGTTACCACCCCGGAAAAGCAAATGTCGTGGCCGATGCTCTTAGCCGAAAGAGTCATGTCAATGCTCATAGCATTTGTGTAACCAATCGTCTTTGTTGTTTTCAAATCCAAAACGACATTCAAACTCGTATTCGCGAAGCCCAACACTCATCGGTCGTCGAAAACAATTTGTATAACGAGATGCAATATGGTATTGAAGACCAACTTGAGTCTAAATCTAATGAAATTCTCCATTACCTTGATCGTATTTGGATTCCTAACCGTGACAACCTTCGTGCTCATGTAATGAATGAAGCACATAAATCACGATACTCCACTCACCCCGGTGCAGACAAGATGTATCAAGATCCTCGTCGTTGTTATTGGTGGCCGGGCATGAAAAAGGATATCGATCTTTTTGTGGCCAAATGTCTCACTTGTTCAAAGGTAAAGGCCGAACACCAACAACCTTCTGGTTTACTTGAGCAACCAGAAATCCTAAGGTGGAAGTGGGAGAGTATTGCAATGGATTTTATCACCAAACTCCCTCGAACATCTTCCGGGCATGACAGTATTTGGGTAATTATCGATCGATTGACCAAATCAGCTCATTTCCTTTCCATCCGTGAAGACTATTCCATTGAAAAGCTAGCTTGTATCTACACTTCGGAAATCATTAGCCGTCATGGTATCTCTCTCGATATCATCTCCGATCGTGATGGTCGATTCACTTCCTGTTTTTGGAAAACTTTTCAGCTAGCTTTGGGCACTCAACTCAATCTTAGTACGGCTTTTCATCCCCAAACTGATGGACAAACTGAACGTACTATCCAAACACTTGAAGATATGCTTCGATCTTGTGTTATTGATTTTGGTGGCAATTGGGATGTACACCTACCATTGGTCGAATTTTCGTACAATAACAGTTATCACTCTAGTATCGAAATGGCACCCTTTGAAGCTCTTTATGGTCGCAAATGCCATTCACCTATTTGTTGGCACGAGATCGGTGAGGCACAAGTCACCAGTCCCGAAATCATTCAAGAGACAACGGATAAAATCTTGCAAGTCCGTGACAACTTACTTGCTGCAAGAAGCCAACAAAAGAGTTATGCCGATAAACGGCGTAAGCCCTTGGAATTCAATGTTGATGATCTCGTACTCCTCAAGTTATCACATTGGAAAGGAGTAGTGCGCTTTGGTATGAAAGGAAAACTTGCTCCTCGATATGTAGGTCCTTTCAAGATTCTCGAAAGAATTGGTAAGGTGGCATACCGACTTGATCTTCCACAAGAACTTAGCAACGTTCACCCAACCTTCCATGTCTCCAATCTCAAGAAGTGCCTAGCCGACGAAGGACTTCAAATTTGCTTGACGACATACGTGTCGACGATACCATGCATTTTGTTGAGAAACCTGTTGAAATCATGGATCGTGGAGTGAAACAACTCAAACGAAGTCGTATCCCAATTATTAAGATGCGTTGGGAAGGAACACGTGGTCCAGAATTTACTTGGGAACGTGAAGATCAATTCAAGATCAAGTACCTGCATCTTTTCCCTGAACCTTCTTCTAAATGAATTTCGGGATGAAATTTCCTAAAGGAGGGGAGACTGTAACGTTTCGCATTTTACATTTATTTATTTTTTTAAATGTAATATTACTCCTTATTCAATCCTTACAATCTCAAGACTTGATCATAGTGAAAATATCTTTTTATATTATTCTTGTTTATTATATGTTTGTGCAACGATTAAACAATTGTGAATACGCGTTTTAACGTAAAAACCGAGCAACTTATCGGGACTTATATAAATATTGTTTAAAAAATTATTTATAAGTTTTATTTTTATGATTCATATGTTAAAATACTCGTTCTTAATCATTAGTTTATGATGCAAAATAATAAATAAAATAAGTTAAGGGGTTAAAATTGAAACTTTTTATTTACTCATCTCCCCAACTACTTACATTAATACCCAACCATAATTTTTCCCTATAAATACTAACCCAAATCCCCCTCTAATCACTTTTATCACCCTAAACTCTCTCTAAACTCTCTTAATCCATCCAAGAACTCTATCGTTTTTGCAAGAAATATTCAAGAACAACTTATGAGTTTTATTTATTTATTTATTTATTCATTTATACTTTTTTTTCTTACTTTCTTCTACATTTTCTTTAACACTTGGAATAATCTATCGGACATAACCACTTAGTCACCAAGGTGACACAAGTATGGTAAACCCCCATTTTTGAGGTCCAAGTGTGAAATATTATACTTGATTCTTTTATACATGTTTTCTTGTTTTATTTTTAAACCTTTTACATACTAAACCAAGTCACCAACAACTTCAATGTTGGAAGGCTTGTGTTGAAGTTATATGTTTGAAATTTTAAGGCTTTTAAACTCCATTCTTTCATCTTTACAAAACACTAAGTGATCTGCAAATCAAGTGGATGAAACCAAACCGAGCCTCCAACCAATGCTGAATGCCTTGTGTTATGGTATGAAATGGTGATGTTGAACCTTGGTTCTACAACTAATTTATCCACCATACCCCACTTGAACACTTAGTCAAACTAGTTAGTTTACTTTATTACTTTCATTAATGTACTCATGACCATCCGAATCACCCTTATGTGGAGATTTTGTGCAATGGTGACAATCTTAAGGTTTGTGGATATCCCCACCTCTAATACATGACTTATATGAATATAACACTTGAGGTTTGGGGATTACCCTACCTCTAATACATGAATTATATTTATATCTATATATTAATTAGTCAAAACCAAACCATAACATCAATCAAACCATGGTTGAATGTTATGTGTTAAGGTAGACATTATACTAATCTTATGATTCCTTATTTTGGACTTCCAATGAGTGAGTAATACTCATAAAGAACACACACAATGCATGGTGTCCAAATAAGTGTCTAAGTAGTATATACTTTCATGTACTCTTATATTTGTAGTTTTTGTATACTTTCCAATTGCTAAAATCTCAAACTTTGAATTCTAAACTTACACACTTTTGTTTACCTTTTAGGGTAACTTTGGTGACTCTAATATTTAAATTCAATCATCTATTCTTGTGGATTCTAATCGCCAAACCGTGAGTCATACTTCACCCCTTTTGTTTTTAACACTATTTGGGTTGCAACATGTATCAATTATCAAATGCACTCAATTATACATTCAATCAAACTCATTCTAAAACTCAATTCATACAAACATGCTTACTTGTTATACTATTTGTGAATACATACTAGAATACATTATCCTGCAAGCAATCTAAAACTCCCTTAACATGTATAGCGCTATAGGACTAGCACATCCACCCTATTATGATGGGTCTATGTTAAGTTATTCAATATTTACGGTCTTGGTCATTTTTAATGCTAAGATTACGCTAGTGGAGACTTTGGTTTGATTATTGGCTTTGCATGCTAGCAATGTATAAACTTTAGTATACTTTACTCATGTTGAATTGAGATTTATTCACTATTATGCTATGTATTCAAACTTGTATGCTCACCAACATAATCATATGTTGACTAATATGCATTTCTATGAAGAATCAGAATATTGCATTTCTATGTCCTCAGCTTGCTTAGTTATAAACCTGTTCCCATGTTGTATCTTTTTCCTAGGGGTCTTAATTGTATATCCTCCAACATGTACCGGGGCACGTCGAACATAAAATTTTGATTCTTTTTCCAGTTGAGGGATTTCCATAGCTTGTTGGGGTTCTAGTTCAGGTGTTATTTCCTTAGAGTTGCCATGGTCTGGACATTCGGAAGGATCAGTCTCATTGTGGTAACTATCTGAATTTATAACTGTATAAATTTCTTTGTAATATTTCACAAAATGGTTAGTCACATATTATTGTAATTGTTAAGTATAAAATCATAAAATCATAGAATTTCACATATTAATTATATCACATAAGTATACCTAATATTACCATTAATTGAGCTTATGGTCATAGTCTAGGTATTTTTATTATACCTAATTCACAATAACCAATGGCTCTGATACCAACCTGTCACATCCCGACGGAAGCGTGAAATGCTGTTCGGGTGTGACTAGTTGATCAGAGTGCATTGTTTAGAGTGTAGTAAATACAATATACATACACGTATTTAATCATAAAATTAGGACATGCATTTATTCATAATTTCCGAGATTACATCATTTAACATAGATTTTCAAAATTTGATATAATCTTTCTACAATATTGTTAAACTATAGAATGTCTTCAGAGGCGATGGAAGTGCGCGTCCACATACACGCTGTAGTCAACAATGTTGACAGCAATGGTCAAACAAACTTTTCCAACTATTTCACCCCAGCCATTATGGACATCAAAACTAAAGTCAAACGTGTTTGGCATCATTTCCTGAAAAAGACATACTCAAACAGTCAACATATAGTTAGTGAGATCACAGGTTTATTTCCAGACAAAATATTTTGTTGATGCACCTATTACAACCAAACCTGTTCATACACATAATCATGCTGTCACGAATAATCACAAAATCAGATAATATTACATCTCAACCCTCATTTGGTTAGGTGCAGGAAAATATCATCACAACACTCATCCTGTTTGTGCAAATATTCTCCTAAGTAGCGCTACTAATATTATGAGACGGTTCCTCATTCGAATTAATGGTTGTATCACAAATGACAGTAAGCCTCAAAATATTTTCAAAATAATACATCAACATAACCAGTATGCTTTTTCCTCCAAAAACTTTACAAATACCAAAAGGTCAAAAATAGGGCTATGAATCTCACCGTGTCTCCAAATTAGAACCTATAAAATAATTCACAAAAGTAGACATAAATTTCTTTAAAATTTTTAGAACCTCAGATTTTATTAATTTTTGAAAATTCAACTATAAAACAGTTAAATAAAATTCTCAACATTTATTTTATTACACATAAATAGTTATAATTATTCCAAAGACTCCAAAAATAACCTAAAATAGCTACTGTTACTCAAAAATTACCAAAAATTTATAGAATATTATTTCGCCTGTTTGTAACATCCCATAAATTTATAACATCTAATTCCCAACAGATTGTTTTCTATAATTTCTATAGTATTCTCAAAGTTCATTAAAAATAGTTTCTATAGTCCATAAATTCCTAAAATTTTACATAAAGTTTCATATATAAAATAGAATATTATATAATTATATCAAATTCTAACTCCTAGCAGATCAGTTTCTGTAAATTTTATAATAATCTCAATATTTAGCAAAAATAGTTACATAACTCCAAAAATTATGAATTTTATATATTCTGTGGATTCATATTTAACATTGTATCCATGATTTTATCAGTATTTATTATATACTTTAATTATTTATTTGGATTTTTCAACTACAGAACACATAAAAATTCATATCTCAAATACAATAAGGAAATAAATTCTGAAATAATTCTAGAGACCTTTATAGTTCAAAAAGATCATTATTTGAATTTATCAGAATTTCCTCGAATTATTTGTATTTTTGAGTATTTTCTCTATTTTTAAATAATTTGTATAAATTATTTTACTAACTATATTTTTACTGAAAATTTTCAGAATAATAAGTTAATATTTTCTAAATATTTTCAATGTTTATTCTCACAATCGCAATTTATTTATTATTTTTACTTAATTTCTTTAATATTTCAAGATTAAATTCTCATAATTCAAAAATACATCTTTTATCAAGTTTTCTGATTTTATTACTGGTTATTGATAGATATTAAGGTTTCAAGATTTATTAAGGTTAGTTTTGGTACATATACATATACCAAAACAATTTATATGTGCTTATAACACATATGTAACTTTTTGTATTAAAACATTTTTTAGAAGGATCTTAACCTTGTATAAATGAGATGAGGAAGGCTGATGATGATGATAATGATGACCTTGAAGATGTTGTATGAAAGCCGATAGATGTGAGTGAATCAAGGTGGTGAATGGTGATGGTTACTGGTTATGGTGTTTGTGGTGATGTTAAAAGATGGTGATAGTGGTATGGTTGTTGATTGTTGTTGTGAGAGCCAAGAGGAGAGGGGAAAAGGTGGAGTTGGTAGATGGATGTGGTTTGAAGATGGTGGTGATGGAGATCGGGACCGAGAGGCAAAGGAGAGATGAAAGGGAGTTTGGTAATGGTTTTGGTTGTGGTGTGTTTGCAATTACCGAATGTATGGTTGTATATAGGCCCTCGGTTAACCGCCCCCTTACAACCATAATCATGAGGCGACACTATAGTTTTGGTGAATCACCTGTCCTAGCTTATCATAGATATTCAAGGTGATAGGTGGCGGTTTTAGAGAGGGGTATGGTGGCCGATGGTTGTCTATGATATTGGCATATTCATTTTGAAATGATGGTGATTTTATGTGGCGGTTTGGTGGTGATATTTAGCCGAGGGTTGCTTAATGACTTCTTAGTCATTAAGCTAGGTTTAAACATAATGGTTTAGGTGCATTAGGGTTTGATTTATTAGATGTTAATGTTCTTTTAATGTCCCTTGTGTTGTTTTGGTTGGGTTTGTTATGAAGTGATTTGTTGTTTTTTCTCTAACTTGATTGGTATATATATATATATGGATGCATTTATAGATGTATATTCATACATGCATACGTAAACTTTACCAAGCATACACCCCTGCTTGCCTATAATACACATATATATATAGTAATATAGATAATCATATGTGTATATATATACATACATGTTATATGTACAATAGTATATGCAGAAGTATGCCATCTTAATTCATATACATGCATGTAAACATGCATACTAAACTCTCATATACGTACACATGCATGCACACGTAAATAGTTCTCAATATATATGCATGCATGCAAACATGCATACGTACATTTTTCATATACATATATGCATGTAAACATGCATACGTAAAATTGGCATAATGATATATTTTATTTAGTTGTAATATAAATAAAATTTTCTATTTATTTTTAGGGTTGTCACATTCTCCCCCTGTTAAAAGAATTTCGTCCCGAAATTCCTTGGAGTGTGACTTCTTAAATTTTTAGAAAAACTTAACTAATTATTACCTCTGAATAAGTGGGGGTATTTCTTCTTGATATTATCTTCTCTTTCCCATGTGTATTCCGGTCCTCTCTTTGCATTCCATTTAACTTTCACTATGGGAATTCTATTTCTTCTTAACTTCTTTATATCCTTGTCTACAATGACTATTGGTTCTTCTACGAAATGAAGTCTCCTATCTATTTTGACTTCTTGAATTGGTACCTCTAAGGTTTCATTGGTTAAGCATTTCTTGAGGTTGGACACATGAAAAGTGTTATGTACTTCACTTAATGCTTGAGGTAATTCCAACTTATATGCCACAGGACTAATTCTATCAATGATTTTAAGCGGACCAATATACCTAGGGTTTAGCTTACTGGTTTTCCAAACCGAAAGATTCCTTTAGAGGGAGATATCTTCAGATAGACCCTTTCTCCAATTTGAAATTCCAATGGTTTCCTTCGTTTGTCTGCATAACTCTTCTGTCGATCACGAGCTACTTTCAATCTATTTTTAATCTCAGTGATTTTGTCTGTAGTTTCTTGGATTAATTCAGGACCTGTGAGTTGTCTATCACCTATTTCATTCCAACATAAGGGTGATCTACACTTTCTTCCGTATAAAGCTTCAAATGGAGCTAACCCAATGCTAGAGTGATAACTGTTATTATATGAAAATTCTATTAATGGTAGGTGACTATCCAATTTCCACCAAAATCTATAACACAGGCTCTTAACATATCTTCTTGTTGAGCTTCCCGAATTTGATTTAACAGGTCTTAACGTAATTCCATTCTCATAGCACGTACCCGTAATGGCTTAGTTCTTTCTTTCCTACTTAGAGCATCAGCAACTACATTTGCTTTACCGGGATAATACTTGATTTCACAGTCGTAATCACTTAGTAACTCTACCCATCTTCTCTGCCTCGTATTTAACATCTTTTGATCAAAGATATGTTGCATACTTTTATGATCTGTATATATTATACACTTAGTCCCGTATAGATAATGTCTCCAAATTTTTAGTGCAAATACTACAGCTCCTCTTTTGAGGAGTTTAAAAGCTTCATTTTGTTTTTCTTACCATATATACTTTCTATCTTTTTGGGTCAATTCTGTCAGTGGTTGAGCTACTCTTGAGAAATTTTCTATAAATCTTCTGTAATATCCCGCTAAACCTAAGAATTGTTGTATTTCAGTTGGGGTTTTTGGAACTTCCCATTTCTTAACTGCGTCAATCTTTGCTGGATCAACCTGTATTCCATTTTGGTTAACTATGTGTCCTAGAAATTGTACTTCTCTTTTCCAAAATTCACATTTTGAGAATTTTGCATATAATTTTTCCTTTTGTAGCAATTCCAAAGTTTACCTCAGGTGTTGTTCATGGTCTTCCTTATTTTTAGAATAGATCAGAATGTCATCTATGAAGACTATAACAAACTTATCTAAATAAGGCTTACATACTCTATACATTAAATCCATAAACACTGTTGGAGCATTGGTTAACCCAAATGACATTACAAGAAATTCATAGTGCCCGCACCTGGTTCTAAATGCAGTTTTAGAAACATCGTCATCCTGTACTCTTAATTGATGATATCCAGATCTTAAATCTATTTTAGAAAAATAACTAGATCCTTGTAACTGATCAAATAAATCATCAATCCTAGGGAGATGATATCTATTCTTTATAGTAACCTTATTGAGCTCTCTATAATCAATACACATCCTAAAAGTTCCATCTTTCTTTTTAACAAAGAGAACTGGTGCTCCCCAAGGTGATACACTAGGACGTATAAATCCCTTATCTAATAATTCCTGTAACTGAGTCATGAGTTCTTTCATTTCAGTTGGTGCTAAACGATAGGGTGCTTTAGCAATAGGGGTTGTTCCTGGTATTAATTCTATTTTAAACTCTACTTGACGAGGGGGTGGTAATCTAGGTAATTCGTTAGGAAAAACATCAGGGTATTCGTTTATAACAGGAACACTTTCCAAATTTCCTTTATTAAGTTTTGCATCAACTATGTGAGCTAAGAAAGCTAAACATTTCTTATTTAAGCATTTTTGTGCTTTTTCACAAGAAATCAATTTCACAATATCATTTGGTCTATCACCGTATATACAGAGAGTTTTGTCTTCCTTAATCAAAGGAATTTTTATCATTTTCTTATGACAGATGATTTCAGCATGGTTCTTACTCAACCAATCCATTCCTACTACAACATCAAATCCTCCTAATTTAATAGGAATTAGATTTATATCGAAATAATATCCATCCAAATTCAAAATACAGTTAGGAATGATTTCACAGCTTCTATTATTTTACCATCAGCTAATTCTATCATGTAGTTATTACTTAATTTCTCAGATATTGAACTAAGTGATGGTCTAAAAATATTTGAAACAAAACTACGAGTTGCTCCTGTATCAAATAATACTTTTGCGTACTGGTTATTGATAAGGAACGTACCCGTTACCACTTCCGATTCATGACAAGCTTCATCAGCTTGTATCACAAAAGCTCTTCCACGGGGGTTGTTTTGATTAATTGGGGCCTTGCCTTTTCATTGTGGACACTCATTATGAAAATGATTTTCACTTCCACACTAAAAACAGACTGTTTTAGGGTTGGTAGGGTTTTTGCAGTCTCGAGAGATGTGCCCTTTCTTTTTGCAGTTGTAACAAACCACTGTCATACAGTTCCCTGTATGATACCTTTGGCAGATATTACACTGTGGTTGTTTATCCATCCTCTTTCCCTGGGTTGTTCCTAGGAAATTTCTTGGTGGAGGTCGGGTTATCCTCTTCTGAAGATTTTCTCCAGATCTTCTTCCTAAGTGGTTTTCATTCCATTTTCTTTTCTCCCCTACCTGTGGATGGCTTAATGATCCATTTCTGATCATCTCATCTACCAGACTTCCTGACAGGATGACTGCTTCTTGAAAGGTTTTGGTTCTTGCAGATTTCACTAACCCTCTTATTTGTGGTACTAGTCCCCAAATATACCTCCCTATTCTTTTTTATTCTGGGGTTATCAGATGTGGTACTAACCTGGACAGTTCATTATACCTGTTAGTATATTCCCGGTGTGCAGCTCCTTTCATTTCTAGTGCTAAGAATTCAGTCTCTAGTTTTTCTATTTCATTATAAGGGCAGTATTTTTCTATTATTAGCTTTCTAAATTCCTGCCAACTTATTTTATTCATGACATTCCTACCTCTAGTATGTACCTCCATTTTCCACCAGGATTGTGCCTCTCCTTTTAGAGAATGCGAGGCAAACAGTGTCTTGAAATTTTCAGCACAGTTACTGATTTCCAAAACTTCTTCTATTTCATCTAGACATCTTAAGGCTTGCACAGCTCCTTCTCTTCCATCGAATTCCCAGGGTCTGCAGGACATGAAGGTCTTGTAAGAACATCCTTTTGAGACTCCATTCAGGATTTCTTCTTCCTGTCGCCCATTTGTGTTAATATTTTCAGGATCTTCTGGTGGGTGTGAGGTGGTTCCAAAATTTAGATTTTGTTATAGTTGGGTTATCAGGGTAGGTAAGGTAGCTTCTATTTGCTGGGCTACTATCTGAGAAATCCTGTCATTGTCATTTGTGTCAGTGTTCACGGGTGTTTCTTCCCCAAGTCGGGTACTGGGTCGTCCTACTCGAGCTGTTCTTCGGACAGGCTGAGTGTTTCTTTTTGGCGGCATAATTCACCATAGTGAATTATAATGTTAGTATCATAAACAAATATTCTAACACAAAATCATTTAGCATATATTAACTAAATATTTCAACACAAAAGTACATATATCATTTGGATTCTTATTTCTTTTTATTCTAATAAGTTAAACTATAGTTTTCTAGTTCCTGCGAATCCACTTCCATATCCTTGCGAAGATATTCTTCTTGGGTGTTTTGAGTTTCTTGATGTCCTTCTGGATTTTCCAAATTCATAGCTGTACTTTCTTAAGTTTTCTAAGAGTTTGCCGAGCTTTTTTCACTTGATCCAATTCTTGTCTTTTAGTTACCTTATCCTTACTCTCAGAAGAATCAGAATGTTGCATTTCTATGTCCTCAGCTTTCTTAGTCATAAACTTGTTCCCAAGTTGTATCTTTTTCCTAGGGGTCTTAATTGTATATCCTCCAACATGTACCGGGGCACGTCGAATATAAAAATTTGATTCCTTTTCCAGTTGAGGGATTTCCATAGCTTGTTGGGGTTCTGGTTCAGGTGTTATTTCCTTAGAGTTGTTACGGTCTGGACATTCGGAAGGATCGGTCTCATTGTGGTAACTATCTGAATTTATAACTGCACAAATTTCTTTATAATATTTTACAAAATGGTTAGTCACATATTATTGTAATTGTTAAGTATAAAATTATAAAATCACAGAATTTCACATAATAATTATATCACATAAGTATACCTAATATTACCATTAATTGAGCTTATGGTAATAGTGTAGGTATTTTTATTATACCTAATTCACTATAACCAATGGCTCTAATACCAACCTGTCACATCCCGGCGGAAGCGTGAAATGCTGTTCGGGTGTGACTCGTTTGATCAGAGTGCATTGTTTAGAGTATAGTAAATACAATTTACATACACACATTTAATCATAAAATTAGGACATGCATTTATTCATAATTTCCGAGATTACATCATTAAACATAGATTTTCAAAATTGATGTAATCTTTCTACAATACTGTTAAACTATAGCATGTCTTCAGAGGCGATGGAAGTGCGCGTCCACATACACGTTGTAGTTAACAATGTTCACAGTTATGGTCAAACAAACTTTTCCAAATATTTCACCCCAGCCATTATGGACATCAAAACTAAAGTCAAACGTGTTAGGCATCATTTCCTGAAAAAGACATACTCAAAACAGTCAACATATAGTTGGTGAGATCATAGTTTTATTTTCAGACAAAATATTTTGTTGATGCACCAATTACAACCAAACCTGTTCACACACATAATCATACTATCACGAATAATCACAAAATTAGATAATATTACATCTCAACCCTCATTCGGTTAGGTGCAGGAAAATAGCATCACAACACTCATCCTGTTGGTGCAAATATTCTCCTAAGTAGCGCTACTAATATTATCAAACGGTTCCTCATTCGAACTAATGGTTGTATCACAAATGAGAGTAAGCCTCAAAATATTTTTAAAATAATACATCAACATAACCAGTATGCTTTTTCCCCCAAAAACTTTACAAATACCAAAATGGTCAAAAATGGGGCTATGAATCTCACCGTGTCTCGAAATTAGAACCTATAAAATAATTCAGAAAATTAGACATAGATTTCTTTAAAATTTTTAGAACCTCAGATTTTATTAATTTTTGAAAATTCAACTATAAAACAGTTAAATAAAATTCTCAACATTTATCTTATTACACATAAATAGTTATAATTATTCCAAAGTCTCCAAAAGCTACTATTACTCAAAAATTACCAAAAATTTACAGTATTATTTCAACAGTTTGTAACATCCCATAAATTTTATAACATCTAATTCCCAACAGATTGTTTTCTATAATTTCTATAGTATTCCTAAAGTTCATTAAAAATAGTTTCTGTAGTCTATAAATTCCTAAAATTTTACAAAAAGTTTCATATATAAAATAGAATATCATATAAATATATCAAAGTCTAACTCATAGCAGATCAGTTTCTGTAAATTTTATAATAATCTCAATATTTAGAAAAAATAGTTACATAATTCCAAAAATTATGAAATTTATATATTCTGTGTACTCAGATTTAAAATTGCATCTATGATATTTTCAGAATTTGTTATATAATTTAAGTATTTATTTCATTTTTCTACAATAGAACACATAAAAATTCATATCTCAATTATAATAAGGAAATAAATTCTGAAATAAGTCTAGAGACCTTTAAACTTCAAACGGATCCTTCTGTGAATTTATCATAATTTTCTCGAATTATTTGTATTTTTGAGTATTTTCTCTATTTTTAAATAATTTGTATAAATTATTTTACTAACTATATTTTTACTGAAAATTTTCAGAATAATAAGTTAATATTTTCTAAAGATTTTCAATGTTTATTCTCACAATCGCAATTTATTTAGAATTTTTACTTAATTTCTTTAAAATTTCAAGATTAAATTCTCATAAATTCAAAAATACATCTTTTATCAAGTTTTCTGATTTTATTACTGGTTCTTGATAGATATTAAGGTTTCAAGATTTATTAAGATTAGTTTTGGTGCATATACATATACCAAAACAATTTATATGTGTTTATAACACATATATAACTTTTTGTATATAAATATTTTTTTAGAAGGATCTTAACCTTGTATAAATGAGATAAGGAAGGCTGATGATGATGATAATGATGACCTTGAAGATGTTGTATGAAAGCCGAGAGATGTGAGTGAATCAAGGTGGTGAATAGTGATGGTTACGGGTTATGGTGTTTGTGGTGATGTTAAAAGATGGTGATAGTGGTATGGTTGTTGATTGTTGTTGTGAGAGCCGAGAGGAGAGGGGCAAAGGTGGAGTTGGTTGATGGATGTGGTTTGAAGATGGTGGTGATGGAGATCGGGACCGAGAGGCAAATGAGAGATGAAAGGGAGTTTGGTAATGGTTTTGGTTGTGGTGTGTTTGCAATTACCGAATGTATGGTTGTATATAGGCCCTCGGTTAACCGCCCCCTTACAAACATAATCATGAAGCTACACTATAGTTTTGGTGAATCACCTATCCTAGCTTTGCTAGGTGTCAATCATAGATATTCAAGGTGATAGGTGGCGGTTTTAGAGAGGGGTATGGTGGCCGATGGTTGTCTATGAAATTGCCACATTCATTTTGAAATGATGGTGATTTTATGTGGCGGTTTGGTGGTGATATTTAGCCGAGGGTTGCTTAATGACTTCTTAGTCATTAAGCTAGGTTTAAACATAATGGTTTAGGTGCATTAGGGTTTGATTTATTAGATGTTAATGTTCTTTTAATGTCCCTTATGTTGTTTTGGTTGGGTTTGTTATGAAGTGATTTGTTTTTGATCTAACTTGATTGGTATATATATATATATGGATGCATTTATAGATGTATATTCATACTACAAGAAAATGGGTCTATAGCAACGAAAAAGTGAGACCCTATAGGGACGACATGTCGTCGCTATAGATTTTGTCCCAAAAAATTAGTAGTTATAAGTTAACATGTCGTCGGGATAGAAGTCGTCGGCATAAATTTAGCAATAGCAACGACATGTCGACCCTATAACAGTCGACGTTTCTTAAATTGACGAATAAAAAAAATAAAAAAAATATATATGTATATTATCTATAGCGACGACATGTCGTCGCTATAGATGATATTTATTTTTTTTATATTGTCTATAGCGACGACTATAAATAATATATATTTTTTTATGTTATCTATAGCGACGACTTGTCGTCCCTATAGATAATATATATATTTTTTAAAAAAAGATAACAGTCTATAGCGACGACATGTCGTCGCTATAGACTGTTATTTATTATTTTTTTTAGGAACCTACTTTTTTTATAAAAATTAAACAAACACATAGTTGATGCAAATTTAACAAACATATAATGAGTGCAAATCACATTCAAGTTTAACACAAATAGTTCATATAATTTTAAAGTAGTTTAAAGTTCTATAAAATCTAATAAAAATATAAACTCTAATTGCCTCCAGGTGGTCGTTGCTGCTGGAAGTAACGCATCATTTCCATCTGCTCTTGGATCAGTCGTTGCATCTCTTCTATTTGTTGTTGTTGTTGTTGTTGTGATTGTCTAAGCTCTGCAACTTCATCTTGCAAATGTTGTGTTGGAGGTTGTGAGCTAGAAAAATCAGGGGTGGGATGTCTCACCACGCGACCAACACCTCGTATATGTCCTCGCCTTTGACCTAAGGCGCGCTCAATGCATTGAATCTCATCAACAGCAGATGAGTCTCCACCAGTCTCGCTAGATGATCTCACATACTCCTCTTGAATTCGTTCCTGCATTAAACATATTAAAAATATTAATTCAAATGGGTCATTTTGACCCAAACACACTTAAACATGCTATAATCAATCAAAAGTTAGTTCAAATGGGTCATTTTGACCCAAACACACTTAAACATGCTTGAATCAATCAAAAGATAGTTCAAATGGGTCATTTTGGCCCAAACACACTTAAACATGCTAGAATCAATCAAAAGTTAGTACAAATGGGTCATTTTGACCCAAACACACTTAAACATGCTAGAATCAATCAAAAGATAGTTCAAATGGGTCATTTTGGCCTAAACACACTTAAACATGCTAGAATCAATCAAAAGTTAGTTCAAATGAGCAATTTTGACCCAAACACACTTAAACATGCTAGAATCAATCAAAAGTTAGTCCAAATGGGTCATTTTGACCCAAACACACTTAAACATACTAGAATTGCTTAAAATGAGCCATTTTAACCCAAACACACTTAAACATGCTAGAATCAATCAAAAGTTAGTCCAAATGGGTCATTTTGACCCAAACACACTTAAACATAATAGAATCAATCAAAAGATAGTTCAAATGGGTCATTTTGGCCCAAACACACTTAAACATGCTAGAGTCAATCAAAAGTTAGTTCAAATGAGCAATTTTGACCCAAACACACTTAAACATGCTAGAATCAATCAAAAGTTAGTCCAAATGGGTCATTTTGACCCAAACACACTTAAACATACTAGAATTGCTTAAAATGAGCCATTTTAACCAAAACACACTTAAACATGCTAGAATCAATCAAAAGTTAGTCCAAATGGGTCATTTTGACCCAAACACACTTAAACATGCTAGAATCAATCAAAAGATAGTTCAAATGGGTCATTTTGACCCAAACACACTTAAACATGCTAGAATCAATCAAAAGATAGTTCAAATGGGTCATTTTGGCCCAAACACCCTTAAAGATGTTAGAATCAATCAAAAGTTACTTCAAATGGGTCATTTTGACCCAAAAACACTTAAACATGCTAGAATCAATCAAAAGTTAGTTCAAATGGGTCATTTTGACCCAAACACACTTAAACATGCTAGAATCAATCAAAAGATAGTTCAAATGGGTCATTTTGGCCCAAACACCCTTAAACATGTTAGAATCAATCAAAAGTTACTTCAAATGGGTCATTTTGACCCAAAAACACTTAAACATGCTAGAATCAATCAAAAGTTAGTTCAAATGGGTCATTTTGACCCAAACACACTTAAACATGCTAGAATCAATCAAAAGATAGTTCAAATGGGTCATTTTGGCCCAAACACACTTAAACATGCTAGAATCAATCAAAAGTTAGTTCAAATGAGCAATTTTAACCCAAACACACTTAAACATGCTAGAATCAATCAAAAGTTAGTTCAAATGGTCATTTTGACCCAAACACACTTAAACATACTAGAATTGCTTAAAATGGGTCATTTTGACCCAAACACATGTAAACATACTAGATTCACACAATGTTAGTTTAAACTTACCCAGTCCGATTCTGCCATCCGTTGAGCGTCCAGTATAATGCCATGTCATTTCTTTTGCTGTGAATCTTGAGCTGTAGATTCGTCGAAGTCGGGAAGTTAAAGGAAAGTAGCGCAACACTTTTTGAGGTACTTTCTTCCCCTTTGTGTTTTTGTCAACCCATCTACTCTCGTTACAAATCGGACAATTTTGCATCAACTCATTTTCTTTCCAAAACAGAGCACAATCGTTAATGCAAGCATGGATAGATTCATATCCTAACCCAATCTTTCTTAATCTCTTCTTAGCTTCATAGTATGAGGTTGGAATTTGATTTTCTTTAGGGAATGCAACTCTCAAAAACTCTAAAAGTTGGTTAAATGAACTATCCGTCCATTTGTTGATAACCTTGATATGCATCAATTTTGCTAAAAAGTTTAAAGAAGACATCCAACTGCAACCGGGGTATAACTCGGTATTCAGCTCCTTAAATAATGCATCAAACTCCGGGTCAAAACCGGTTCCATCTTCGTCTACATTTTCTTCGTTAACATTCTGCTCCGCCATAACATCATCGATTGCATCAAACATCTCATTATTTGTTGCTGGAATAGATTTTCTTGGAGCAAAAAGGTCTTCTATTTCTGAAGCATGTGGATATTTCTCACCATGATAAGTCCACGTCTTATATGATTGTAGAAACCCATTGTCATGTATGTGGGCATAAATAATATCCAGATCCTGCCGGCACCCATTGCAGCATCGTTTACATGGACAAAAAGATTTTCCTAAACTGTCAACATGGTTCTTGGCAATTTCTAGAAAGCTACAAAGACCTTTTATAAATTCCGGAGAACTCCAATTTCGCAATTTAATCCAACTCTTATCAATTGTCATATCTATGGTGTTATAAAACATGGAAATACAACTTTATCAATTAACATATTCACAAAGATATACTAACATTAAAGTCATATACACTTACATATACATACATACAAGCATAATCACAACACAACCACTTACAAGTGTACAAACATACAAATATACAACATACTTACATACATAATTATAAAAATACAAACATACTTACATGCAAGTATAAAACATACTTACATACACACTTACAACTATACAAAAAGCATACAAGTATACAACATACTTACTACACAATTATAAAAAAACAAACATATAATATACTAATGAATAAACATATAAACATAAATACATACAAACATTCACATACAGAATTAACATAATTACATACATATAAACATACACATAAACAACTAAACACATAAAACCATATACATATAAAATAACACATATAAAAATGCATACAAACTTAAAACCATGAAAATATATATGGTGACATTTCATCAAAAACTTGGTGGGCATAACCTAATCTAACATCAAACCCATATAACCTAATCTAACATCAAACCCATATATATTTACATATATATACAAGTATACAATCATATAAACCTAATCACATACATATTCACCAAACAACACTTAAATCATAAGCTATAAACGAATTTCATACCTTGAAAATCTTCAAATCGTTTAATTTCAAGCTTTAAACTTTAATCTCACCTAAAACATAAAAATTTAGATAAAACTTATAAAAACAAGATTATATAACTTCATTATAGTAAAAGAAACATCATTCTTACCTTAAAACACTTCAATTTGGTTGAAACCGAGATGAACCGAGATGAAGTCGGGAGAAAAAAATGGGGTTTTTTGGTTGAAAAATGGGGCAGAAGGTCGAAACTGCGATTTAAGGGGTCTGCACTCTATAGCGACGACATGTCGTCGCTATAGATTAAAACAAGTCGTCCCTATAGATGATGAAAATAATAATTTTTTTATTTTTCACCTATACCGACGATATGTCGTCGGGAAAAGTAAAAATATTTTTTATTTTTATTTTTCTTACACGAATGTTTAAATAAAGAAAAGAAATAAGTTTAATATTTGTCTTTCCCGACGACGTGTCGTCGGGACAGAGAACGCATTTTTTTTTTAATTTTACTTTCTTAAGCTAAAAGGTTTTAAAAAAAGATAAAATAAAATATATTTTTCTTCAGAAACGACTTGTCGTCGGGACAGAGTTTTTTATCATACCGCCTTTTTTTGGCAGCCCGCGCAACTCTATACCAACGACATGTCGTCGGTATAGAGTCAAAGTGTTGAATTTTTGATTTTTATCTGTACCGAGGACATGTCGTCGGTACAGAGTGTTCTGTACCAACGACTTTTGTCATCGCTATAGCCTTTGTCGGTATAGAGTGAAATTGTTGTAGTGTATGTATGCATACGTAAACTTTAGCAAGCATGCACCCCTGCTTGCCTATAATACACATATATATGGTAATATAGATAATCATATGTGTGTATATATATATATATATACATACATGTTATATGTACAATAGTATATGCAGAAGTATGCCTTCTTAATTCATATACATGCATGTAAACATGCATACTAAACTTTCATATACGTACACATGCATGCACACGTAAATAGTTCTCAATATATATGCATGCATGCAAACATGCATACGTACATTTTTCATATACATATATGCATGTAAACATGCATACATAAAATTGACATAATAATATATTTTATTTAGTCGTAATATAAATAAAATTGTCTATTTATTTTTAGGGTTGTCACAATGATAGCGGTTTAGTATTGAGAGTCATTATGTCTATGCTTAAATACTCGGTTACCTCAAGCTATACTACTATGTGAAAAGTCCATTTGCCTATTGTATATTTAATTAATTAGGTGATAATTGTTTATTTTATTAAAACTAATTATATGAATTTTCATATAAAAATATATATACATTTACACACGTTATGTATCATCAGCTAGAACTGAGTAACAACTTCCTAATTGTTAGGTAACATTGGTCCCAACTAGCCATGCATTAGTAGTAGCATAAACCCTCATAGTAGCAATCCATGCCCACCATCATCAACCACCCCTTGATAAATCAGTAGGGCCTACATCTTCAACCCCAAGATATCAAAATGGTTGTTACCATCAAACTTTTCAAGAGTGAACTTCATCGACATCGTCTTGTGATGTTCGATTAAAAACCCTAATAGAACAATTTCATTAAAATTAAGCCTTATCGTGATTCTGATACCACTTGTTGAAACAACACCATATAAGTCAAAAACAAATTATAATCAAGCACACCAAAACGATTATCAATCTTATTCATCTCAAAACAATTGCAAAAGATCTTATACCGAAAAGAAAAACGAGAGGTAAGAAACTGTTAGATCATGAACTACTCTATTACTTCTAATACTCCCAAACTGTCTGTTAACAATAATGAACAAACTTAACTCTCATATTGACTGGAACAATCCTTCAACATTGAACAAAGTACTAGACAACCTCTAAACTTCTAATACAACAATTAGCACTCTCAAATTCTAAAATATGTTAGATGGCTTGGGAAAATATCTTGGTACCTAATGAGTAGGAGGAGATACAAAACAACATTCACACAGGTGGATTATGTGCACAATTGGTTATAAATGGGTGCCGATCAAAATCAATTTTTCAGACGGAGATCGGCTGAAAATAAATTACCAACAAAAATGAAGCTAGCAAGAAGATGAGTTTAATTTCAATTGTAATCTGCTTTTTCTACTGTGCTAATTGTGAGGAAGAGCCGGAAGCTGTTAACCATCTATTTATCTCATGTAAATCTGCACAAGAGGGGTGGTCTCAAATAGGAGTTTGGTGTAATTTGAAGATCTTAACAAAACTCACAGGAAAAGGTTTGCTTGAATTCACTATAGACGTAAAGATTCCTATTGATTCAAAAGAAATACTTTACGGTTATTATACCTAAACGTCTTGTTTCATTTGGAGAGCTCGCAATGATAAGGTATTAAACGGCATTTACCATTCGAGTCATAAAGTAACGGAGGAGATAAAGGCATGCTCTTTCCTGTGGATAAATATAGGGCTAAGGCTCACTCATTACATTGAAAAATTGGTGTAATTTTATTTCTGAAGTTAGATTGTATGAATTGATTATAATCAAGGGTGTAAACGAATCAAGTCGGCTCGCAAGCTACTCGGGATCGGCTTGTAAAAAACTCAAATCGATCCGAGCTTAAACGAGCTCGAGCTGAAGCTCACATTATGGCTCGTTTACTAACAAGTCAGAGCTTCATATATCGAGCATGAGCCCGAGCTTCATATATCGAGCTCGAGCAGACCCGCGAGCCTAAATGTGTTTTTTTTTCATATTAAATATATTTAATGTTTTGTGCCACCCTATCCCGGTGCAAAAAAAAAAAAAGAGTCCCTAGCAGTACCAACTGTTGTGTCTTCGGCATCGAAAGCAGCAACAGTCACCTCAAATGGGTTGGGTTCGCTCGAAGTCGTCGCGAGCTCTACGTTTGAAGCTTCAACACAATCACTCCTTAGTAGCTTGTTGCTACAACTTCTCTTTGGCTTGCCCCTATCTCTAAAGGGGCTTACTCACTTCACTCACTCTCGTTCAGTAGATATTTACATAATCATATTATTATATATACTATTATAATAAAAATAATAAAATAATATATATTATGTAATATATAAAAGTATGATTATAAATACACTCAAAAGTAATCATTAAAAATAAAAATTAAGTAGTTTAACAATAACTGAGTCGAGTCGAGCTCGAACTTGAAAAAGTCATGACGAGCTGAACTTGAGCTTTAAAAATAAAATTACAAACGAGCCGAGCTCAAGCTCTCTAAAACCAAACGAGCCGAGCCCGGGCTCGGCTCGACTCGGCCCCTTTAGACCCCTAATCATAATTGTCCGAACTTGGGTTGTCCTTCTTTAGCTCCTTGCAAAAATACTTTGCATGGGTTAAAAAAAGTAAAGCTTACAAACTTGATTTGAAAGTGTTGATTTTGTGATTTAGATAGATTAAACTTGAGCCTGCAAGATGCAGTTCACCAAACTAGACATATCGATATGTTTAGAACTATTTCTTGATTTTTAACACTTATACACTAAATTTAATGTCATAAAAAGGAGTCAAAACATGCCATATTTTTAGTTTATACAATGATTAACAAATTTATTAAATTTTGTAAGTAACTGTGTAAGCAACATAGAAGTGTTCTAATAAAAGTAAGAGGAGGGAACTTGCAACTTGTTATTGCCATAATTGTGGTCTAAGTGGCAAATAGTCTTTATGATTAGCCGATTAGGCACCAATTAGCACATAAAAATTTTAATCATTACTTGCAGCATTAACCTATTATGAAAGTAATCCATGCTATTATGGTGGGAAGTTTATGGTGTATTAGAAAGGTAAGAAATAAGACAGTGTTCAATGACATGATCACGCACCCGTAAAAGATTGTTAGAGAGATCAAGGCAACCAATTTAAATGGATAAAAAAACCTAGTTAAGTCAAACAATTTAGAATGATGTCTTTGGTGTAATCATGCACTCTATTTTCATAATACCCCCTGACAAGGACGCCTCGAGTTTTGGAGGCTGAAAACAAATATAGCTTAAATGTTAGAATGTTTTTTTTTTAATCACTTCAAAAAATCTTGTTATTAGTGGCGCCACTTTTAGGGGCGACATACCCTTTAGCGGCGACTCGTGTTCGGTAAATTTCTGGCCGTTGATCAACTGCAGATCTGAAGGCTAAGATAACGTCGTACAAAAGACATTAGCGGCGACGCCTTTAGCGGCGACGCGTCACCGCTAATGCCTTTTTCACCAATAACATCGACCGCGGGCAAAGAGGGGCGCCATTTTCAGCTCCCTCCACGATTTTCACCTCCACACTGCCTGCACCTTCGTCGTCGACCCACCACCACTCGCCGGCCACCACCCCTGCCTCGCCAGCGTCGGCCTTTCCTCCCGTACACCGGCCGGTCCTCGCCGACCACCCATCAGCCGTCGATCTGCCTCGCATTCGCCCTCGATCTCATCGCCGACCACCCATCGATCTACTGCTGCCTCGCGATCACCCTTCACCGGCCTCCTTTAGCTGCTGCCTCGCGATCGTCGCCGCTGTTGCTACTTCACTGTCGCCGCTAGATCTGTTTTTGAAGGTAATTTTTTTGGTTTTCTTTTCTTAGATTTTGGTTCGTGTAACATTAACAGTTATTTGTCTCAATTTTGGCTGGATTTTATGTGAATTTAAGTATAGTGAATTGAATGTAGTTGGATTTTATGTGAAATTGAGTTGTATTTGTGTATTTTGTAGGTTTGAATAGAATAAATTTGGGTATTTTGCAATGTAGTTGGTTAAAATTAGTTGTTTAGTTGGTTAATAATTAATTGACTTATATATGGTTAGTCGGTAGTTATAGGTTGTGATCAAGTTGTTGTTGTTATGGTTTAATTAGTTGTTTAAAATTTAGTTGTTTAGTTGGTTAATAATATATTAAAGTCTCTTTCATAACTTGGGGTTCGAATGACCACGATTACATGATTTATAGGATAACTTTTATTTTGAAAGATAGTTTACGCTTTTATAAGATAACCAAGATTTTTTTTATCAATATGATGCATCCTAGACCTATGCTACTATGAAGAAATACAAATGATAAAAGAAATCATACCTTTAAAAAGTGTGAAGCTTTTCACACTATATTATCACGAAATAATAAGACAGCACTACAAACGCATCTTAAAACTTTTAATCATAGATTTAGTTAGTTATAATTTATTTGGAGGTATTGTATATTATTAATGTGTTGATATTTCATAAAAATCATATACATTTTGTAGTAGAGCCCACGTGTACATTCCCAACGTTTCATGGTTTAATTAGTTGTTTAAAATTTAGTTGTTTAGTTGGTTACAACATTTAATGATTATAACATATAAATTTAATGATTATTTTTCTGATAATAGAAATGATGCTTGAAAGAACTTATGTTAATTCAAATAGCCGATGTAAGAAAGTTGATGGATGAACAAATTTTCATTCTTAATATTCATGAGTTAATTGACTCATGTAAATATTTAAGTTGCTTTTGAGGTCTAGGTAATTCGCCTGAATAAATTTTCATTCTTAATATTCATGTAGTTTGGTAGCATGTATGTATATATGCACATACATGTTTGTGTTTGTATGTGTGCTTATGTATGTATGTATTTATTTATGTACATATGCATCATGGTTGTCGATAACAGTGTACAGCCTACCCTTGTAAATTCTCTATATTATATTTCAGTTGCATCATGATTGTCGATAAAAGTTGGCTTAACAATCCAAATCGAAGCTCAGAGGAGTATAATAATGGACTAAGTTCTTTTCTTGAGATGTGCAAGAATCTGGTCGACAATAGAGGTTATGTTTTTTGTCCGTGTACTAAATGTCGGAATTCGGTCATGCTATCTTTAGTAAAAGTGAAGTATCATTTGTACGCGTGGGGTTTCCAGCGTAGTTATTCAAACTGGATTTATCATCATGAACCCTCAATTTCTCAAGTTGTAGTACAAGATGAAGTTACGTCTACTAATGATATGGTTGGCGTTATTGAAGATCTTATGGAAGTGAATACCAACCTTAATAAAGAGAACCCTTGTACAGAGAGTGAAAGTGTCTGTGATGATTTTGAAAACTTGTTACATGAAGTCCAGTCAGAATTATATCCCGGTTGTACTAAGTTTTCTTCCCTTGACTTTTTAGCAAAGCTTATGCATATCAAGGTGAAAAACAAATGGACAAATAGTTCGTTTGATGAGCTTCTTAAGTTGTTGCAATCTTCACATCCAGAAGGCAACAAGATCCCCCCTTCGCATTATGTTGTCAAAAAGACACTAAAGAAGATTGGTTTAGCGTATGAGTCGATACACGTATGCAAAAATGATTGTGCTCTCTTCTGGAATGACCACAAGTTGTTACAGAATTGTCCCATTTGTAAGAAGAGTAGATGGGTTGATACAAACACAAAGGGTAAGAAAGTAGCTCACAAGGTGTTACGATACTTTCCTTTGACCCCCGCCTACGACGTTTGTATTGTTCAAGGCACACGGCAAAGGATATGATATGGCACAGTACTGGAAGATCAGAAGAGGGTACGATGCGTCATTCTGTTGACGGATCTTCATGGAAAGAATTTGATAAGAAGTACTCTAACTTCGCAAAGGAACCCCGAAATGTTCGCCTAGGGCTTGCAGCTGACGGTTTTAATCCATTTGGTAACATGAGTTCGGCTCATAGCACGTGGCCGGTTGTACTCACAACATACAATTTGCCTCCATGGCTATGCATGAAAGAGTCCTCATTCATGTTGACTTTATTAATTCCTGGCCCTAAATCACCTGGGAAGGATATGGACGTTTTCCTTAGACCGTTGGTGGATGAGCTTAACGAATTATGGCATACAGGCATACGTACTAAAGACGCGGCAACAAACACAATCTTCACAATGAAGACGGTGTTGTTATGGACTATAAATGACTTTCCAGCCCGTAGTAGTCTATCAGGTTGGAGCGGACAAGGATACAAAGCATGCCCGACTTGCAACAAAGACACTCCTTCAACACGAGTAACAAATAAAGTTATATATGTTGGTCATCGTCGGTTCTTATATATAAAGCATGCCGACTTGCATCGAAAAATATGGGATCTACCGTTGAACGAGAATGTACAAACAGTTGATGAGAACGTTCAAAATGTTGACCATGACTTACCCGAAGATCTTGACGTTGTCCATAACAACTCTTCCTCTGGTATAAGATTGTTCATCGACTTTAGGCAATACTTGCCAAGCAGTTCTGCTTCCCAGGAGACCGATGAATTGTCTAAGGGCGAGCATGATGAAGTGTCCAAGGACGAATCAGATTATTACACTGAGGGGTTTGAGAGTGATACTGAAGTATCTGAGGGAGAGATATCTGAGGGGTCTGATTAAAAGTAGGTTGGAAAACTGTATTCATATTGTATTTGTATTTATATTTTAAAGTAGGTTGGAAAACTATATTCACATTATATTTTGACTTCCATATCTTATAACATTTCAGTATGATTTTCCTTGCGTATTTGATACTGTACATGATGGCCGATGTGATGGGCCATGGAGGAGATGGTTCTGGACAGGACCCCCCACCACCTGGCGGCTTTGGATCTGGGCATGGACACTACGAGGAGGGTTGTAAGTCTTAGTATAAACTATTTATAAATCCTATAACGGATAATTATTATTGTGAATGATAATTTTTGATTGATTTTGCAGCACCACCTCGTAGGAAAACTCGTGGGATTGCAAAAAACTATCGCCTAGAATCCGAGGTCTTGGAAGAAGGAGGGCGTTTAACTTTGCAATTTGACAGGCAAGCGACTTTTACCCGGGTTGGACACGAGAAAGATTTATTTAGCCGGGAAGTGGGGTTATACATGTGGCAGAACATCGCATTTGATAAAGGTAGTTGGAGATAGGTTTCAGAAGCTCAACAGAATGCATTATACGAGCACCTCGCGGTAAATGATTTATTTAAGTTTATCTTATGTCGAGATCTTTGTTTTTTACTTGACTAACTTTTTTGTTTATTTTTTTTAGAAATCATTCGATCTAGAGCAGATTGATCGGGACGTTGATCGATCTAAGTTAAAGTTGGAAATTTATTCAATATACATGAAGCGATACAGAGATCGCAAAGCAGATGCAAAAAGGTGTTTTCGAGAGTTTGGAGGGGATGTCGAGAGAGCTCTAGCCAATGTTCCTGAAGGGATGACCCCGGCTAATTGGGAGAGTGCCATTAGACATTTCATGTCAGAGAAGCATCAAAAACAGTCACTCGTTAACCAAGCAAATCGTCAACTTCAAACATACCCAAACCGAGGGGGGACATCATTGTATAGCAGCACAACTTATAAAAAAGTAATGTTTGGTTTATATATTATTATATATATATATATATCTTATACGTACTAGTTGTAATAAAAATAATATTTAATGTTAAACAGGCTCAAAGTCACCTACAAACGTTCATTGATGCTCATATACTTAAAGATGGAACGATTGATAGCGCAGCAACTGAAACAATTGTTAGTAACTATTTAAATTTAATTTTTTGTTACTTGCAGATATAATTCACCTTTTGAAAACTACAACGGCGATTAGAGGATGAGTTGGCTGCCCAAACTCAAGGAGATGGTCAAGTGAATGCGTTTGAAAACGTACTCGGTACTAGGCGCGGATGGATCCGAGGGATTGGGTTCAAACCTTCTTCAAAAGCCCCGGTTACCCATGATAAGTCTCAACCGCAGCCAACAGTCGCATTCACACGGGTAACAATAACATTTCTTTATAATGACCTTAAATTTATATATATGTTATTAGTTTGGTAAATGTTATTAGTTTGACCCGTTTGACCCGTTTGACCTTAAAATATTTAATGAGACAATATAGACATTAATATATATGTTATTATTTTGGTAAATGTTACTACACAGGTAAATGTTATTAGTTTGACCTTAAAATGGAACTGGAATGTTAAATGAGACAAAATAGACGTTCATAAATGTTATTAGAATTGGAATGTTAAATGAGACAAAATAGACGTTCATAAATGTTATTAGAATTGGAATGTTAAATGAGACAAAATAGACGTGTTGGGAATGAGTGAATATGTTATTAGTTTGGTAAATGTTACTAGTTTGACCCGTTTGACCCGTTTGACCTTAAAATATTAAATTAGACAAAATATACATTAATATATATGTTATTAGTTTGGTAAATGTTATTACACGGGTAAATGTTATTAGTTTGACCTTAAAATGGAATTGGAATGTTAAATGAGACAAAATAGACGATCATAAATGTTATTAGAATTGGAATGTTAAATGAGACAAAATAGACGTTCATAAATGTTATTAGAATTTGAATGTTAAATGAGACAAAATAGACGTGTTGGGAATGAGTCAATATGTTATTAGTTTGGTAAATGTTACTAGTTTGACCCATTTGACCTTAAAATATTAAATTAGACAAAATAGACATCAATATGTTTTTGGGGGTCTTGTATGTTATTAGTTTAAACATGATTTTTATTGTAGGAACAAATTGATGCCTTGTTTCAAGACCCATATTTTAGAGAACAACTTCAAAATTACGGGCAACATAAACAAGTTAGTGATGAGGACGGTGAAGACGATGAAGATGATGAAAATGATGAAGCTTAATTGATAAATGTATGTTGACTTAATTTAAAATGTAATATTGTAGTGTATGAATGGATGTTGACTACTTGACTTGGTTTAGTTTTTAACGAATTGAAGGCTTAGTTTAGTTTAGAATGTAATATTGTAGTGTATGCATGAATGGATGTTGACTAAATGTATGAAGACGATGAAGATGAGGAAAATGATGGATGTTGACTGTAGTGTATGAATGTATGCAGAATATGCAGGTTGTTATGTAAAAATTTGTATTGGGAAATATGGAAAAACTAAAAAATGCAGCAAGAAGCTGTAATACCTACACAGGGGTTTTAGCGGCGACTTTAAGGCATTAGGGGCGACAGGTTTTTCGTCATTTTTGAGGCCTTTAGCGGCGACTCAATAGCGGCGACATTAAGGCATTAGCGGCGACATGTTTAGCGGCGACACATTAGCGGCGAAACTTTGACCATTAGCGACGTTTTATTACCGGCGACTTTTTAGCGGCGACAAGTCGCCGCTAAAGGTAACAGCGGCGACATATGGGGTCTTTAGCGGCGACTTTAGTCGCCCCTAAAGACCTGTCTCCTTGTAGTGAATGTAATCATGCTCTTTGTTTTCATACTCGTTGATAAAGGTGGCTTAACCATTTAAACGCTTAAAAATAGGGAAAAATTAAAGCCTCTCTAAATCAACTAATATATAATGTAAAGCTACGTACTTAAAAAACAAGTCATTGTAGTATTCGTTTTCGTAACCTTTTCTCACCAGTCAGTAAGAAACAACTAACTAGCAAAGATTGTTCACTGTAGTATAGAAGTAAATCTAACAATTATTCTCCTATAGATATGGTTTGGGCCAAAGCATGTGAACATACATCCGTTTCACAGCAGATCGATGTGCTTTGCATAACCAGATTTCGAGTGCGTTTAATAAAAAAGAACACCATACACACATCTTTTATCAGAGTCGAAGGACCAATAAGAAATAAAGACAGTTTATGATCCTTTTCACCTTAGCTAGTAGATCATGTAAGGCGTTAAAACACGAAGAAATTATTGGATGACTATTAGTTTAAATTGATTGCTAAACATAATTTAAAATCAAAACTTGATTTGTCTTTTGTTAAATTGACGTGCATTCACAATAAAACTAGTATAGTTAAAAGAAAGAAAATATGATCACATAAAGGTTTGGGTTCAGCAACTTAGCCACTACTTTGATTGGTGATTGCACTCATACACTACATAGACATAATGATATTAACATAATTATTATATGAAGAATAAGTAAAAGACACATCAATGATCCTTTAACAATATGAAACCAAATAATTTGCAATGTGCGATGTGATCATAAACAACATCAACTGACACCAATCAAATACATTTTGTTATTAGATGAAAACTAGTATTAAGACTTCTGCGTTGCAGTGATGGACGTAAAATCATGACAGGTAGCACCAATAACACACCATCGTTAGTGAATGACAACATTAAAAAAACTTGTATTAAAAAATAAATAAAGAACTAAAAAAAATAAACCGAACGAAAAGTAGATTTAAAAACGTTGAAACATGCAAGCGAAACGTAAAGCATCTAAAACAATAAGTAAGTCAATCTATGACCAGCGCCTTGCGATGGAGCTGTTAAGCGGGAAAAAAATAAGTGTAATAATGTTGAACCACACATGCATGTTGCGGCGTGTTAACTTGTAAAATTTAGACGAAAACGTAAAATAATTTTTTAAAGTATGAATGTATTGGAGACCAAAGTTGAAAGTAAAAAAGAATATCAAGGCTAAATTATAAAAGTTGTAAAAGTATTACGTTAAAATAAAAACGTTAAAGTTTTATAAAAAAAGATAAAAAATGAATACAACTCACTAAACACATAACACAATCAAGTTAATCTATAGACTCTAATAAAACAAGGTGTTTGGAGCCACATGTCATTCTTTTAAACCATCAATTTGACACGTGGCATACTCTTACACCATCTTTATTTTTAGTTTTTTTTTAAATATATTAAATGCTTACCATACTAGACATTTAATTTAAATATATTACCATACTTACTTACTGATTTAAATTACAATTTATGGCTTCCATTTAACCTTTTATATTATGTCATAAAAATTCCAATTAACCATATATTAATTCAACTTCTACGCGCATTATTTCTCAAATTCCATTTAATATTTTATAATATGTGTTAAGAATTTATAAATTTTCCTATGTTTCTGTATTGCTTTCTAAAATAAACTCCTTTAATTTAGTGGATTTTTATTTTATGAAATTTTTTATTCACCAATTTTGATTTGTTACTGTATAATTAATTGATTCAATTATAATATATTTATCAAATTATCAAAGTATAAAATATTTAAGGACTATATAGTATCTAACATTAGTCTGATAAGTTATCTATCACACATTAAATTACATTTAAACTTATTTTTATCAATTTACAATCACTACTATCTCTATATTTTTCTGGAAATTACAATGCTTTCTAATTAAAACTCCTTTAATTTAGTAGATTTTTATTTTACTAAATTTTTGACTCACCAAATTGGTTTTCAAATGTAAAAATTAATTAATCTAATTATAATATATTTATCAAATTATTAAAGTATCATATATTTAAGGATTATATAGTATGTAATATTACTCGAATACATTATTAATTGATCCAATTATAATATATTTATCAATTATTAGATTCAATTGATTCAAATTGTTTTCTTTTGTTTTTATCAATAAGTGTACAATTACGTATCATATGGGATGCACATTCCATAATTGTGTATTTCACAAACACTATAAATTAATACTATATTCTTTACAAATTTTACATTCGACTTACATTCCCAACTATCAAACAAGGTATGATGTTTTTAAATTTTATCAAATACAAAACTATGTTTATTTCATAATTGTTAACTTTATAATTATTTCTCACTTTTTCAAAATTCTACAGTATAATAACATCCGGGAGAATCACATTGTTTAACGAACTAAGTGTTTTACAGGAAGTGTATACCATAAAGGTTCAAATTATCAGGAATTGAACTAGACAACTATTCAAGGATCCAAGAAAAGTTTACTATTTTGAAATGATAATAATCGATGAAAATTTATTCCCACAAGCTCACTCTTTCTACTTTTAATTTTTCGTATTAAAAACAATTCACCATTTATATGTTTAAAAATTTCTCTTCATTTCATCTTATTCATAGGGTTCAAGATTGGAGGCTACTGTTGCTATTATAGATACAAACACTGATCCTAGCCAACAAAACGGTAAAGAAGAAATAAAAAAACTATGATTGTAGATATATTTCAGCTTGTGAAGCTTCATGAAGAATTTTCGGTTTTGATGTACATTACCATTATCCATCGGTTATCAGGTTGCCTTTTCATTTGGCAAACCAACAACAAATCATTTATGGTATTGATGATGATATAAACAACGTACTAAGTAAACCGTATGTTGCCTCTATAATGTTTTTATCTTGGATGTTTTATTTATATTTATTTAATTATAATAATTATATTTATTTCATAACACATTTTTACCATTTCTTAAATTTATTGAATGTGAACCTAATTACTCACAATTTCTATGTATAAATTCCAGCTTTGTCTCTAACAAACAATAAAAAAATTTAACGTTGTATGAGATTGAAAAGTATTTATTACGGAATAGTTCGACACTAAGTCATTTACAAGTATGCCTTACCCAGACAATGATTGTTTGTCTTCTTCAAATAATCGTTTAATTAGCAACGAGTTATTGTATGATGTAGCAAACGAGATGTCTAAATTTGAAAATCTTTAGAATTCTTTAACGGATGAACAACACTTAGTTTTTAGTGAAATCATGACCGTTGTTAACTTAATAAAGGAGTTTTTTTCATTTATGGATATGACGAAACTGGTAAAACCTTTCTATGGAAGACATTGACCGCAATAATAAGGTCTAAAGGTGAGATTGTATTAAATGTAACATTCAGTGAAATAGGATCTTTATTGTTTATCGGAGGTCGTACTCCACACTCACATTCCATATTCCATTAAATGTAAACAAAATTTTGTTTGTTACATAAAACCGAAC
The DNA here is from genome assembly GCA_024085815.1 of Flaveria linearis. Taxonomy (NCBI): domain Eukaryota; kingdom Viridiplantae; phylum Streptophyta; class Magnoliopsida; order Asterales; family Asteraceae; genus Flaveria; species Flaveria linearis. The sequence goes on from CM044003.1 coordinate 22,390,564, forward strand.
AGTAAAGTTGCTCATTTATTAAAGCAAACAGAATTGATTATTTGGATGAAACACCCATGACTCATAAGCACGCATTTGAAGCACTGGATAGGACAATGAATGATGTATTAACTATAAATATTTCCATACCTTTAGATATGCCATTTGGTGGTAAAGTATTGTTTTTTGTGACGTTTTTCAACAAATTTTACATGTGGTTCCAAATGGTAATCGTCAAGAAATTGTTAATACATCATTAAGTTCATCATATATTTTGAATAAATGCAAGTTACTTTAACAAAAAAATGTACGACTAAAAGCTAAGGGACAAGGTGTTGACATTAAAGGAATTGAACAAATTGCTACATGGCTTCTTGATAGAGGAGAGGGTAACGTTGGTAGTTATTACGATGGTGATGCAACTATTACTATACCTCATGAACTCCTCATCAACGAATCGATCGATCTTTTAGTAAGTATGATTCAATTTGTTTACACATTCATGTTAGAGAACTACAAAGATAAATAGTACTTTCGTGAGAGAGCAATTTTTGCACCAGAAAATAAGGTCGTTTATGAAATTAACGATCATCTGCTTTCACTTTTCCCTTGTCATGAAATAAAGTCTCTACTTCGGATAGCATACCATCTGCTTTCACTTTTCCCTTGTCATGAAATAAAGTCTCTACTTCGGATAACATACGTCAAATGGAACATTTTAATATCCCGGGTTACAAGAAAATTTGCACTCTCCTTATTTTCTAAATGGCCTTAAAATATCCGGATTGCCAAATCACAAGTTAGTATTGAAAGTTGTAGTTCCCGTTATGCTTCTATGTAGCATCGACCAACAAAATGGTCTTTGCAATGGTACTCGCCTACAAATTTCTATTTGGGAAACGGGTTATTAAAGTTGAGATAATATATGGAATAATATTGGATTCCAAACATTTATTGCAAGAATTAATCTCGTGTCATCCAATAAATAATCCAATTTAAAATTCAAAAGAAGACAGTTTCAACTAACTGTTTATTTTGTAATAACGATTAACAAGAGTCATGGATAATTATTGTTAAAAGTTGGGTTATATTTAAAAGAATCAGTTTTCACTCATGGACAGTTATATATGACTTTGTCAAATGTAAAGATTACGGACGATGTAAAATTACTCATTTTAGATCAAATTGATAACATTACTAGCGAAACACAAAACGTTATATACAAACAGGTGTTTCGACATCCATAAGAAAGTTTTGAGAGTATGAATGTTATTTTAATTCTATTTTCATACTTTGAATTTTTTATAATTTTTATTATGTAATCAATGTTTAATGAAAGTCTGGTTGTTTAAATCACCCGTGTATCACACGGGCTCTAACCTAGTAATCTATATATAATACTAAAAGAGTAACTTGGGGGGACACTTGTCAAATTTCTAGGTTTCCTAACTTTGTTTTTCCCGCCTCTCTCTCCTCTTAAATAGTTACCTAAATTAAATATTAAATAATTTTAATTCTTTTTAAGATTAAAAATATTTCTTAATAAATTAAGAAAATATGACTTTTTATTAATATTATTTCTAGAAAATAATTTTTTATGAAATAAGAGTTTTTCTAAAACATCAAACATTTTTAAAATCTATATATAATACTAAAAGAGTAACTTGGGGGGACACTTGTCAAATTTCTAGGTTTCCTAACTTTGTTTTTCCCGCCTCTCTCTCCTCTTAAATAGTTACCTAAATTAAATATTAAATAATTTTAATTCTTTTTAAGATTAAAAATATTTCTTAATAAATTAAGAAAATATGACTTTTTATTAATATTATTTCTAGAAAATAATTTTTTATGAAATAAGAGTTTTTCTAAAACATCAAACATTTTTAAAAATATGAAATATCTTAAATTGATGTTTTTAAAAAGTAAACTTCTTTATAAACTAAAAATAATTAAAATTAGGAGTTATAATAAAAAACTTTTAAAAATGATATTTTTTATACGGTTTGTTCGGAAAAAATGGTTAAACTTTTTTGGAAATAAAAATTAAAATTATTACTTATAATTATCACTCATATGTAATTTTAATCATATCTTATTTTATAATATTATTTTATACTTTATAAACTTTCATCAGAATTAATATTTTATTTTTTAACTCATGTAATACACGGGTTTACTAAAGTTATTATTGTATAAATAACAATCAACAACTAATCAATTTTATTTTTTAAATCCGTGCAATACAACTAGTTTATTTATGTTTTTATGTTATTTTAATAATTAACTCTCCACCTCCCGTGTAATACACGGGTAACTAAAGGTAGTTAGTATATATATAATTAACCCAAATAGAAGAAACAATGCACTAATATGATTGAACAACTTATCTTTCAACACAAAAAGATAAGTAAATAACACTTCAAGCACATACGATTCCTACATCGATCTTAAACTGCATAATTATGATGCAAAACACCAAATAACACTATCAATCAATATTTTTTTTCTTTAATCAGTTGCGCCCAAATGAAAAAACTAATGTAATGATATGATCAAAAGATTTGTTTTCTCACATACAATAATGCGACAACGGACATGAAGTCACTTCAAATACATAATACATAAACAACACAAAGTGAATCTATGTCTTATGTACTTTCAAATCAAATAGACATCAAGCATTATCAAACCCTGACCATAAAGAGTTTAGTTGCACATAATCATGGTTAAGATTAATGAAAGTGTTAAATCCAAAAGTAAAAGTCATGAATTTGGATGATGGAAATACTTTCTCACTTAAATTTTCTCGTCCACCTTCGTTCCTTGTCACTTCTAGATGATCCATATCAGTTTTCTTTTGATTTCCCTCTTATAACTCATCAAAAACCGTCAAGCAACCAAAGTTTGTCGTATAACGCTACGCCAAGTGGATCTACAACTTTGGCACTTTGAACTTGTGCACTGTATTACGCCGCTATTTCGACAAAAGTGGGATTTTTATGATTTTTATCGTTTCCGTAAAGCTATGTTCCAATTGCATAAAGCTACACCTCCTGTAAAACTCACTTTTTTATATCCATCTTTTGCATCACAATAATGCTTGATTTGGTGTGTTTCATGGGTGCAACATGTAAAAACACACAAAGTACCTTGTTTCTACACATTATAACTACTAAAACACTTTCTAAGCATGTTTCATACACCAATATCTCATTCATTAACCTCCCAACATAATTTCCGTGAAAATGATTGGTTATGAACAAGAAGAAAAGAAAAAGTTAAACAGAGGTGTGGAGAAGCTTTTAAACACTATTAACAACACAACATCATTTTGGACTCTAAAGTTAAAAATGAAGATCGGTCAACGTATCAGGCAAAGGTTTTGTTCATCTTATTATTAAAAAAGTTTAGAATATAAAATCTAACATGAAGCAACAAACTAAATTCTGTTTAGAAATCAGAAAGAGGTCAAAAAAAATTTAGCCTAATACATACAAGCAATAAATCATAGAATATTAGTGTAAATGCAAGTATAACCAGTCTAAAGTTAGTGTAAAATCAGTCCAAAATCAATGTGATAAAATAATTTAAAGTCATTAGCAAATCATGATCAAATAACCCATAATATATGGCCTACGGATATTTTAATTAAACTTTACCAAATGACATAATTAGTCCTTAAAAATATGAGTTGGATTATTTGATGAAAATAACTCATATTTATAGTTATGATTTCAACTTAAAAGTTATAGATAGAGAACGCTAGAGTTGGGGCTAAGAAGAATCACCTTAAGTACTTAATCAATAGCAAACATAAGAAATTACTTTCAATGATACGTATACATGGTAAAAATGTGATTAAGCAAATAGAGTTGGGGCTGAGTTGGGGCTAAGAAGAATCTGCGGGCATTTTGGTAAATCCTGAAATATCAAATGAAAAAAAAAACCGATAGAATCACCGGCGACTTATGAATTAAGAGCTTGTTTGGCAATCTCCAAACTAGTAATTGCTGAATCAATAAAATGTCTAACTAGGTAAAATACTTTGAACCAGTAAGTACCGAATCAATAAATGCTTTTTGGCTGAGTCTCTGAATAACTTTAAATAATAACTATTTTACTCCACTGAATTATTTAATTATTTTATGCTAAATGAAATATATATGTTTGATTAGATTTTTGAACTTAATACAAAACATTATATTATATCAATATTATACATTAACCCTTCAAAAAACAAACTAAAATCCAATACAAACAACACATTAAAATTTTAATTTATACAATTGTAAAAGCTGTATAAATTAATAATTAACCAAACATTTTTTAAGGGTCCTAATGGGGACACCGCATGGGTTTTTGGGGGTGGGCCGGTTCAAACGGTCACGGTTAGGTCTTGCGGTCACATTTTGGCACCTAACCGTGACCGCATGGACTTGATGTCACGGTTTGGGGTGTTTGTCCCCGTGACAGCCTGGTCTTGCTTTCACGGTTCGGGGTGGTAGTCCCCGTGACCTCCTGACAACAAAACGACAAAATGACAAAATGGGCTGTTAAAGTTGAAAAGCGGTCACCAAACCGTCACGTGGAGGCCAAACCGTGACCTCTAGAGTACACGGTCTCAGTTTAAGGTATGACGTAGACGTGATTTTGACAAAAGGCCGGGATTCCCGGCACAAACCGTCACGTGGAGGCCAAACCGTGACGGTTTGTGCCCCAAAATTTCACCTTATATACATTTCACCTTCGAACAATCCGCATATCCATTTCCAAACTAAAAATTTGCAATTTCATAATCCACACTCGAGATTTTTCAGCCTTCGTCATTCCAAAAACGCGTTAATTCGAAAACAATGTTGGGTTCGGGAGATCATTATCAAAAGCCGAAGCTTCCAGATTTGAATGTCATGACCTCGGTGATTCTGCTCTTGGGCTCGCAATCTCAAGCTTTTTCTTCTTGACTTACCCCGATATCGACGCTGGTAAACTCTCTGAACTCCGTGCGCGCAATGTTAGTGGTGAAAAACTCGCTCGGGTTGCAGTTCGCCTCGGGCTTTACAAGTACATCCGTCACAACAAAGCTGATGTTCTTAGTGATAAGGTATTACATTATCAAGTCTACTGATATTCATGCCAATTATACATTCTGTGTTGCTATTAGATTTGGGGTTTTTTTGGTGTTTGAGGAGTGCATACTATTTGAATTGAGTTTACTATTAGCCTATTAGGCGTATCGATTATACGTCATGCATTGCTATTGAATTTGGGGGTGGTGTTTTGATTTTGTTAGGTTTGGGAGTTTCTTATTGCGGTTGAGGAAGAAGAAGGGATAATTGTGCACGGTGGAAGAAGGAAACCGATCCTGCATAACCAGTTTTCCAAAGAATCTGCGCTGCGTTTTGTCTCCACAATGATTAAAGTCAACGCGTTCTGAATCAAGATTAAAGATAACAGATTACAAAGACTAATTAAGCAGATTAGAAAAAAAAAAGATGAACTGAATCGCACGTTTGTTAATGATTAAAACCATAAAATAGTGTTTGTTAATGATTTTAAAAGTATATAAACCTGAGGATAAATCGATGCACCACCATATGCAACAGCAACTTTCACACCAGTTTCATAGCAGAATTTCTTAGCTTCTTCAAATATCTAACGAAATAATACAGATCATAAGAACAATAGTTATATTATATATTCACAAAAAGATAGAAATGATGTGACGGTGAAACTAGTAATCGATAATCAATCATCATTTGTACAGACTAATGGGGACACCGCATGGGTTTTTTGGGGTGGGCCGATTCAACTGTATTGTGCATCTTATTTCTTCATTTGGCAGCCAGACAATTGGAAGGGGATTACCCGATGCCCAGTGTGAGCTATCATTGGCCGAGATATGCATATCAAGAAGCACTAGAATGGCAAAATATGTACAAGGGTCGTTTAAATAATTACGTTAGAATAATGGATCGTCATAGAGGCACCAATGTCTCCTGTAAGATATCATTATCCGATACTTCATCATATTAATGAATATCCCTTTATTTGATGATGATGATGATGATGATGATGATGATGATGATGATGATGATGATGATAATAATAGTAATAATAATAATAATAGTAATATTAATAATATTAGTAGTAATAATACTAATAATAATAATAATAATAATAATAATAATAATAACAATAATAATAATAATAATAATAATAATTAATAATAATAATAATAATAATAATAATAATAATAATAATAATAATAATAATATAAACAGCTGAATGATTGCTCATCAGTAGTTTTGTAAACAAAGTGTCACGGTTTGACCAATACGTGACAGTTAGTAGTAATAATACTAGTAATAATAATAATAATAGTAATATTAATAATATTAGTAGTAATAATACTAATAATAATAATAATAATAATAATAATAATAATAATAATAATAATAATATAAACAGCTGAAGGATTGCTCATCAGTAGTTCTGTAAACAAAGTGTCACGGTTTGACCAACACGTGACAGTTAGGGTTTCTCAACCGTCACGGTTAGGGCTACCCGTGACCTCTTGGGGTATTGCTCATCAGTAGTTAATTAAACAGCTGAAGGATTGCTCATCAGTAGTTTTGTAAACAAAGTGTCACGGTTTGGGCTAACCGTGACCTCTTGTGGTATTGCTCGTCAGTAGTTAATTAAACAGCTGAAGGATTGCTCATCAGTAGTTTTGTAAACAAAGTGTCATGGTTTGACCAATACCTGACAGTTCGGGTTTCTCAACCGTCACGGTTAGGGTTAACCGTGACCTCTTGCCGGGCGAATGTCCACTGTTCGGGCGTATGGTTCGCTTTTTTTTATAAAAAATATTTACTCAGAAAATATTTTAAAAAACCAGGCAAAAGGTCACGGTTAGGGCAAACCGTGACCTTTTGCGTAATTTTTTAAAATTTTCAAAATAAAAAATTTTATAAAAAGCACCTCACTAAACCGGTGGTAGTGGGTTTCGAGCCCACACCACTCCCGTATTGCCCTACCGTCTTAACCGGTCGGGACGGGAGTGGTTCGCTGAAAGGTTTAGAAAACAATTACTTTTAAACTGAATTGGACCAAAAGGTCACGGTTTGGGCAAACCGTGACACCTTTGTTCACATGTGGCGTTGTGGAATGAAGCTGTCACAGTTTGTTGACACAAAGTGTCACGTGGTGACCTAACCCTGACACCTTGTATGTATTAGAGGTCACGGTTTGGTCTAACCGTGACCTTTTGGGGTTCCCTAAACCCACACATTAACCGTTTATGATCATTTACGTACATCGAATCCGATATTTTTTTCATGAATATGCACACACATCAACATATATATACAATAAGAACAAATACACTTCGTAAACGTACATACAAACATGCGTACGTGAACAAACCGTGACGTTTTAATGATACCCTAAACAATCTTATCGGGAACACATCAACATATATACACCTTATATTTTGTATGTATGTATGTATGTATGTATGTATGTATGTATGTATGTATGTATGTATGTATGTATGTATGTATGTATGTATGTATGTATGTATGTATGTATGTGTGTATGTATGTGTGTATGTACGTATATATGTGTGTATGTATGTGTGTATGTATGTGTGTAAGTATGTGTGTATGTATGTGTGTATGTGACGGACCATACGGCGGTGATACGAGGTCCTCTCATATACGAGACCCTCTGTATAGATACATTCACCGACTCATCGCCACGTCCGTCGCTGGTCGTGGGGCGGGGACCGACAGGGTCAACGCCGCCGACCTTTTTTTTCTTCGGTGTGTACTCACACACCGACACTGCCACCTCGCGCACGCCCTCGCTGATTATTTTGCTAGTTATTATCATCGGCAGTCGCGAGGGGCGTTAGTGGGTGGGAACATCGTTTCCCGGATCGCTCGGGGCTTGGGGTACGCACAGGCCATGTCCCAGCTCCCGCTACCTCCGACTCCTATGCGCGTGGCCGGCCGGACAACCGCCACGGGGATGAGGATAGTTCGGAGGTTCCCCGACGGCACTTGGCACCTGCTCAGTAGATACCATGAGCTCGTGCCATGGGTGCCCGAGCCGTTGGTGGACCCACCCGAGCTGGCGGGGGCTGAGGTCCACCTTCAGGACGCCCACGAGGCCCTTGGCGGCGGGGAGGATCAGCCCATTCCCCCACCGCACGACCAGGACCCGCCCCAGCATCCTCAGCGCGTGTACCACGCCGTGCGATTGCCTGCTCATGTTCTTGATATGATTCAGGACACACGAGACAGGGTCACGAGGCTGGAGGATACGACCGCGAGGCTGCATGATACCACCGCGAGGCTGGAGGATACGACCGCGAGGCTGCATGATATGATGGACTGGGTCATCCAGCACATGGTCGCGGACTATACCGCCTCGGGTACGCCGTTGTTGTCACAGCCACCGAGGCGGTTAGACCATGACGGTGCTGGCCCATCTGGCGTGGGCGGGTCTGGTCAGGGCAGCGATCCGGGGATGATGGATTAGATAGATATTTTGTTTGTATTTTATTTCTTTTTGTATGTAAAAACTCGTTGTATATATATATGTGTGCAGTTTCAGTTATGATAATTTGTATATTTGGTTGTGTTTGTTTGGTTGTGTTTCTTTGTTTGTTTGCTTTATATTTGCAATGTTGATAATGTTAATTGTATATGTTTGATAACAACTGATTTTTACGATTAGGTTAACCATGTGATAAAATAACAACCAACTTGTTTAAAATTACTTGTAATATGACCATGAATTGCAGCAGATTAGGTTAACCATGTGATAATGTTAATTGTATCTGCGCTGCGTTTTGTCTCCACAAAGATTAAAGTCAACGCGTTCTGAATCAAGATTAAAGATAACAGATTACAAAGACTAATTAAGCAGATTAGAAAAAAAAGATGAACTGAATCGCACGTTTGTCAATGATTAAAACCATAAAATAGTGTTTGTTAATGATTTTAAAAGTATATAAACCTGAGGATAAATCGGTGCACCACCATATGCAACAGCAACTTTCACACCAGTTTCATAGCAGAATTTCTTAGCTTCTTCAAATATCTAACGAAATAATACAGATCATAAGAACAATAGTTATATTATATATTCACGAAAAGATAGAAATGATGTGACGGTGAAACTAGTAATCGATAATCAATCAAACTCCGATCGAACGGTGTTTCCCGCCTTTTCATTCTCAAGTTTACAGTGATAAAATTACGAAAATAAAAATAGATGTTTAATGCTTAAGGAAGATACACGAAATCAAACTCCGATCGAACGGTGTTTCCCGCCTTTTCATTCTCAAGTTTACAGTGATAAAATTACGGAAATAAAAATAAATGTTTAATCTTTAAGGAAGATACACGAAATAAAAATAAATATTTAATGCTTAAAAGAATAAAAAAAAATAAAAGCAATATGTCACGGTTTGGCCAAACCGTGACATATAGCCCCCCCTGCGCACAATCAATACCCCCATAATTACATACCCAATCATTGACCCCAGATCTAACTGTCACGGGTAGGGTAAACCGTGACAGCTAGATGTCACACCTGACCTAGCGGTCACGGGGAGACCTAACCGTGACAGCTTGGGTCGGTTTTCTCCCGGAAAAGCACGGTGCGCCTAAAATTTCCGTTTTTTAAAGTATTAAAAATACCTCTCTTTATCATTGTTCATTTAAATGCTTTGAATTGTTGACTTTATCGTTGCCATGGCTATTATCATTATTAGTGGTTCCATATTTCCACCGCCATTGATGTCACGACGGACGGATCGTAACGGATTCGGCGACGTCGCGTGGTGGTGCCACGACGGAATGATAGAATTGCACCTTGTGAGAAGCTTGGATTGATCAGAAACAGAATCTGAAATTACCCTTCGTCGTGCTAGGTGGTGTTTTTGTGAAAATTCAAAAGTAATCTTTTAATGATTTCACTAAAAGGCTACCGAACAGCCCTTAAATTGTAGTAAAAAAGTGGGCCTGTGTCAAAATTAGTGGAGCCGCTGGCCTGATATACTTATTATATTTTTATGAGTAAATTACTATTTTGGTCCCTGTGGTTTGGTCATTTTAACCATTTGAGTCCAAAAACGAATTTTTTAACAAATCAAGCCCTAAGGTTTGTATTCTATAACTATTTCAGTCCAATACACTAACAGAGTTAGATTTTTCAGTTAGTTTTTAATAAAATGACCATAATGCCCTTGCAGGAAAATCAATACATTACAAAACCCCTTTCTAGAACAGCTCTTCTTGACCACCATGGACCCGTCACCTCCGCCACCAACCACCCCCACCACCATGGACCCGTCACCTCCGCCACCAACCCTGGTGGGGAAGAGGAACAATCTGATGCGGGAGGGTGTAGGGGAGCTTGCGATGCGGTCGTGTTCTTTAAGCATGTTCTGTAGATCTTCATCGGTGGTGATTGAGACTAATGAATCAAGGTCTTCGTTGGGGAGCTGGTACTTGAACGTGAAGGGGTGGTGGCCGTACAGAGTACGGGAGAGGTGGTGGGTGAGGGATGCGATGGTGGAGGCAGTGGTGCGGCGGTCAACGGCGACGATGCGGGTTTCGCCACCGGCATAGCAGAGGGATTTGGTAGTTTGAGACAGTGCTGATGGGTAAATTCACAACAATGGCTTCATTATCTGATACACGAAAGGGTAATGATGATGATCTAACTCATCAATGGCGGACATTTTCTTGATTGAAGGTGGCAATTGAAGGGGATTTGGAGGTGAATTAAGAAAAGGGATTTGGAGGTGAATCAAGAAAAGGGGTTTTGTGCATCTGGAAGTTGGACTGTGTGCTACCCGTGTTGTACCTTTTGGCTTGTGGTGGATTTAGGGTTTGATGTTCTAATGGAACAAAAAAGGTTGGATTTTGAAGGGGTTGAGATTGGTTCTGATTGATGAGCAATTAGGGTTTCACATCCACTTGGTGAATTTGCGATGGATTGATTCAGGAAACAAACGGCGTTTGAGGGTCTGAAAGCTTCTGGTGGTGGAGGTCGGTGAACATGGCTGTCGCCACCGGCAGCGGCGGCGGTTGTGAGATTGAAGATAACCCCTGTTTCTCATCAGTGAGTTTATGAGGAATTTGATGGAGATTACCAATCTGACCAATCGGGTTGCCGGAATCAAACCCTAGATAGCTTTGATCTACAATCCCAAACCCGGCGGAGAGTTCGCCGTCGTCAGCCGTAGCACCACCGTGAAGCATTTTGTTCAGACCCATTGATGGGTCTTCAACATCACCCATAATCCACCGGAGAATCGACTGCTCTTGACCAGATTCCGACAACACGCTCTCCCAATCCTCCATTTCACCGCATTTTTCGTCGTCGCCGGTTAAATTCACAGTATGTTCAGGCAACTGGTGGTGGTGCTCAAGAACACCCGCTTTTGAACTGTTGGTTTCTTGATTTTCCGACAGGTCAATGGTGGTGGGGGTGGTTGGTGGCGGAGGTGACGGGTCCATGGTGGTCAAGAAGATCTGTTCTAAAAGGGGTTTTCGTAAGGTATTGATTTTCTTGCAAGGGCATTATGGTCATTTTATTAAAAACTAACTGAAAAATCTAACTCTGTTAGTGTATTGGACTGAAATAGTTATAGAATACAAACCTTAGGGCTTGATTTGTTAAAAAAATCGTTTTTGGACTCAAATGGTTAAAATGACCAAACCACAAGGACCAAAATAGTAATTTACTCTATTTTTATTATAACTAGTGGATTGACCCGTGTAATGTGATGCGTTGGGTTAATCTTGATTGATTCAAGTGGGGTCAAGTTACGGGTCACGGTTCTAGTATTTGAGTCATTGTTTGTTTAGAGTACGCAACAAATTTTTAATTTGAATTAGTCATATTAGTTTAATTAAAAGATCCGTAGGCCATATATTATTGTTGTGGTGGCCTGTCTTTTAAATTCATGTTGTTGCTGTGATTTAAGGTACCATTATCCATGGATTATTGTATTGATTAACATTGGGCTTTAGGTTTAAATACGGTTCCTTTGTTGTAACTTAAATATTTAAAAGTGGTGTACGACATGGAGAGTTGCTCATTCATGATTCGCATTAATTATGAGTCACTTGAGTTACACAGATCGTTACCAATACTGTTCATTGCAGTTATGTTTCATTTTATCCTATACATACCTGGCAGAAACATAAAGATTATAAACGGCTGTTTTTAGAGGGATAAAAGAGTAAACAAGGGTCTATTAATACTTGACTTGCAAATAATATAAATGATGTTCGATGCAATAATTAGATTAATGTACTAGAATTTGCAAAATAACTCATTATGCATGATCTCTATTAAAACTTAATTCTTTAAAGAGTAAATTCGATTTTGATCCATGTGGTTTAACCTTTTTAACTATTTCAATCCAAAAAGAAATATTTGATCATATCATGCCCTGTGGTTTTATTTTTGTAACGGTTTTGATCCCTGACACTAACTCTGTTAGTTTCTTGGTTAAATCGAGGGGTATTTTGATCCTTTTACACCTAAAATCAAATTAATAAAATATAATAAATTACAATAAAATAAAAACCTAAAGTCAAACCTAACCACATCTATCTTCTTCCTTGTTCATCCTACTTCTATCATCACATCGCCACCGCCACCATCCACACCCAAACCCTTACCAACCACATCAACCAATTGCTATCCACCGCCTGCTCTGCTCACCTCCGATGATAGGATCCATCGCCGGAGAACCACCATCCGCACCGGATTTTTCCTCATCTTCGAACAACGACCGGCGCCACCGTCTACACAATCGCACACTGTCTACACCATCGCCACCCTTTGCACCATCGCCACCGACCAAAGCTGGACAACCATCTCTCACAGAACACTCTACACCACCGAACAACCAGAAGTGCCATCCTCTTCTTCCTCATATCCAGACATCCACCATCACCGGACACCCACACATCTCCGGATCTCCTAACCAACCCACCCCACCCTAATACTATATTCATAGATAGTAAACAGTTGCTATTAGTGTGCCGATGTCGCAGGCGGTGGCGGTGGCGTAGGCGGTATCCGATGATGTCGTACCCATCATCAAAGAATTAAAGAACGATTTGTCTGAAAGGAATTTCTCAAAAATATTTAAAATTAATAATCAAATCATATCAAATCAGATTGTTCTTTGATCTCTGCATCTTCATCTTCATCATCATCTTCTTCTCTCTCCTAAAACCCACAAATTTTGATTGTTCTTCACTGTTTTAAGTTATTATTACTTTTGAAGAATGTTGTCTCCATCGACAGTCTGAAAGTATGAATTTGTTCAAGTTCTTGAGCAAAAGTTCATGGGTTTTGCTTTAGATGTAACGGGTCAGTGTTGGATTTAATTATTTTGTTTTGATTCGATCGATTAGGCGTATTTGAGCTCCGATTTTGATTTTGAACTTATAATATAAAAAATTACAACAATTATCCTAATCTAATATAATTTACAGCAAAATGCAATATGACCAGAATACCCCTGGAGTTAACACTAAAAACTAACAGAGTTAGTGTTAAGGAACAAAACGTTATAAAAATTAAATTACAGGTAATGATATGATAAAAGATTTCTTTTTGAACTGAATAGGTTAAAGTGATCAAACCACAAGAACAAAAATAAAATTTACTCTTCTTTAAATTAAAGTAAATGACATGAGCTATGAAATCCTAACAACAAACTAAAACCAGAATTGATGGTTATATACAGGAAGATAGGCAAGTTATGCAACATTAATCATTAGCAAAATAAGGCTCGCAAAATCTATGATCATAATTAGTGACTAAATCAAACAAAAGAAAAGCCTTTAAAATATTTTTTTGTAAGTTTTTTGAATTAAATAATCAATATGCATTTATTAATGTATTAATTAGAAAAAATTTATTGAATAAGGGCAATTTAGAAACTATTACATAAAACACTTATTTCTTGTGCTTAAAAGTTGTTTTAGTTGTCTTAAAATTTGACCAAATTATAATTGTGTCATCCTTAAATGTTTTATGTAAGAGCATTCACAACCCCTGCCTTATGTGTGAGTCCTTAAATTATATGGGATAGTTTTGAGTAGTTGTGAGTGGAGAAGAGAGAAATGTTACTGTTTATTTGTAAATTTAAAGATTCACTGTTCAACTCTTATAAATTTTTTAATATTTTTGAAAGTGGTTGTGAGTGAAGGAGAGAGAAAAGGTAATAAAAAAGATATAAAAAATATATTATTTAATTGAAAGAAGAGAGAAGAAGTAGTGATTTTTAATGTAATTATATAGATAAAGATAAGGAATGGGATGTGAATGCTCCAATAGTATAGATATATGGGTAGGTTTATAATAAAAAAAAATTTTATGGGTAGGTTTATAATATAAAATATTTAAAATAAAAATCAATTGAAAAATGGTAGCTTTTAAAGCTACAATTTCTATGATCATTTAATAGATTTCTCGTTTGAATCTTTTATGCATCCTCTCTCTTTTATCACTAAAGTATTTTGGACTTGACATATGTTTTTCTATAGTTTTTAAAATTAAAGACATTTTGATCATTGTATCAAATACGTTAACTGATTGTGTCAAATATATTAGGTTATAATATCAAATATGTTAGTTCGTTTTTTTAAATATTTTCATCTTTTGTTATACATATCCTCATTTTGTTTTACATTATGTACCATTTTATATTATTTTGTTATTATCTTGTATATATTTTATACATATGTTGTTATTTCTTATTGTGTTTTACAATAAGAATTACAAAATGATGTATTTTACAAATATGTTTTTCAAAACTCGTCTACTTCGAAAAAAACAAAATAGTATTCAGGAATGATGTAAGGCCTTTTTCCTTGGAGACCTCACAGTTGGTCAATCATAGCATAAAACACATTTTAAAACATACAATATTTTTACAGTGTAATTAAAAACTTTCATTAATAATTAAAAACATATCATTTTATTACATTACAACTTTCATTTCCACATCAAAATACAATGACATGTCAAAATATGGATGACAGCCTCAAAACGCTCCTAGTAGCTTATGCATCCATACCTTAACTCCTCAGCATCAACAAGATGCCTGCCAGCTATCATGCATACAAAAATCAGCGACACTGAGTTAGTTTTAGTTTTATATTAAAATACTTTACTACCTTAAAAAAAACTTTACATCCGTTCATGGTCATACATCATACGTACATATTGATATTACTTACTATTATCTTCATCATCATTCGTTTATTCATTTATTCCTTCGCTCATTACTACCATTACACGAATCCTGTCTCATGCAATATCCCCGACTTATGCTCGAAAGCTGATACTGTGTCGGGGCCTGTACACAAACCCCCGACTCATGACCAAATACTAACAAAACATCGGGATACGCGACAAAGATCCCATCTTATTTGCAACACCCCCGACTCATGTCTGAAAACTGATACTGTGCCGAAGCCTATAAACAAACCCCCGACTCATGTCTGAAGACTGACACAGTACCGGGGCGGGCAACAAGACCTCATCTCCTTCACATGTCATTCTGTCTCATGCAATACCCACGAATCATGCTCGAAAGATGATACTGTATCGGGGCTTCTAAATAAACCCCCGAATCATATCTAAAGACTCACACAATACCGGGGTACGCGACACGGATCTCATCATACGTCACTTTCATACTCATCATTCGTTATCTTCCACGTTCATTACATAATACTTTACGTTCATTCATTCATTCATTCATTCATTCATTCATACATCATATCACGTAAAATCATACATAACATATTACATAACATAATACATATGTTTTGAAAACTCTTCAACAAAGAAAGATAACACATCACTCACACACATACGCATCATCAACCTCATCATATTATCATGCATATATCAAGCATAAGCCATCATATCATAACAGAGCCTGTCTCCCCAATCTACCCCTTAAAATCCACTTAGAAAGTCCTAAGTCCAAAATAGGCACATGGAATATTTCAGGCACATGAGCCTTAAAATTCTAAGTGTAAATAGTCTAGGCGCATGGAATATTTCAGGCACATGGGCCTTAAAATTCTAAGTGTAAATAGTCTGGGCGCATCAGCACTATGCGAGCACATGAGCCCTGTTTAGGCGATTTACCACTATTCAGGCGCATGAGGCCTGTTTAGGCGCATCAACACTTAGGCGCATGAGCAACTCTGGGCGCATAAGCACTATTTGGGCGCATGACCCTGGGCGCATGAGGACTGTTGGGCGCATGAGGTAAGTTGGGCGTATGGGAACATTCTGAAATATTTTCTATGCTACAAACAACACCCGAAACATTTCTAAACTCACCCAAACATAGATCTAACATATTAAGACCCTTAAAACATGCTACACATCAATTCTAACCCAACAACATCCTCTAAAAACATACCACAACCAGGCACATTCGAACAACATACTAAAAGCTCATGGTTACTTTAAAAATCTTTTATTTGGTATGCATAATAGCCCCTACACTTTGAAAATCAGTAAAAAGGGGTTCTAAAACTCACCTTGAAGCAAATCTTCAAATTATACACTTCTACTAGCAAATTCAACTCCAAATTCTCGAACACAAGCACTAAAACATCAAGAATCTCGGTCAAGAAGTTGTGAATTCGGTTAAAACCGAACATAGACTTGAGAAACTAACCTTTTGCAGGTTCTTTTTCCTTTCTTTCTATAAAATCCGAGAGCTCTTCTTCTTCTTCTTCAGCCGAAAGCAAAAGCATATTTTGCTTTTATGTGGGGGGCCATACTTTCATATATATTAAAATAATAAGGTTTTGTACTTTTTACACTTTGGCCCCCTCCAATTTTGTTCATTTTTCCTTCTTACAAGATTCTTTTTATTTTCTCTTCTTTTGAATAAAATTCGGGGTGTTACAAGTCTACCCTACTTAAATAGGTTTCGTCCATGAAACCTATCGCTTCTCAAACAGTTACGGGTGATACTGTCTCACCTCTTCCTTGATCTTACACATAGGCTTAGATCCCTTTGGGCTCCACTGTACTCGCACCAGTGAAACCACCATTCTCCTTAGCCCATCTCTTCCTTTTATGAGAAACGACCATAAGTTGCTCCTCGTAGTTGATTCTTTTACCCATCTCAGTATCCTTTAGTGGCACGATCATATCCTTATCGATTGAGCACTTTCTTAGACGAGATACATGGAACATCAGATGAATTCCACTTAACTTATCAGGTAACTCCAGTCGATGTGTCACTCCTCCTACCTGAGCAACGATTTGGAATGACCCTCCATATTCTAGTATTAGCTTTACTCGCTTTCTAAATCGAATGATCCACTTTCCTAGACGAGACCTTCATCATATCCATTGCCGTAGGTCAGCACTGAACTCTTTTTGGGCACGGTTGATCAATCCATATTCTTGTAACACTTGGTGTTTGCCTCATAGGTTACTGGCCAATTCACATGGAGGTGTACATCTATCCACCTACGTCTGTCCTGAACGGTTTAGCAGGAAACAAGCGCTCTCTCAATTCTATCAAGCAATCCTCTAGGGTATCAGGTAACCAATTGGGCTTACCAATAGCAATTCCTACATCGAAGGGCTCGTCGATCTTCTTACTCCTAACATGCAACTTATCACAGAAGGCAGCAGGAACAAAACTACTACTAGCATCATAATTAAAGCATAGAAGCACAAATCTAAATTACTAAAACATACCTGATGTTATCTCGGAGTCTAATCTAGCCTCCTCCCGGTCATAGCAAAGGCTCTAGCCTTCACCCTCTGTTCTCCTTCCTCGCACCAGATCTTCCTGCCCTTGACTTCTTGCAGTCTTTACTCATGTGTTCAGTCTTGCCACAGTCGTAGCATTTAGCCATTTGAAAATCCCTTGCCCTGTGGCCCACCTTCCTACATTAAAAACAGATGTTCAGCCCCCACACTCTCCCTTGTGGCCCCTACCACACTTCTTGCATACCTTCTCCCTCCTTGTTACCTTCTTCCGATCATTGACCCTAAATGTCTCACCTCCAGACATAAATCCACCATCATTGTCTCACCTTCAATTC
Source organism: Flaveria linearis (assembly GCA_024085815.1). Taxonomy (NCBI): domain Eukaryota; kingdom Viridiplantae; phylum Streptophyta; class Magnoliopsida; order Asterales; family Asteraceae; genus Flaveria; species Flaveria linearis. The sequence continues at coordinate 22,408,683 of CM044003.1, forward strand.
CGATTTTTAACATAGTCCCGCTCCTTCTCTTCAACCGTTATCGCCATCATCTCTCGCTCGTCATACAATCTCCCAACTAAGTCAACCACCGATCTAAATGTACTTGGTCGGGCAACAATCAGGTGTCTGCGGATATCTGTTGGCAGTCCTTGGATGTACCTCTTAATCTTTCATGATACAGGCGTCACCTGATCTAGCACCAGCCTAGCCATCTCATTGAATTTAGTGGTGTACTGCTGGTGTGTCATCCTTCCCGCCTCCAGCTGCAGGAACTCTCTCTCGATCTTATCCAATTCCTGGTGAGGGCAAAACTCCTCGATCACCAGCTTCTTCAGTTCACTCCACCTCATCCTTCCGATTGCCCTGGTACCTTCAGCCTGAAAATATTGTCCCATCAGCATAAGGCCGAGTCCACACACGAGTGGGTAGCAAACTTCACCTTTTGATCCTCTCGGTACTCGCTGATATCAAGTACGGCCTCCATCTCTCTAGCATTCCCCTTTCCGTCAAATGTTGGGGGCCTTCACCTTTGGAATGCCCCATAGTTATAGCCCCGTGTAGTTTTCTACACCGTTTCTTCCTCCTCCTCCTTACTAGAGACAACCGTCTTAGTTTTCGATTGTTCTCTTTCTTCTCTCTTAGTGGTCATCATCTTCTCTTTTCTTTCATTCTCCTTCACCGCTTTAATTATTTCAGTTACCATAGACGGTAGAATCGTCTGCATAACTTGATGGACCTCTTCTACTACTGCCTCCTTCACCGAGGTCCTCAAGTTCATACTCTCATCACCATCTTCTTAGTGGTGGATCTCGGGCTCTTCATGTGTTCTTTTAGCACTCCTAGCTCTATTCCTCGTAATACGCAGTTCAACACCAAGTCCACCCCTAGAAGCCTTAGACGATCTAACTCCAGCCATCTCTAAACACTATAAGATTCAGACACTAACACGGTCATTCAATGTAATAGTTCAGTTTATGTTAAGTATAGTAAGTCCCTAATTACAGTGGCCAGTTGTGATTAGCCACTTACTTTACTCTTCACACCTCAAGCATTTCATATCCTAACAACATCAGTATCTAAATCTATACAAAAGCACACTAGCCACATAACATGCGTACATAATCCCATTCTCAGTTTAAGATTAGATTTTGAAAATATTTACCCAATTCTCTTAAACTTTGGCTCTGATACCAACTTGTAAGACCCCGTTCCCGGAGACCTCACAGTTGGTCCATCATAGCATAGAACACATTTTAAAACATACAATACTTTTACAGTGGAATTTAAAACTTTCATTAATAATTAAAAACATGTCATTTCATTACATTACAACATTCGTTTTCACATCAAAATACAATGACATGTCAAAATGTGGATGCCAGCCTCAAAATGCTCCGAGTAGCTTATGCATCCATGCCTGCAACTCCTCAGCATCAACAAGATACCTGCCAACTATCATGAATACAGAAGTCAACGATGCTGAGTGAGTTCTTGTCACACCCCAACCGATGCGGAATCATCGGGGCGGACGAATATTAAACGATTGTTCATAGCTCATGGATTTAAATACGTTGAAATAATGTTATATGCCATTTTTCATTGAATAATACTGGACAATCAAGTCATTACAATACAAAAAAGATTTGAACAATAATATAAGATATTTAATTAACTAAGTCCAAGTCCTAAATGAGCAAGAAGAATTCCTCAAGAAGCAATCTTGAAACATGTTAAAAATAAAGGGTTAACTTTGAAAGTTGGTGAGTTTCTATGGGTTAAGCATACATACATATATATATATATATATATAAGTTTACAAGTAACAATTCATGTCAATGGTTATGAATTATGCAATTTATAGAATACATATAGCTACAATCAAACCTTGACAGATCACAAGATTACAAGATTACAAGATTACAATGATTAGCTAAGTGTACTTGGTCCCCATAGTGCTCAAGAATACAACACTAGGGCCACCAAATAGGCTTGTCAGGCCCATAGATCTATGATGTCGCCAGGCTAGCAATAATTAATGATTATCAACATATAATGTATATCATATAAAACTCATAATAATACAAATAACCATAACAAAAAGTAAAGATGAATTGCATGTGCGTTTACAAGTATCAAAAGGTTTACAAGTGTAAGTTGATAAGTTAACATGTTTCACCTCAAAATGTGTGAAATAATAAAAGAGGGGCATGGAAAAACTCACTTGATATATAATATGCACTTTTGAACAATAATAAGAAATAAGATTACTCCAACGTTTCCTTCACTGTTCAACCTAAAGGTTAATGTCTTAGTAGAATAATGATATGATTCAAGAGTAGATATGAGTTAGGGTTTCATTTGAAATTTGAGGGTTTTAATATTTAAGTCAAATAATAATAATGCTATCGATTTGGTTCAATAAAGATGGAATAAAATAAATTAAGATGGGGAATGATTAAGAGTAATTCAATAATTTAATTTATTGATTTAATAAAGATTAAGTATAAGGTGAAAAGAAAAAAATTCATTTAATAATTAATTATTTAAAATTTTATAAAGATATTTGAATACTTATTGAAATGACTTGCAAAATAATTTAAAATCATTTTATAAAGTTTTTAAACTTTTAATTGATTTTTATAAAGTTCTTATAATATCAAAGCCTTAAATAAAGAATAATAGAAAACTATATTGTTTTATAAATTTCAAGAATTTAAATAAACGTTTAAGGAATAAATTTATTAACTAATTATGATACAACGTGATTAAATGAATAAATGAGTAATTAATTATTTAAATATTTATTTAAATAACTATTTGCCTAATTAATTATTTAAATATTTATTTAAATAACTAATTGCCTAATTAATTATTTAACATGTAGAATTATAATGTTTTGAAATAATCCAAACTTGAACTATAATAGATTTATAACATTTAAATCATATAAATGACTTAATAGTGTTTTCTATAACCTTGATTATTCTTTAAAAGTAATTACATTTAAAATTATCAGTTTTAAAATCATTAAAAATTATTTAATAATTTCCGGAATGTTTTAGTTCATAAAATAGTTTTATTTTAATTTAGTAACATATTGGGATAGTTTCTTAAATTTAATTTTTATAAAAATTAACTAAAAAATTAAATGTTGGAGGCCTGGTTCGAACCCGAGACCTCCTGCATACAAGGTTAGTGTGGTAACCGGTTGGGCTAAAGCCCGAATCTGTTTAGGATTCAAAAATAATTTATAAATCCATTAATTAAACAAATCCCTAAATTACTCAAGAATCCTAAATCGGTTTTGATCAAATTGAACCCCAAATTGTTAAAGTTAATGAATGGAATGTTAGGGTTTTTTTCTTCCCCTAATGAAGTCGTGTGTATTGGTGTGTGAAACTTACGTGCTTGAATTGGAATTGATGGTCTTAGGTTGTAGAATGAGTCCCGACCAAGAACAACGTTTGATCGAGATGTTGATGATGCTGTTAGTTCAATTGATCAAATGGAAAGCTTCTAATGATAGTAATGTGTCACACCCTCAAATTTCGGGTCTGGAATCTATCACGGAGGGGTGAGCAAACAGGATCGAACACAGTAGTTACACATGAGATGCAATTATCTATATGATGGATTTTAGATAATCATTACATTAATGTTCAGAGTAATATTATGCGTAGCGGAAATAAATATAGATTGTTTCTTGACAACATGTCTTAATCATATTTCAGATAATAATCAATAGGTATCTTGAGCTCTTATATGATCCTACGTGCATGTCCATAAGCTCCTAGTAGATACCTGAGAATACATGTAAATCAAGTGTCAACACAGGGTTGGTAAGTTCATAGGTAAGTAAAACATAATGATAAATCATCAATTATCATCCAGTAGGATTTACTGTAAAAGTGTGAGTTTAATTTACTCACCGGTATATGAATAGCCTGTTGGAACCCTTTTTAATAAGGTGAACCCGCTATCCCACATACCCACTATGTACAAGACAACAAATCCTTCACATAGGATTTGCCCATGTATCATAGTTTAATATCTTTTTCATGTGTATATTATGTTATTTATAATAATTGCAAATCAGAGGGAGCAAATCCTCCTTTACATTTACCCTCATATGGGTTGTAAGTGGAACTATAATGGCAAACTTTATATAGTGCACATCTGCCTTCTCATACCAGAACAGTCATCCTAAATGACAATAAGATCTTTGTGCATCTTGGTGAGGACCACATGTCCAAACCTTCTGTGGGGGTAAGTCACTCCCCGATAGTACTATCCAAAAGATCCCTGCTTGTTTATAGTCCAGTATACAGAGAAGGATTTTCATAGTAACCAAATGTAATCATAAATGTGATTCAATTATTATTTAACATAATACATAAAATAATTTGTAATTTCAATTACAACATGTATTCCAGCCTCAAAATATTTAAATGATTAAAAAGGGGAACAGTTAAGTATGAACTCACCTCAGTCCTGGTGTGGTGTTGACAAGCTAGTAAATTCCTCCTAAGGAATTATAATTCACATAAGCAAATATTTACAAATCCATAACCTAGATAAGTTAGATCTTGAACCTGACGTTCAATTGATCTAAGGTTCGGTTCTCGGGGATTTGTTATAAACATATAACTAATCATTTATTTATCTTTGTTTATTCTTTAATAATTAAAGATTTATATTTCATAAAATTTGATTAATTTAATAATGATTTTAACATATCATTATGTTCTAAATAATTTTAGACATTATTTAAACATGTAAGTTTATATTTAATTTTTGTAAGATTTTATAAATATTTAAATTTATAAAATCTAATTTGTATTTATCTTATCAAGATAATTCATAATTAATATTATAACGTTCATTAATAATTTGATGATTTAAATTATTATTTAGAATCCACTTTTATAAAAATAACAATTTATAACATTTGTAATAATTTTTATAAATAAATAATAAGGTTTTTAATGAAATAATTTTCCAGAATATAATTAAATAACTTATAAAATTAACAAAGTTTATAAAAATTATTTTTATAATTTTTAATAATTTTTTTGTATTTTTAAAACGTTCAAAAAGGCTTTTAAAAAAAATATGTTGGTGGCCGGGTTCGAACCCGTGACCACAAACACACACTCCCACACCCGAACCAGTGAACCAAAGGCATACAGCCGCAATGGTTCTTGGTCCCAATTTCTTTTAAACAGCTTCAATCCCACTCCCCCAAATCGATGAACCCTAAATCGATTTTGGATCAAATTGATCCACCAATCGATTATGATAATGAAATTAAGCATAGGGCTTTTAATCCCTGCATAAAAACTAGTTTGTTGCTATGTTCAATTACCTATTTCGTTATTCAGAATGTCAAGAACAATCGAAGAACAGGTCGCGACCAATGTGGCACTGATTTGGTACTCAAACGATGATGTTATTCGAATTAACTTCACAGGAAGTTTCCAATGACACTAATGATCAAAAGCCCTCTGGAAATTTCGAGGTTTGAGGCTTTGATGATGGTGTTCGACTAGTTGCAGGTCCGCGAATGATGATGATGATCGAACAGTGTGATTTATGGATTGCAGGTGTAATTGATGGTTGTGTTCGATTAGTAACACTTATATAATTGTTTAGGTAGTGTTAATTTGATTATTATAGAATTGTAGTGCGATTCATCGACTGTAAAGCAGCCGAAAGCAAAAGTGGATCGGTTAGGATCGATCGCACTCACATTTTAAATTGAATTGAGACATGGGGTTCGAATCTTGCATATGAGTGTGTCCGGAACAAATTATTGAACTGAAATCGATTATATTTTCTGTTTGGAGTCGCCGGATTTCGGCCGGAGGTCGCCGGAGGAAACGGGGTCGACGGCGGGGGGTTGGGTTTTGTAATTTCAATTTTACACATATAGTCCCTGCGGTTTCCTATTTTGTTATTTTATGTACTTAAACTTCTTTTAAAGTTTCATGAATTACATATTTACCCCTGGACTTTATTATTATTATTATTATTATTATTATTATTATTATTATTATTTATTATTATTATTATCATTATTATTATTTTTAACAATATTATTATTATTATTGTTATTATTATTATTATTGTTATTTATATTTTCATTATTAATAATATTATTATTAAATAATAATAAAATATAAAACAAATTTGTATAATCACATAAATACTAGATTTGTATATATATAAATCATGAAATTTTTTTCCGGGTTGTCACATCATCCCCCTGTTACAGGAATTTTCGTCCCGAAAATTAAGAAGTACTGACAACATTCTTGAACAGGTTAGGATACTTGCGCATCATTTCGTCCTCTCGTTCCCAAGTGAACTCAGGACCACGCCGGGAGTTCCACCGAACTCTGACAATCGGAATCTTGCTATGCTGAAGTTCTTTAACTTCTTTATCCATGATTTCAACTGGTTCCTCGATAAACCTGAGTTTCTCATCTACTTGCAGTTCCTCTAAAGGCACAACAAGTGATTCATCGGTTAAACACTTCCTTAGATTGGTTACGAGAAAAACATTGTGCACACCACCAAGTTCAGCAGGTAGATTTAATTCATAGGCTACTGGGCCGATCCTTCTGACAATTTCAAAAGGTCCCACGTAGCGAGGATTCAATTTCCCTCGTTTCCCAAAGCGTATTACTCCCTTCCAGGGAGATACCTTTAGCAAAACTTTATCTCCTTCCTGAAATTCCAGTGGTTTGCGGCGTTTATCAGCATAGATTTTCTGGCGATCCCTGGCAGCAGCCATGCGTTCTCGTATCTGGACAACTTTCTCATGAGTTTCAAAGATCAATTCTGGGCCAGTAAGTTGACTATCTCCAACTTCTGCCCAGCAAAGCGGTGATCTACATTTACGTCCATATAAGGCCTCGAATGGTGCCGCCTTGATGCTCGAATGATAGCTATTGTTATATGAGAACTCTACCAAAGGTAAATGACCTTCCCAGTTCTTTCCAAAATCAATAACACAAGCCCTAAGCATATCCTCAAGAGTCTGTATGGTTCTTTCACTTTGACCATCAGTCTGAGGGTGATAGGCTGTGCTCATATCTAGGCGAGTGCCTAGAGCTTTCTGAAGTTTACCCCAGAAGATAGATGTAAATCGTGCATCATGATCAGAGATGATAGACACTGGCACTCCATGTCTAGAGATAATTTCTTTGATGTACACCCTTGCAAGCTTCTCCATCTTGTCTTTCTCACGGATGGGTATGAAATGAGCTGATTTGGTGAGACGGTCAACAATAACCCAAACGGTGTCATTGCCCATTTGAGATTTGGGCAAACCAGTGACGAAATCCATGGTTATCATTTCCCACTTTCACACGGGAATTTCTGGTTGGGTCAACATTCCTGAAGGCATTTGGTATTCGACCTTGACTTTAGAACAAGTCAAACACTTTGAGACATAGGTCGCAATATCTTCCTTCATTCTTGGCCACCAGTAAACAAGCTTCAAGTCGTAATACATCTTATCTGCACCTGGATGGATAGAGTATCTAGACTTGTGGGCTTCATCCATGATCAAGCTTCTAAGATTCCCGTATAGTGGTACCCAAATCCTTCCTGCTATAAAGCGTATCCCATCTGAATGAACTTCAAACTGTTGGTCTAGCCCTCAAAGGTTTTCATCTTTTATGTTTTCTTCCTTCAGGGCTTCAGTCTGTGCACTCAGAATTTGTGCCGGTAGGTTGCTTTGAATGGTAAGTTGTAGAGCTCGTACTCTACGAGGTTTCTCATGTTCTTTCCTACTCAAAGCATGAGCCACAACATTTGCTTTACCGGGATGGTACTTGATGGCACAGTCATAATCGTTTAGTAGTTCAAGCCATCTCCTCTGCCTCATGTTCAGCTCCTTTTGATTATACAAGTGTTGAAGACTCTTGTCGTCGGTATAAATAGTGCATTTAGTACCGTACAGGTAGTGTCTCCATAGTTTAAGAGCAAACACAACAGCTCCCAGTTCTAGATCATGTGTTGCATAATTCTTTTCATGAGCCTTTAACTGTCTCGAGGCATAAGCTATGACTTTGTCTCGTTGCATCAAAACACATCCTAGTCCCTGAACGGAAGCATCATAGTAGACAACAAAGTCTTCAATGCCGTCAGGTAAGAATAGTATAGGTGCATTGCATAACTTCTGCTTCAGTGTTTGAAAAGCAGCCTCTTGCTTGAATCCCCAATGATATGCTACTCCCTTTTGGGTGAGCATGGTCAAAGGTTGAGCTATCTTGGAGAATCCTTCGATAAATCTCCTATAATAGCCCGCTAGGCCAAGAAATTGCCTAATTCCCGTTGGATTAGAAGGTGTAGGCCAACTTTTGATGGATTCAATTTTAGCTGGGTCTACATGAATGCCATTAGCATCAATCACATGACCGAGAAATTGAACTTCTTTTATCCAAAAATCACATTTTGAGAACTTAGCATAGAGCTCCTCTCTCTTTAGTAATTCAAGGACCAATCTTAGATGTTCCTCATGCTCATGCTCATTTTTAGAATAGATCAAGATGTCATCAATGAAGACAATGACAAACTTGTCTAGGTAAGGCTTGCATACACGATTCATGAGATCCATGAATACGGCAGGTGCATTTGTTAGCCCAAACGGCATGACTGTGAACTCAAAGTGATCGTATCGCGTTCTGAAAGCCGTCTTCATAATATCTTCATCCCTGACTCTCAGCTGATGATAGCCGCTTCTAAGATCTATCTTTGAGTAAATGCTTGAACCTTGAAGTTGGTCGAATAAGTCATCAATACGTGGCAAAGGATAACGGTTCTTGATCGTCACTTTGTTCAGTTCTCGATAGTCAATGCATATCCGGAAGGTTCCGTCTTTCTTCTTCACAAATAACACCGGTGCTCCCTATGGTGACGAGCTAGGTCGAATGAATCCTTTATCAAGGAGTTCCCTAAGCTGGTCAGATAGTTCTTTTAGTTCAGAAGGTGCAAGACGGTATGGTGCCTGAGCTATAGGCGTAGCTCCAGGTACTAACTCAATTGAGAACTCGACCTCTCTTCTAGGGGGCAACCCAGGCAGTTCATCAGGAAACACTTTAGAAAATTCCCTAACAACTGGTACATCTTCAATCTTCCTCTCCTTTCTATCTTTGTCAGTGACTAAGGCTAGGATAGCAGTATGTCCTTTTCGAAGACACTTTTGAGCCTTCAGATAGGAAATAACTCCCATCACAACACCCATCTTATCTCCCTCAACACACAGGACTTCATCATTTGGTAGGGGTATGCGAATCATTTTGTCTTTACAGATAATTTCTGCGGAGTTTTTGGACAGCCAATCCATACCAATTACCACATCAAAGCTTCCCAAAGTAAAGGGCATGAGGTCTATTGGTAGGATATGACCTGATAAATCTAGTGTACAGTTTTTCAGGATTTGCGATGCGGTTAAGGATTTACCATTTGCTAATTCTACAACATATGGCTCATCTAGGGGTACAGGTTCTACAATCATGTGCTTATAGAAAGTGTTGGATACGAAGCTTCTATCAGCTCCCGTGTCAAATAATACTATAGCATAAACATCATTCACCAAAAATTTTCCCATAATAACGTTAGGGTCTTTTAGAGCCTCACCTTTGCCAATCACGAAGGCTCTGCCCTTGGCTGTATCTTTCTTTTCCCCAGTGCAATCTCTAGCAACATGGCCCTTTTCACCACATCGGAAACACGTAACTCCCTACTTTCCATCATTCTGCTGATTACCATCCTTCTTTCCTTGGTCTTGAGTCTTGGTCCTACATTCAGGAGCAGTGTGCCCCCTCCTGTTGCATTTGTAGCAAATGATTGCAGTACACTTGCCATGGTGACGCTTGCCACACCTCTGACATCTAGGCGGAATGCCCTGATTGTCATGGTGCTTTTTCTGATCTTGCTTCTTGCTTGTACCTTGACTCTCACTTTCTTTAGCATCTTCAAACTTTCTCTTTCCTGAGCTCTCAGCAGCAACACCCTTACCCTAGATCCTTGGAGGTAACTTCCCTTGAGCCACAGCCTCATTAGTCAGCTTGTGAGCTATCCTAATGGCCTGTTGGATTGAAGTTGGGTTGGAGGAAGTGACCATAGATTGAATTACTGGAGACAGTCCCCGGATATAGCCTTTAATTCTTCTGTGAGCAGGCTCCATCATATGAGGACACAAAGTTGAGTACTCATGATTCTCGGTGGTATAAGTTTCAATTTCAGATCCCACCATTTTGTGGTTCCAGCACTCGGTTTCAAACCTTTGTACTTCTTCCCTCGGACAGAACTCTTCCATCATCAGTTGTTTGAATTAATCCCAAGCCATAGCATTGGCTAGTGAGAGAGTAAGTCTAGAAACTTCAGTCTTCCAGAACGAGAGTGCATCTCCACTCAATGCTTCGGAGGCATACTTCGTCCTACTCTCATCTGGACATTCAGATATAGCAAAGATGGATTCACATTTCTCAAACCACCTTATGAGCCCAATGGCCCCTTCTGCCCCAGTGAAGATATCGGGCTTGCAGTCTAGGAACTTTTTATAGGAATAGCAATGACCATTCTGAGCAGCCTGAGTGGCTAGGGATGCAGCAACACCTTGATTAACCAAGGCTTGTATTTCTTCAGGAGTCATCCCTATTGGAACAGTTCTTCTAGCACGTCCTCTACCTCTGCCTCTGCCCGCTGGTGCGTCCATCTATCACGAAATTGTTTGGTGAGAATTCACACTTTGATATATTCAATAGATGCATTTTTTTATCAAATATTCAAAGTATGGACAATTACTGTAGGACAGATGGGAATTTAAGAAAACTGGGTTTTTCGATTAAATTCGGCAAGGCACGAGTACTAAGGAAACAAGTCTCGCTTTAGGTTAGGACAAGCGTAGCATAGATTACCATGTCACACCCCAACCTTGACGGCGGAAACGTCGAGATGTGAGGGTTAAGATTGTTCACAGCCACATAACGCTATCTTTAAATGAAAATAATATTATCATAAGTTCCAAATGAAATACATTCATAAGTTTCAAATATAAAATAAGTTCAAGCATAAATCCAAAACATAACATAACATTTTATTTATTTAACTAGGTCCACGTCCTAGTTTTATTGCAAGCTTCAAAAGACCACTTTAAACTTGGGGGTTACCTGAAACATGATAAAAATAAAAGGTCAACTAAAAATAGTTGGTGAGTTTCCAATATTTTCATACATAATATGAAAAAGTTACAAGTAGCAATTCATGTCATAGGTTATAAGCTAGTAAGATTATAGAACACATATCGTTACAACCAAACCTCGACTTGATTACAAGTATAAAAGATTGGCTAAGTGTATTTGGTTCCCTAGTGCACAAGCATACGGCTCCTAGGAGTCGGCAATACATCGACTTTAGTACCAAATAGGCTTGTCAGGCCTAAAGATCTAAGACGTCGCCAGGCTAGCAATAGTTAATAATTGTAAACAAACTATGTATCTCATATAATCACTTACAACACACAAATAACCATGACAAAGTATAAAGATGAATTGCACGTGCTCTAAAAGTCTCAAACGTTTATAAGTGTAAGTTGTATAAGTATCATGTTTCACCCCAAAGTGTGAAAACAAATGAAAAGGGGCAAGGAAAACTCACATGTCAAATAAGTATATAAGGAAGATCAACAAGAATAATATATGTCGTTCCAAGGTAAAACGTCACAAGGCACCTAAATATATAAATATTACAAGATTTAGGTTAATATAAGATTTACGAGTTAACGTGAACTAGAGTATTTGAATTTTGGGATTTTTTTATAGAGTTAATAAATTCTTATAAAAAGTCCATTTATGAAATTTATAAAATTTATTTTTAAGGAAATTGATCCTTTATAAATAACTTGTGATTTTATTTATAAGATTATATCTAAATTCTATAATTATCATAATAAATCCTTAAACATAAGGTCTAATATTAATTTAATACCTTTAAGTATTATATAACAATCTAATTTTTATAAAAATATTTAGTTATAACATTTGTAAATAACTTTATATTAAAATATTAAAATGTTTTACAAGAATAAAATTCTTAAGAAATATTTAGATGACCTTAAAGATATTTGGGGTTTATAAAAGTCATTTTTATAATTATTATAAATTTTCTATAATTAATTTAAGCTGAAAAAAACTATTTTAAAAATAATGAGGGTGCCCGGGTTTGAACCCGGGACCTTAGGTTCATCATGCGCGTGTGTAACCAGTAAACCAAGGCTCTAAGCCGCAACAGAACACGGATTTTAATTCTCAAATACCAAACTAACAAAACCCCCCAAATCGCATATGAACCCTAGGTTCAATTTGATTCAAATTGAAGCACCAAATGAAGTTAATATCCAAATTAACCATGGGGCTTTTGTTCCCCATGGAATTTAGAGTGTTTGTATGTATTTAATTACCTGTTAGTGATTTGAAATGAGACTTGGAACGAAACGAAGAACAAGCCGCGGGTATGTCGAGTCGATTGATGAGAAAACCGTGGAGATAATCAAATTCATTGCACAGAGAGCTTCTAATCGTACACTAGATCCAAAACCCTCTATTAATTTACAGCCTTGACGTCCAATTGATGGTGTTCAAGTAAGTTGCAGGTCGCGGTTTCAGAGAGGAATCGAGTGTGTATTTTTTGTGTTTCTCAGGTGCAATTGAGAGTTGTGAACGATTAGATGTAGTTAGATGATTGTTTACGTTCATTTAATTGGATTATTATTGAGGTTTAATGCTCGAACGGCTATGGAGTTTAAGGGCGCTCGGTTACTCGATTGATTGGATCCATAACCGTTGTTAAACTCAATTAAAGTTCATAAATGGGTTCGAATAGTGTTGAGGAATCGATTGGAAACGGTTTTGGATGAAAAATCGCCTTAGAGATTGGGCATTGGGGTGGCCGGAGCCGCGGCCGGAGGTGGCCGGAGGCTTCGCAGGAAAAACGGGGTGGGCGGGGGGTTTGGGTTGAAATTTTGGAATTTTACACAAATGGCCCCTGTAGTTAGACGTGTTATCATTTTTTGCTTAAAACTCCATTTTAAAGTTTAATTAATGACAAAACAACCCCCCCACTAACTTTAGTTAAGTTTTAACACTTTTAAATTAATAAATTTTTTTATAAATTATTAGTATCATCATTATTATTGTTTTTATAAATGTTATCACTAATATTATTATTATGATTATTATTATTATTATTATTATTATTATTATTATTATTATTATTATTATTATTATTATTATTATTATTATTATTATTTATAATTAATATTATTATTTAATTGATTTAGAAATTTTAAGTAAACAAGGAATGAAACAAGAATAGCCCACAAAGTTTCATAAATGGCATAAATAGTCCTTACAAAGTTAACTTTTAATTTTAACAAAAATACGAGATGTTACAGTCTCTCCAACTTAAAAGAATTTCGTCCCGAAATTAAGAAATGAAACTATACAAATAAGAACGAGTATTTCTTCTTCATGTGCTCCTCGCGTTCCCAAGTAAATTCAGCGCCACGTTTATTCTCCCAACGAACCTTGACGATCGGGGTAGTGGTAGTTCTGGTCTTCTTCATAATGCGATCCATGATTTTAACAGGTTTCTCAACGAAATACAATGACTCGTCGATCTGGATGTCTTCCAACGGAACATGCAGACTTTCATCAGCCAAGCACTTTTTCAAATTTGAGACGTGGAACACAGGATGAACCCCACTAAGGTCGGAAGGTAATTCCAGTTTGTAAGCCACTTTTCCAATCCTTTTCAGAATCTTGAAAGGACCTACAAATCTTGGAGCCAGTTTACCCTTCTTCCCAAAGCGAACGACACCCTTCCACGGTGAAACCTTAAGAAGAACCATCTCCCCAACTTGGAATTCCAACGGCTTACGTCTCTTATCAGCATAGCTCTTTTGTCGACTTCTTGCCACTTCAAGGTTCTTTCGGATGGTAGAAACTTTATCGGTCGTCTCTTGTATAAGTTCAGGACCAGTGATGAAGTTTTCACCAATGTCGGTCCAGCAGATCGGTGAACGGCATTTACGACCATAAAGCGCTTCGAACGGTGCCATCTTGATACTCAAGTGGTAACTATTGTTATACGAAAATTCCGCTAGCGGTAGATGCGTATCCCAATCACCACCAAAGTCAAGGACACAAAGGCGTAGCAAATCCTCCAAGGTTTGGATGGTTCGCTCGGTTTGACCATCAGTTTGGGGATGGTAAGCCGTGCTTAGATCCAATTGAGTACCCAAGAGTTCTTGCATAGACGACCAAAAGTGCGAAGTGAAACGAGCGTCTCGGTCGGATATGATGTGAAGAGGTACCCCATGACGACTTACAATTTCATCAACGTATATACGAGCCAACCTTGATGTCTTGTAAGTGTCACGTATGGGTATAAAATGTGCCGACTTGGTCAGTCGGTCGACGATCACCCATATGCTATCATGTCCACGATAGGTTCGGGGTAGCTTGGTTATGAAGTCCATGGATATGTGTTCCCACTTCCACATAGGAATCTCGGGTTGCTCAAGTAATCCACTTGGACGTTGATGTTCGGCTTTAACCTTCGTACACGTGAGGCACTTAGCTACATAAGTCGCTATGTCTTTCTTCATTCCAGGCCACCAATATTGACCACGCAGATCCATGTACATCTTATCGGAGCCAGGATGAATAGAATAACGAGTTTGATGAGCTTCGTTCAGGACAAAGTACGAAGATTATCACGATTTGGAACCGAAATTCGGTTCGCGAAATACATCAACCCATTAGGTTTCGTCTCCAATTGAGTTAGAAGGTTATGCTCCAGTTCATCCTTCATTCTCCCTTCTCGTTGAACTAATTGTTGAGCCACCAAGATACTAGACTCGATGTCACTATCTATTCTCAAGTTTTGCAGCAGTACAGTAGCCTCGGTGACATCTAGTCGAATTTCAGTATCGAATTCTCTCAAAGTATCAAACTATTGTCGTCGATCACGAATTTCTTGGAACGAGGTCATCTTGTTATGGACTTTACGGCTTAGTGCATCGGCTACGACATTTGCCTTCCCAGGGTGGTAACGAATGTCACAGTCATAATCACTAATCAACTCAACCCAACGACATTGTCTCATATTGAGATCTTTTTGGTTAAAAACGTGTTGAAGGATTTTGTGATCGGTGTAGACTATACATTGCGTACCATAAAGGTAATGTCTCCAAATCTTCAAAGCAAAAACAACAGCACCAAGCTCGAGATCGTGTGTTGTGTAATTCACCTCGTGAACCTTCAATTGTCTCGATGCATAAGCTATGACCTTTCCTCGTTGCATAAGAACACAACCAAGGCCTTGTTTTGATGCATCGCAATATACGGTGAAATCATCGTTTCCATCGGGTAGGGTCAAGATAGGAGCATTGCACAGTTTGTGCTTTAATGCTTCAAAAGCTTCTTCTTGTTCGGGCCCCCACTCGAATGGTCTATTCTTTTGTGTCAAAGAGGTGAGCGGCTTCGCGATCCTTGAAAAGTTGGCGATGAATCGCCGGTAATAACCAACAAGACCAAGGAAAGAACGAATCTCGGTCGGAGTCGTGGGAACACACCAATTCTTCACAGCTTCCACCTTTGCAGGGTCACCGTGAATTCTTTGGCTATTCACCACGTGTCCTAGAAATTGAACTTCCTCGAGCCAGAAATCACACTTTGAGAACTTCACGTACAATTGCTCTTTCTTCAACAACTCAAGCACTTGTCGCAAATGCAGTTCATGCTCGGTGTTAGTCTTGGAGTAGATAAGTATGTAATCAATGAAGACAATCACAAATTTATCTAGATAAGGCTTGCATACTCGGTTCATGAGATCCATGAAGACAGCAGGTGCATTAGTTAAGCCAAAAGGCATCACCATAAACTCATAGTGTCCATAACGAGTACGAAACGCGGTCTTTGGGATATCGTCATCATGGACTCGTAATTGATGATATCCAGAACGTAGATCAATCTTCGAGAATATAGCAGCTCCTTGAAGTTGATCAAACAAGTCATCGATGCGAGGAAGAGGATAGCGGTTCTTGATGGTAAGCTTGTTAAGCTCGCGATAGTCGATGCACATACGAAACGATCCATCTTTCTTCTTCACGAAGAGGACAGGTGCACCCCAAGGCGAAGAACTAGGACAAATGAAACCCTTCTCGGTTAGCTCTTGAAGTTGACTAGAAAGTTCTTGCATTTCTAATGGTGCAAGTCGATACGGTGACTTAGCCACGGGGTTGGCTCCCGGTATCAAGTCAATTTTAAACTCAACTTCACGCATGGGAGGTAAACCACTAAGGTCGTCGGGAAATACTTCAGGAAAGTCTCGGACAATCGGAACGCCCTTAAGTTCTTTCCCTTTGACTTTTGTGTTGACCACGTAAGCCAAGAACGCCATATAGTTCTTACTTAAGCACTTTCGGGCTTGAGTGCAAGACATGAGTTTAAGCCCTTTGGAAGATTTTTCGCCGAACACTTTCAAAGTATCCCCAGATGATAATGGTATACGGATGCACTTCTCGAAACAAACGATCTCGGCATGGTGTTTGGCTAACCAATCCATACCAATGATGACGTCGAAGCTTCCAAGTTTCATAGGAATAAGATCAATAAGAAAATCGTGGGTGTCAAGACTTAAGATGCAATCACGGATAACGACATCCACGGTGATCGGTTCTCCATCGGCAACTTCAACGGTGAGAGGTCTTTCTAGTTTCGTATGTGGCTTAGCAAGTACGGGTTCAAACTCTAATGAAACAAAACTCTTATCGGCTCCAGAGTCAAAAAGAACGTATGCATAAGTATTATTAATAAGGAACATACCTGTTTAAGGTTTAAAGTATTTAGTGATATAGGTAATGTATGAAAGAGACTTAGATCGTAAACGTTAGGGTTGAATTTAGCATACCGTTCACCACATCGTTGTTTGCTTGTGCTTGATTAGCATTGATGTTGAAAGCACGTCCTCGGGCTTGTGGAACATTACCCGCAAGACGAGGGCATTGTGAACGAAAATGATCAGGTTCCCCACAGTTGTAGCAAACCCGGTTTGTGACCAAGGCGGCATTGTTAGGTGCACGGTGGCAAGTCGCCACGAAATGACCATATTTACCGCATAAGGTGCAGATACGGCATGGTTGGTTCCCCGGATGATGATACCTACAAGTGTTGCACATCGGCTGAGGACCAGCATAGGCCCTAGCCCCAGGCACTTGTGCCACAGGTGTAGCCGCAGGTACAAGTTGTCTTTGGGGTTGTTTGGGTGCAGCCACAACATAGTTGCGTGCCGGTGTAAACTTGCGCCTTTTGTTGTTGTTGTTGTTGTTGGACGGTTCAGCGTTGGTCTCCTTAACGGCCTCAGTAGCCATCTTTTCCACCTTTTTTGCACCTTTCACAGACATGGTGCCCGCTCGTATATGGTTCTCGGTGAGTTGAGCGGTGATAGTAATGGCTTCTTCTAAAGTTGTGGGTCGGCTACCCACTACAGCATCTTGAATTTTGGGTGGTACACCCTTAATGAACTTCTCGATGTTGCGGGGAACGGTATCGACCATGTGAGGCAGCAATAAACTCAACTCATGATGCCTAGTTGAGTAGGCCAAATGATCACCATCGTTTTGCTTCAAATTCTAGAATTCCTCTTCTAACTTTTGTAACTCGCTTCTCGGACAGAACTTCGCGATGGCGATGTTCTTGAACTCTTCCCAAGTAAGTGCTAAAATAACATCAGCTCCTCGATTTCTCTTCTCGCTATTCCACCAGGTGAGAGCCCTTTGTTGGAGCATGCTAGTGGCGTAACGAACTTTGAGTGCCTCCGGACACTCACAATTGATAAAAGTGTTCTCCATGCTTTCGAACCACTCAAGAAGACCCGTGGCTCCTTCCTTGCCATAAAAACTAGTGGGCTTGCAAGAGCTAAAGTGCTTGAAAGTGCAAGTTTGGTTGTTGCGCCCTTGGTTTGCATTATTCTCTCCTTGACCATTTCCGTTGTTGCTAGAGTTGGTCATCAAAGTGCTACTGAGTTCAGCAACCATGGTCGGGATGACAGCAGCCATTTGTCGAGCAATCATGGCGGCTAGCTTACGATCGGAACTTCCATGCTTTCCATGATGACGATACATGCTGGAATATGCAAAATGAGTTAGACACGAGAAAAGAGAATAACAAGGTTTATAATTTAAACAATGATAAGTCAAGAGTTATAAGGCATATGGAATGATTCCATTTGGTAACGCATTACCATTTGGAAATGTTGACACGTCAAGGTAAATTGACCCATTCGCCTTAGAAACTTGTGTATGTTGACCATAGTTTATCACTCATCCCAAAAATCCCCAGGTAAGCGTAACTGGTCCCGTAGAATTTATGCGAAATGCTAACCTTAGCCCGAAGGCTTTTTGCCAGGAAAACCAGAATACAGGTGTCTATGTGTCACACAATATTTCTTAGGTTCATAAAATCAAAACCTTGATGAGATTTATATAGATTAGACATATCGTCTAAATATCCAAGTCATAAGCATAAGCATAAGATTCCATGCGTCGTCGAGGATAAGATTAAGAAAGTTTCATTTATCGGGGAGAATCAAAGAGTCAAAGTTAAGTCTAGGGAGATAAGTAACAATGTTTAGGCAATCCTATGCTAAGGCATCAAATTGCACATAAGAAGACATAGCATTACGTAGCATGCAAACAATGTATATATTTACAAGAATATAAACATTATTCTATAAGGTTCATGCATAACCTATAGTCTAGGTCACCATTTCTAATAACCTAAATCCCTATAGTTATGGGCTCTGATACCAATCTGTCACACCCCAACCTTGACGGCGGAAACGTCGAGATGTGAGGGTTAAGATTGTTCACAGCCACATAACGCTATCTTTAAATGAAAATAATATTATCATAAGTTCCAAATAAAATACATTCATAAGTTTCAAATATGAAATAAGTTCAAGCATAAATCCAAAACATAACATAACATTTTATTTATTTAACTAGGTCCACGTCCTAGTTTTATTGCAAACTTCAAAAGACCACTTTAAACTTGGGGGTTACCTGAAACATGATAAAAATAAAAGGTCAACTAAAAATAGTTGGTGAGTTTCCAATATTTTCATATATAATACGAAAAAGTTACAAGTAGCAATTCATGTCATAGGTTATAAGCTAGTAAGATTATAGAACACATATCGTTACAACCAAACCTCGACTTGATTACAAGTATAAAAGATTGGCTAAGTGTATTTGGTTCCCTAGTGCACAAGCATACGGCTCCTAGGAGTCGGCAATACATCGACTTTAGCACCAAATTAGCTTGTCAGGCCCAAAGATCTAAGACGTCGCCAGGCACGAGTACTAAGGAAACAAGTCTCGCTTTAGGTTTGGACAAGCGTAGCTTAGATTACCAAATGGAACATATCAAGGTAATTTGACCTATTTGCCTTAAAGATTTGTGTATGACCGCAGTAACTTCACGTGCTACAATATCAGCAATCTTACGGCCAGAGTTTCTAGACCGTGAACGGATTTGACGGGAAGCCATTCTGAAAGATCATTAAGAATTTTCATGGAAATCATGAAAACGACAATCGAGAATTTGGCATAATAGCAACGAGATGTTCCAGGTGTAATCGTTTGATTCGTAAATCAAAGCGAGTACGTTTACTAATCAAAGTATTGGGGTCAATCACAACTTTGTTGAAGACATGCGTACCTATAAGCAGATACTCATCCCGAGAGTTCCCAGGTAAGGTAAACAGGTCCATCAGTTGATTTGGATTTATACGAATACCTTACCTAGACAGAACACCTCGAGATACAAGCATCACGCTCTTCTAGCATTACATGTTTCAAGTTGTAAGACACAGACTTTGATGAATTTGAAAACCACGAATAACGATTCAAAACTCATTTTGAAAACCATTGAATATGATTTAAGATTCATGTGTGCATTGATAAGAAATCAATGTATAAGAGGAATCATATAAGGCATATAACTTCTTAATCCTAATCAATCTCTAACTCAGAAAGTTCACTTTGTGCAACTATTGTATGTGGCTATAGGCTAGATGCAATTCCTAACTCAGTATAACCAATGGCTCTGATACCAATCTGTCACACCCTCAAATTCCGGGTCTGGAATCTATCACGGAGGGGTGAGCAAACAGGATCGAACACAGTAGTTACACATGAGATGCAATTATCTATATGATGGATTTTAGATAATCATTACATTAATGTTCAGAGTAATATTATACGTAGCGGAAATAAATATAGATTGTTTCTTGACAACATGTCTTAATCGTATTTCAGATAATAATCAATAGGTATCTTGAGTCTTATATGATCCTACGTGCATGTCCATAAGCTCCTAGTAGATACCTGAGAATACATGTAAATCAAGTGTCAACACAGGGTTGGTGAGTTCATAGGTAAGTAAAACATAATGATAAATCATCAATTATCATCCAGTAGGATTTACTGTAAAAGTGTGAGTTTAATTTACTCACCGGTATATGAATAGCCTGTCGGAACCCTTTTTAATAAGGTGAACCCGCTATCCCACATACCCACTATGTACAAGCTAACAAATCCTTCACATAGGATTTGCCCATGTATCATAGTTTAATATCCTTTTCATGTGTATATTATGTTATTTGTAATAATTCCAAATCAGAGGGAGCAAATCCTCCTTTACATTTACCCTCATATAGGTTGTAAGTGGAACTATAATGGCAAACTTTATATAGTGCACATCTGCCTTCTCACACCAGAACAGTCATCCCGAATGACAATAAGATCTTTGTGCATCTTGGTGAGGACCACATGTCCAAACCTTCTGTGGGGGTAAGTCACTCCCCGATAGTACTATCCAAAAGATCCCTACTTGTTTATAGTCCAGTATACAGAGAAGGATTTTTATAGTAACCATATGTAATCATAAATGTGATTCAATTATTATTTAACATAATACACAAAATAATTTGTAATTTCAATTACAACATGTATTCTGACAGGATCTCAGCCTCTAGTTTGATCAATCAGATTGTTTTTGCAGCGGATTTAGTACGAAATTAGCACTTAAAGCAAGAACACAAAATATTTTGCATGTAAAAGTACAAACATAGAGAGAGAGAAAAGTTCTGCGAAAAAGAAGATTTTCTATTACTCAACACGTTTCGGCCCCTAATACAGCATGGTTCACCATCCTTTTATAGGCGGCAAAAGGATGGGCGATGATGTCACTTGACAGTGACATCAACCGATTATTAAACTTACAACTGATAGAACAAAAAACTACTGAAGATGTCAACAGCTGACATCTTCTTACAAAAGTGTTCTACCTATTACAAGTACTGAAAAGGAAACTACTGAAAAGCCTACAACGACTGAAGAACAAACTCTTCAGTCGTTTATAACTACTGAACTATAACAGCTGAAGAACAAGCTCTTCAGCTTTTGTACAAACTACTGAAACTAAATATAAAACTACTGAAATGAAAAACCATCACAACAACTGAAGAAGACTTCTTCAGCTGTTGTGACAAACTCTGAATCTTCAGCACTTGGTTCTTCAGAATTGGGCTTCAGATGATGTATCAGCTGATGACTTCAGTAGATGTCATCAGCTGTTATCTTCAGTCTTTATCTTCAGACTTTGTGCATCAGTAGATGATCTTCAGTTCTTCAGTTCTTCAACTTTGATCTTCAGCACTTTAGATTCTTCAGCTGTTGTACTTCAGACCTTTGATCTTTAGACTTTGATTCTTCAGACTTTGTCAGAACAGCTGATGGGAGTCTTCAGCAGTTGTTGTAATGACATGTGGGACTTAGAGGTTTTCCTGATCTTGGCTCATTGGTTCTTTTGGTCTAACATATTCCAGCCCCAAAATATTTAAATGATTAAAAAGAGGAACAGTTAAGTATGAACTCACCTCAGTCCTGGTGTGGTGTTGACAAGCTAGTAAATTCCTCCTAAGGAATTATAATTCACATAAGCAAATATTTACAAATCCATAACCTAGATAAGTTAGATCTTGAACCTGGCATTCAATTGATCTAAGGTTCGATTCTCGGGGATTTGTTATAAACGTATAACTAATCATTTAGTTATCTTTGTTTATCCTTTAATAATTAAAGATTTATATTTCATAAAATTTGATTAATTTAATAATGATTTTAACATATCATTATGTTCTAAATAATTTTAGACATTATTTAAACATGTAAGTTTATATTTAATTTTTGTAAGATTTTATAAATATTTAAATTTATAAAATCTAATTTGTATTTATCTTATCAAGATAAGTCATAATTAATATTATAACGTTCATTAATAATTTGATGATTTAAATTATTATTTAGAATCCACTTTTATAAAATAACAATTTATAACATTTGTAATAATTTTTATAAATAAATAATAAGGTTTTTAATGAAATAATTTTCCAGAATATAATTAAATAACTTATAAAATTAACAAAGTTTATAAAAATTATTTTTATAATTTTTAATAATTTTTCTGTATTTTTAAAAGGTTCAAAAAGGCTTTTAAAAAAAATATGTTGGTGGCTGGGTTCGAACCCGTGACCACAAACACACACTCCCACACCCGAACCAGTGAACCAAAGGCATACAGCCGCAATGGTTCTTGGTCCCAATTTCTTTTAAACAGCTTCAATCCCACTCCCCCAAATCGATGAACCCTAAATTGATTTGGATCAAATTGATCCACCAATCGATTATGATAATGAAATTAAGCATAGGGCTTTAATCCCTGCATAAAAACTAGTTTGTTGCTATGTTCAATTACCTGTTTCGTTATTCAGAATGTCAAGAACAATTGAAGAACAGGTCGCGACCAATGTGGCACTGATTTGGTACTCAAACGATGATGTTATTCGAATTAACTTCACAGGAAGTTTCCAATGACACTAATGATCAAAAGCCCTCTGGAAATTTCGAGGTTTGAGGCTTTGATGATTGTGTTCGACTAGTTGCAGGTCTGCGAATGATGAAGATGATCGAACGGTGTGATTTATGGATTGCAGGTGTAATTGAAGGTTGTGTTCGATTAGTAACACTTATATAATTGTTTAGGTAGTGTTAATTTGATTATTATAGAATTGTAGTGCGATTCATCGACTGTAAAGCAGCCGAAAGCAAAAGTGGATCGGTTAGGATCGATCGCACTCACATTTTTAAATGGAATTGAGACATGGGGTTCGAATCTTGCATATGAGTGTGTCCAGAACAAATTATTGAACTGAAATCGATTATATTTTCTGTTTTGGAGTCGCCAGATTTCTGTCGGAGGTCGCCGGAGGAAACGGGGTCGACGGCGGGGGGTTGGGTTTTGTAATTTCAATTTTACACATATAGTCCCTGTGGTTTCCTATTTTGTTATTTTATGTACTTAAACTTCTTTTAAAGTTTCATGAATTACATATTTACCCCCTGGACTTTATTATTATTAGTAGTATTTATTATTATTATTATCATTATTATTATTTTTAACAATATTATTATTATTATTATTATTGTTATTATTATTATATTATTGTTATTTATATTTTCATTATTAATAATATTATTATTAAATAATAATAAAAATATAAAAACAAATTTGTATAATCACATAAATACTAGATTTGTATAAATATAAATCATGAAATTTTTTTCCGGGTTGTCACATAATGAGTATTAGCCCTCAACCAATTTTGGTCTAAGATACCTAGAAGGTGTAGTTCGACTAGGTTGCAGGTCGAAGATGAAGGTGATGATCGAATGGTTGTTTGTATGTTTTGTGAATGAAATTAAGAGTTCAGAGGGGTTAGGGTAACCGAATGAAATGTTGAGACTCTTTTAGTTCGCTTCCGTTTGATCAATTGATCGATCGAAGTATTATTATTTTGAAACGTGTTTCGGTTTCGGTCGAATCCTCTTAGTACATCGGTTATAACTGAATTGATTCATTAACGTGGTTCGAAACCGTCGAGGAAATGATTCGATGGTGTTTAATTGAGATTAAATGGGTTGTTTTGTTGTTTTAATCTCTCGCCGGAACCTGCCGGAGTTGTGGCCGGAGGTGTGGTCAGGAAAACGGGGAGGGGGGGTTGGGTTTTGATTCAAAATTTTCAAGTTGGCAACCTAGGTCCCTGAAGTATCCATTTTAGTTATTTTATGTAATAAAGTTTTGTTTCAAGTATTTAAAAATTACAAACTCAACCCTAAACTTTATAAAACCCATTTGAATAATTAATCAAGTTAATCATTTTATAAAACTTGTAAACTTTATAATTTGATTATTTATTTTCAATAATGAAAATTCCTAATTACTACTAATAAAACTTTATTCATTTTATAACTTTATAAGATTTTAATAAGTCTTTTCCATTTAATTGTTTATGTTAAAATGTTTAATAAAACTTTATAACTTTATAAAAAAATTATCTATAAGTACATAAATTATTACGAGTTGTTTGGATAATAAATAAATAAATAATTCACAATGTAAGTTGCATGTTTAATGCATTTGATCCATTAAAACTATTAAAATATTTAATAATGGAAACTCAAAATGAGTTCGGGTTTGGGTTTTAACTCAGAAAAATAGCGGATGTTACAGTTCTAGTTTTATATTAAAATACTTTACTTCCTTTAAAAAAAACAAACTTTACATCCGTTCGTGATCATACATCATACGTAAACATTGAATTACTTATTATTATCTTCATCATCAATAGTTCGTTCATTCATTCCTTCGCTCATACTACCATTACACGAATCCTGTCTCATGTAATATCCTCAACTCATGCTTGAAATATGAACCTGTACACAAACCCCCGACTCATGTCTGAAGACTGATACAGCACCGGGATACGCGACAAAGATCCCATCTCATATGCAATACCCCCGACTCATATGCGAAGACTGATACTTTGCCGGGGCCTTTAAACAACCCCCAGACTCATGTCCGAAGACTGAAACGGTACCGGGGCGGGCAACAAGAGCTCATCCCCTTCAAATGTCATTCTGTCTAATGCCATACTCCTGACTCATGCTTGAAAGCTGATACTATGCCGGGGCTTCTAAACAACCCCCGACTCATGTCCGAAGACTGACACAGTACCGGGGTACGCGACACGGATCTCATCATTCGTTACTTCCATACTCATCATTCGTTATCTTCCACTTTTGCTACATAATAGTTTACGTTCATTCATACATTAATTCATTCATTCATTCATACATTAATTCATTCATTCATTCATACATCATATCACGTAAAGTCATACATAACATATTACATAACATAATATATACGTTTTGAAAATTCTTCAACGAAGAAAGATAACACATCACTCACACACATACACATCATCAACCTCATCACATTATCGTGCATACATCAAGCATAAGCCATCACATCATAAAAGAGCATATCTCTCCAATCTACCCGTTAAAATCCACTTAGAAAGTTCTAAGTTCAAAATGGGCACATGAAACATTTTAGGCGCATGAGCCTAAAAATAGTAAGTGTAAACAGTCTGGGCGTATCAGCACTATGCGGGCGCATGAAGTCTGTTTAGTCGCATCAACACTTAGGCGCATGAGTAACTCTGGGCGCATGAGTAACTCTGGGCGCATGAGTAACTCTGGGCGCATGAGTAACTCTGGGCGCATGAGTACTATTTGGACGCATGATCCAACACTTAGACACAGGGGCAATCTGGGTGCATGGATATTATTTGGGCGCATAGACAACACTAAGGCGCATGGGCAATTCTGGGCGCATGGGTACTATTTTCGTCTGATTTTTGACGAAACTAATGGTTTAATCCCAATACTTTATTTATTACACTGACGGTACAATACTTTCATGTTTTGTTTCAATTTCACCCAAATTATTAACATCGTTAGTGTTCGTTCTGTTAAATAATATAAAAAGGCTTTTTTGCTGCTGGTTGATAGGGTTGTTTGACAACTTCTGAATGGGTAAGTGCTGAATCAATAAGAGGTCTGAACCAATAAGGGGTCTGAACTAACAAGTGCTGAACCAGTTTAAGTCTGTTTGATTGGATATCTGAATAACTGTGTAGAATGACTATTTTACCCATCTGAATTACTTCTTTGTAAATATAATTTATCTGTTTGGTTATAACTCCTAATAGTGAATAATTATTAAAAAAGGTTTTATTAAAAGCAATTTCATGAATACATGATTCTAGAAAGGTTTTATCAACTCCTTCAAGCTTCCAATTAATCCTAATCTTTTTTTTCAGTCATTTTTTAGAAGAATCTATCAATTATAACATGTATTATACAAATTAGAAGAATTAACCATATCATAGAAATACATGTGTTATAAAAATTAGAAGAATTAATCATAATTAGAACCATATAGGTCTTTGATTCCACACAATCTTTAAACAAAGAAGTTCCTAAAAAAAGGAGGTAACTATACAACCAACCCCAATTTGATCATCATGAATCATATGCATCTACACAACTTCTTTCAAACAAGATAATTAACCATATGCATATATAATACAATAGATCATCATGAAACATAATTAATCATATGAAACAGTCCCAATTTAATCATATGCATATACATACAATAGATCTACACAACTTCTTTCAACGAAGATAATTAATCAAATGAAACATAATTAAACATGATCTATACAAACAGTCCTTGTACAATAGATCTACACTACTTCTTTCAAAGTTTTTTTTCCTTTCATTTTTGAACTTCTTATTAAAATGATTTTGAGTTTGTTTCATTTCGAGCACAGGGCCTTCACACTGGCATGGATGCGTGCGTGAAGATTATTAAAAATCAAACATTTTACTACAAAAAGTCAAAATGGGCATGCTTGACTTGTTAGGTTTTTCTTTATTTTGTAGTGGCCATGGAAGCTTCTCCAACATCCCTATTTCTCCAATAATTCCAACAGAAAACTCTAAGTCTATTTCAACAATGGTAGTGATTCTCCAATAGAAAACCATAACAGAAAACCCCACTCGACCCTAACAGAAAACCCCACCCGAAAACCCCAACTCGATTTCACTCGATCAAGGGTCACCCGTGACCCGCCCCCAAAATACTGAAATCAAGGGTCATCGACCCCAATACCCCCGATCGATTTCACTGTGGGGACCTAACAGTGGCGGCGACAGAGCTGAAGGAGGAGGTCGACGGTAAAAGTTCGGGGCTGAAGGGGCTGTAAAGCTCTAGATGTGTACATGTAAAGTTTGGGGCTGAAGTTGAGGTCGACGGCTGAACGGTCCGCCGGGGGTGCTGCGCTGGTCGACCTGCTTGGAGAATGGTCCGGTGAGTTCAAAGGATGGAAGGAGGAGGTCGACCTGCTTGGAGAACTTTTTGGTCAGACTTTGCACCATGTCTGACCTATTAAGAGGATAAATAAGAGGGTATTTTACATTCAGTGGTATAAACCAAACACCGAAGGTCTGACCGAGTCAGACTTGTGCATCTGACCAGGTCATTAAGACCCAAACAAACACCCCTAAATATCCCTCCCCCCCATCCCCACCCCATCTCTCTTCTCTCTCTCTCTCTCTCTCACACACACACACATATTTAAACTCATCGGACCACCAGCAAATCCGACCACACCTCCCTTAACCCATCTCCCCCTCCCTTTCTTTCCTTTCCTATTCGACCACAACTACAACCATCGCTGATCGCCACCATCTAAAACCGCCGGCCACTGAGCTTAGACACTTCAGCATATCTGGTAATTTTTTCTTATATATCAACCTGTGGAAGGGTACCGACACCATAACCGATCTTAGGTAGGTTTTTATGGTGGTTTTCTTTGTAGCTTCTGAAACCACGTCGACGGTGATGATGAACGGTGATGGGGCGGATCTGGTGGTGGTGTTGCTAAAATTATAATGGTGGAGGGGGGATCTGGTGGTAAAGAGAGAAAGAGGGGGTGAAGGCTGGAGTGGCGACATAAGGTGGCGGTTGAAGTAGCATAGAGGTGGGGGAGGCAATGGTGGTCGGAAGTGGCCTAGAGATAGGGGTGGCGGCTGGTGGTTCTTGATTTTTAGAGAGAGAAAGATGGGTTGGGGGTAGGGGGTCTTGAACCATGATGGTGGTGGTGGTGGTGGGTGGTGGTGGTGGGTGGTGGTGGTGGTGGGTGGTGGTGGGTGGTGGTGGTGGGTGGTGGTGATGGTGGGTGGTGGTGGTGGGTGGTGGTGGACTTGTTGGGAGTGATAATGGTGGTGGATGGGATATGGTTTAGGTTTTGATGATGAAGATGGCAAGATCATAATGATGGCTTTTGGATAAAGATTTTTTTATTATTTTATATTTAATCATAAGGGTAATATTATAAATTTACACTAACTTAACGGAAATATTATAATTGTGTTAGTGACTTGGGTAAAACTGAAACAAAGCTTGAAACTATTAGACCGTCAGTGTAATAAATAAATTATTGAACTGAGACCGTAATTTTCATCAAACCTTAGGGACAAAAATAGTAATTTTCTCTATTTTATATTTCTCTTGTAACTTTTGAGATATGATGGTTTATGAAATTATAAACAAGATGCGTCAATTTTTATGTTTTGATATAAATTCTTTTCGAAATCAATCGATTTAGATATATTATACTTATATATTTATGTACAACATTAGTGGCTTTTAAATTTCTAATATATCATCGCGACGTGCTTATTCTACTTGTGTTACGATATGAGTTTTCATCAAAACTAAGTTGATGCTTTGGTTTTAAATTGCGTGATATGCTCCGATGCGTTTTAGTTAAATATTCGATACGTGATGCGCGATATGTGTACATCACGTATGTGATGCGTATGCTTTTAAAGAAAATACTAATATAATAATAATACATAACTATTTATGTATTGTTAATATTTTAATATAAAAACATATAAGTATGTAAATTTTACACTTTATAAAACATGCTTGGCCTTGTAACAATCAAAGAAAACAAAGAAAAAAGAAAGATAAGAAAATAAAAAAAAAAATCAGTTAAAGAATGAGATGGGAAAAAAAGAATTAGAAAATAGTATTGTTTTGTGTTCACTTATGCACAGGGTTTTTTTAATATTTTGTTGTAACACATATGACTCAAGCAATCAAAAAGTAACACATCATGTATTTTTATTATAATTTTATTATTAAGTTTATGTACACATTCTTTATTTCACTTGTTTTTCTCTCTTTCTTTTTCCTCTTTTTCTTTCTTCCAAGCAACTCGAGATTCCATGAACAATCTGCAACTCAACACATCGTTTTCCTTGCGTTGCATCAACGCATCTTGCAAGAATCGTCGCTTAAGCACACATCATGTAATCGCATCGCATCATGTGCAATGATTTGTTCTCAGCACCGCATCACACGCATCACGCATTATGCGCGCTTGATGAGCGCATTTTAAAACCGAGGCCGGTGCATTGCAGGCTTAAAACCAACAAGTCAAATACAATAATTTTTAGACTTTTTCGTAATAACATTATGCTTTTTTAATTTTTTTCATATACTAATATGACATACTTATTCCTACATACATTTTAAGACCACATTTATTTAAATCAGAGCCGTCACTCAATAACAACTCGTTAGATATAAAAAGTTCAAACAAATTATGGTCCAAAACCCTACCTTAACTTTATATGCACTGGGCCGGCCCATCCTCTTTAATGGTTTGTACTTTATTTCTATAGGTCTAGCTACCCGCTACTTTGCTTGTATCATTAATTCAATTTTGCCTTTCAATTTCCAAAAATATAAAATAATATAAAAAATTTCAGCATTAACGTTTGGCTAAAAAGAATGTGGCTGCGTGACTCGAGTTTTAGCTTTGTTTATCTATCTAATTATATATTATTTAAAAAAAATTAAACAACTACTATTTAATTTCGAAAATAAGTACTTGCCATCCACAAAATTTCAATCCAAACATGTGTCAAAAGAGGTAACGAGAACTAAAAGATTTACCTTCGCATTTTTTGTTAAAATTCATACTAAAATGTCTGGAGAGAGAGAAATTAGAGTAAATTACAAATTGTGTCATTTATTAATATATAAAATTGCATGTTATTTTCTTTATTTTTAATAATTACATATTATGTTTTTTAATTAAAAGATTTTGCACACATATTATCTTTTACACTAACTATCATCTAAATATACAGTTAACTCAGTTATATACCCCCTCACATTAGGCTATTTTTATTATTTTTTTACGTCTAATATATTAAAAATTTTATAAAAAATAAAAATTTAAATGAAAAATAAAATTAAAAAATATCGGATCGTTAGAAAAGTCGGTGAAACCAATCGCTCTTAGTGTGTGTTCATTCGACCAATCGTCAAAACTTTTAATGACAACAACCTCCAATAACATTTACTAAAATAAAAAGTCTAAGTCACAAATCATTTAGAAGGTCGGGAAATCATCAATAAACATAAAAAAATTCACGTAAATACTTTATAAACTACTCACACCAACAAATAATGAAAATCAATAAGGAACAAAAACTTGGAGATTACCTGTGATTCTTTGAAATGCTTATATAATTGCAAAAGCAAGAAAATGAACTATTAGTCGCTCGTTAATCACAAAACAACATAACCCAGAAATTCAAAGAGTAACGAAATACAAAAAGTGAATTAGGGATTTTAATCTTACCATCATTGTTTGTTCGAGTTTAAGGGGTTTCAATGGTGTGCGAGATGTTGTAGACGGTGAAGATGATCGGTATTGGGCTATTAAATAGGAGGGATGATGGAGTTAATGGTATTGAACGTAAGAGGAGTGCGGGTTCACTGATTTACCTAACGGTCCAATATCTTTTAATTTAATTTTGATATAAAGTAATTAATTTTTTTATTTGTTTAGTATATAGATGTGGAAAGAAAATGGCAACAATACACCTCATGTGAGAGATACGTAACTGAATTAACTGTATATTTAACTGAAAATAGTGTAAAGAACAATAGGTGTGTGCATATTTTAAAAAAGGACATTGGATGTAATTATTAAAACTAAATGGCATACTATGTAATTTTGTGTATTAATAAATGACACAATTTGTAATTTACTCGACAAATTAATAAACAAGAATATGTATTTAATATTCTTTAGAAAAATTAATAATTATATGTTATTTTAGAAAATTTAATTATTTTAGAAAAAACAAACTAAGTCTGATAATGAAATAAAAGCTTTTGTGAAAACTTATGATTTGGTCATTTATTTCGTTAATTTCTCCTCACTATCGTAACACTACAAGAAAAATGACATTTAGCAAGGAAATTTTATAGTAAGGACATAATGTCCTTACTATAACACACTAAAAGACAAAAAAGTAGGGCCAGTTGAATTTTTAGTTTGACCAGACCTTTAGCAAGGACAATGTTCTCGCAGTACAATTTTCAGTTTTTTTTGTTTTTTTATTAATTTTCTTGACCGTGAAAATATATAAAAGTATGGGACCTTTTTTGACTAGATCTATTACAAGAACAATGTCCACGCTATAAGTAAATACGTATTTTTTTAATTTTTAATTCCCACCAAACTTGAAAAATACCGCGTAAATACGTATTTTCGATTCCCTCCAAAACAAAAAAATCCCGGGTACATATTGTGAGGACATTGTCCTCGCTGAAAGTATTTCTGAATTTTAATTTTGTTTGTATTTAAATATATTTTCAATTTCCGTAAATGAAAGAAAAATCCGCTCAGATTTGCAATATTGTATATGTGTGTATATGTTTATATATATGTGTATGTATGTATGTTGTGACTTTTTGTATGTATATATGCATGACACGTATTTATTACATGTATGTGTGTATGGTGTATGTATATATCGTGTATGTGTATAATATGTATGACATCTTTGTATTTAATTTTCACATATACAATGTACAATTTATGTATGCACATACATAAGGCATGTATGATATACAATGTACAATGTATGTATTTATCTATGGATATACTGTGTGTATGTATGACATGTTGCATATACGTATCATATGTATAATGTACAATGTATGTGTGTAATACCTGTATATATGCACTGTATGTATGACATGTATGTTTGTATGTACTTATCACGTGTATAATATACAATGTATGTATGTATTAGTTGATATATGTACTATATGTATGACATGTTGCATATACGTATCATATGTATAATGTACAATGTATGTATGTAATACCTGTATATATGCACTGTACGTATGACATGTATGTATGTATGTACGTATCACGCGTATAATATAGAATGTATGTATGTATTAGTTGATATATGTACTATATGTATGACATGTTGCATATACGTATCATATGTATAATGTACCATGTATGTATGTAATACCTGTATATATGCACCGTACGTATGACATGTATGTATGTATGTACGTATTACGTGTATAATATACAATGTATGTATGTATTAGTTGATATATGTACTATATGTATGACATGTTGCATATACATATCATATGTATAATGTACTATGTATGTATGTAATACCTGTATATATGCACTGTATGTATGACATGTATGTATATATGTACGTATCACATGTATAATATACAATGTATGTATGTATCAGTTGATATATGTACTATATTATGACATGTTGCATATACGTATCATATGTATAATGTACAATGTATGTATGTAGTCACTGTATATATGCACTGTACGTATGACATGTATGTATGTATGTACGTATCACGTGTATAATATAGAATGTATGTATGTATTAGTTGATATATGTACTATATGTATGACATGTTGCATATACGTATCATATGTATAATGTACAATGTATGTATGTAATACCTGTATATATGCACTGTACGTATGACATGTATGTATGTGCGTATCACGTGTATAATATAGAATGTATGTATGTATTAGTTGATATATGTACTATATGTATGACATGTTGCATATACGTATCATATGTATAATGTACCATGTATGTATGTAATACCTGTATATATGCACCGTGCGTATGACATGTATGTATGTATGTACGTATCACGTGTATAATATACAATGTATGTATGTATTAGTTGATATATGTACTATATGTATGACATGTTGCATATACGTATCATATGTATAATGTACCATGTATGTATGTAATACCTGTATATATGCATTGTATGTATGACATGTATGTATGTATGTACGTATCACGTGTATAATATACAATGTATGTATGTATTAGTTGATATATGTACTATATGTATGACATGTTGTATATAAGTATCATATGTATAATGTACAATGTATGTATGCAGTACCTGTATATATGCACTGCACGTATGACATGTATGTATGTATGTACGTATCACGTGTATAATATAGAATGTATGTATGTATTAGTTGATATATGTACTATATGTATGACATGTTGCATATTTGTTTTTAAACAAAATATTAACTTATTTAACTTAAAAATAATAGAATTTGTTTTAAAAAATCCCAAATAAAAAACCTAATTAAATCACAAACCCCCAATCGGCCACTCCCCCCCCAAATCAAACCCCGATTGATCGAGCCCCCCCCCAAATACCCTCACAAGTCACCAACCTAACCCTCATCTTCAATCTTCATCTCCCTCCCGTCATCTCCCTCCCTCACCCTAGCACCGGCACCGACGACCTCCCTAGTCGGCCGGCCAGACCGCCGCCATCCCCTCCCTCGACGACCTCCCGACCGCAGGCACCCAGCACCGCCGCCATCCCCTCCCCCGACGACCTCCCGATTCACCTTCGATCGCCCACCACAGCACCGCCTGCTCTATCCCGATATCAGCAAGAAAGCCAGAGGTAATTCATCGATTTTGCCCCTTTTTATTTGTGGTTTTACATAGATTATGATTATCAATCTGTTTATGTGCATCGTATTCTATGTGATTCGATTCGGTTTCTTTGTTTATTTGATTGTTGTTGCTGCTGTTGTTGATGTTGTGATTTGATTTCGTTTTTGTAACTTGTGAAATGTTTGGGGATTTTGCATCGTCATATGCTGTTTCCGATTTTACGTATGCCTTTGTATGTGCAACGAGTATGTGTGTGTTATTTTGCATCTGTTGATTATAGAATCGGTGATTTCAAATCTTCTGTACAAGGATTACCAGAGCGACCATAAGTTCACTCTCACCACCTATACCGCCAACGGAGTTGTAAGTTCTCTCTCTTCCTATAGATATGCAAATGATTATATGAATATTATTTGTGTATGGAGTATGGATATTGTTTCTGATTTAGTATGTGATAGGTCGTCGTTTCTTTGGGAAGAAGAAACTTTAAAAAGGGGAAATGAATCTAAGTATTAAGTCTATCATTATTAAATTGAATGGTAACTTGCAAAGCTAGAATTGATAGTAATGATTTTGTACATTTGAGTGTTTTTCTTATGTTTTTTATCTCTTAAACTGTGCATTGGAGTTTGTAAACAATCCAGTAACTGCTTATAGCATTGCTACAACTTTAATGGTTTGTAGTTCAAAATGCCCGGGATATTATAGAATAGTTTAATGGTTTACAGTTTCATGGAGAAGTATCTCCAAAAGTTGTATCTTTAGAGTAAACACTACACTGCTCAGTGACTCAATTGGTTAGGTTTTCCACTGTAGTTTCGTATTCAGTGATCATTTATAGCTTATTCGTCCTCAACGGGATATCCTGATGGTATAGTGGTGTTACTGGTGTACTTTGAAACCAAGATGTGGTGATTTTAGGAGTAAAGTAGATGTAGAGTAGAGAGTGTATTTGTTTGTCAGTCAAAAAATTAAAGCTTATTCTAGAAAGTGGTAAATGTTTTTTATAACTAGTTTCCCTCTTGAATGGACACCAATAAATCAAGAATGCAGATTATATAAACCAATAACCGAGGTTGTATCGATTCTTGGAAGTAGGAAAACTTCTTAAGTTTTTTATATGGTCGTCTGCTTTGGTGCTTGTAGTTTTAGAATAGTTGTCATTTTGCCTGCCTGTGTTTCTAATATCCTCTATATTTCAGGCCATTACCTCATCAGGAGCCAAAAAAGGTGAATTGTTTTTGGCAGATGTCAGCACTAAACTGATCAACAAAAACATCACAACTGATGTGAAAGTGGACACCAACTCAAAGGTACGTAACACTCGTATATTTGATTGCTTTTATATTTTAACGATCCGGCTGACTATATGACAATTATCTAGCTATTCACCACCATCACAATTGATGAACCTGCACCTGGACTGAAAACCATCTTCAGTTTTGTTGTTCCTGATCAGAGATCTGGCAAGGTATCTATAAAAAACCCTCAACACTTGTGTATTTTACATGAGAATCATCAAGTCTTTAGAAAGTTTGGTTGGTTACAGGTTGAACTTCAATACCTGCACGAGTATGCAGGAATCAGTACCAGTATCGGTTTGACTGCTAGCCCCTTGGTCAACTTTTCTGGGGTTGCCGGAAACAACACAGTGGCACTTGGGACTGATGTTTGTTTTGATACCACTACTAGCAATTTCACTAAATATAATGCAGCCTGACGGGTGGTTCAAGGAACAACCCTTTTATGATGTTAAAACGCGTGATATTCTCATATTTGGTCATGTAATTATTTTGAATTAGATAACTACAGTTGCTTTTATTTCAGGCACATTATGGAGTTTAATATGAAGAAAACGCAGCTTTGGACGGACCACGACGGGGTGGAGCAAGGAAGGATGAGAAGAAGGAACAAAACAAGAAAAGTGGGGGTCTACCGTAATTTACGGTAGCCACCGTAAATTACGGTGGCCCCCAATACCTTAATTCTCACCGTAATACAGTGGATGTCTACCGTATTGATTTGGTTTCCACAGTAACTTACGGTGGCTACCGTAAGTTACGGTAGCTGCTGACAAAAAAGTGCAACTTGCCATAATAAAATGGTTTGAGTGGTGCCTTTTGCTCTTATTCTGGATCTGACGAATTCTTTCCAGAAAAGAGGCGAAATTGGTTGTTCTTGCTGGATTCCAAACATTTCTAAACATTTGATTTGTGTTTTTGATTCATATGAACATTAGTTGGTGTGTGGTGATGATGGATCAAGTCATGCTTGGCTAAACTTGTGGTGATCATCCTAGATGTAAGGTTTGCTTTTGAAACACTATGTTTGTGCTTGAATTTCTAGAATGATAACTTTGAATGTTTGTTTGAGTTATTATGGTGTTTGGATATTTGTTTGTAAGTAGTTGATTGTTGTTTGATGTTAACCCAAACCATACGTTCTTGGTGCTGTTGGCAATTGAGATATCATGGGAGGGATTAAGGTTGGATAATCGTCAATTGATCATCGAGTAACAACCTCGCATTTTACAATCTGAGTACTTAGTTCTCTTTCATCACAAACAAATATTCAAGCACGAACCATGTCTATGTGGTTCTTTCTAGTAAGCATAAACATAAGTGTGGATTAAAACCTGAAATCTAGGATGGTCACTTGTTCTTAATCTGTTACAAAAGTACGTTTTGATTTGCAATCTATTTAGTTACTATTAGTTCTTAAACCAAAACAATCCAATTCTTGATATTTAATTTTTGCATTTTAGGGCAATAATAGTTAATTTACATGACTATAAGATAAACACATATTCCACAAACTCCCTGTGTTCGATACCTTTTTACTACTATCTTTGAGTTGTAATTTGGATTAAATTTACGTGTACTGCGACAGCACGTCAAATTTGGCGCCGTTGCCGGGGAGTTGTGCGCAACGTGTGTTTGCTTATTAGTTTGTTTTGTTATTTTGGTGTTACGCTGGTTGTGTGTAGTGTGCAGTTTTTGTTTCAGGTGTATGCATACCAGAAACTCGCGCTTATCATCACCATTAGTGTTTGATCCAGAAATTGAGCGAGCAGCTCGTAGAAACAGAGTATTACATCGACAAAACAAAATCAGTGGTTCACCAATAGCACCTACATCACCCGTTACATCACGGAACACAATGGATCCGCTTTCACCGCCTCCTACCACGGATCAAACAACACCATCCGAGCCTTTACCCAATCCTACAGTACCACCTGAGACTAAACCAACCCATACCCCATTACCTACAAGTACCCAAACCGAACATTCTTTTAGCTTTGACCCATCAGCACCCATTCCGCTCTTTTCATATTTCTTCCCAACAACCGGTCAATCATCATCGTCTAAACCAGTACCACCACCACAACCATATCAATCCAACCCATCCATATTTCATACTCCCCCTACCTCTCAGATGCAACCGGATACACAATACCAACAACATCAAGTTGTACAAACCTCGGGAGCAGGAGGAGCTGGTGTTGATGGTGGTTATGGTGATGAATTTAGGAGATATGAGGAAGAAGGGTACACGTACGAAGGAGATGCTGATCAAGGAAATTATGCTTACAGTAAAGGACAAGATATGCAAGGATATGGGAGACCACAACCACAAGTTGTGCAGCAACTAATTATACCACCACAAATACAACCCCAAGTGAGGCCACATGGGCCACAGTTTCAAGAGCAGATTCCTCCACAACATGGGGGAGCAAACTTTTAACCACCGTTTTAGCAATTCATGCCTCCAGGACCACAAGTTCAAAGACCAATGGGTCCTCAGCGACCAAGAGTTAGGTTGGGTGTTCCACGAAGGCATAATTGGGACGCTGCTAGGGGTATTGAGGCACACTTTCATCCAATCATCACAAATAATCCATCACCAGTGGTCATTCCTCAAAACAATCAAGGGAGAACGTTTGAAATCCGAACAAACTCACTTCAAAGTTTGCCAAAGTACAAAGGGTTAGCAACGGAAGAACCCTATTTTCATTTGGAAGCTTATGACTCAATTTGTAACACAATTGGTGGTCAAGGATTTTCTGCGAATGATGTCAAGTTGGTGTTATTTCAGTTTTCATTGGAGGATAAGGCAAAGAGGTGGTTCTACACTTTGCCATTCGCTTTAATTTACACATGGGATGAGATGCAACAAAGGTTTTTGGAAGAGTTTTTCACAGCCCAAAAGACTAATGATGCTAGGAGAAGCTTGAGAAGCTTCCAACAACAACAAGGTGAAATGTTTCATGAGGCGTTTGAGCGGTTTAACATGATGATCAAGAATTGTCCTCATCATGGAATTGAGTTATGGGAGTTGTTGAACGCTTTTCACGAGGGGCTTCATTCTGAAGATGCCCAGGATTTAATGTCTATCACAAATGGTACATTTGGTACAAATTACGAGCAAGACGATTGGGCATTTTTGGAACAAATGGCGGTTACATCAAAGAGGAAGGCTCAATCATCAAGACGAGCACGACCGGTCATTACACGAGCTCCAGTTCATGCGGTGGGTACAAGCTACAAATCAAGTCTACAATGTTTGTACAAATTGTAATGAGTTGGGGCATACTGTGGATTCTTGCACGGTAACTTTTGAACAAGTGGAGGAAGTGAATGCTATTCAAGGTCAATGGTTTGGTGGAAGAAATTACAACATGAATTCAAATACCTATCATCCGGGTTTGAGGAATCATCCGAACTTCAGTTATGGGAATTCGGCCAATCAATCTAACCCAAATTTCCAAGGAAAGCCTCAAGGTAATTTTGTTCCTCGTCAACAATACCAAAATTATCAAGGAAATTTTAGAGGGGGAAACAATCAAGGATATCAAAAGCCTTTTCAACCATCGAGAAATGACCAAGGAAATGAGACAAATCAATCTTCATCAAGTGGTGGTAATGAAGTGATGGAGATGCTAAAGTCCATGCAGCAGGAATGCAAAAGAGGAATCAATTGGATGATGCTAGAGCTCAGAAAGATGAAATTCGGGACAAGGCCATTCAATCGTTAACCAATCAAATGGGGCAACTTGCAACGGACGTGGCGAATCTCAAGAAGAACAAAGGCCAACTTCCTAGTGACACCAAGGTAAATCCCTCTCACAGTTCTTCTCGTAATATTCCTATTAACCATGTTAGTGTTTTGAGAAGTGGCAAAGAATATAAAACATCATCTTCTCCCGTTTTCATCGAGGGGTTAGTTGAAGATATTACGGGTAATGAAAGTGATGATGATGTTCCACCGATGACATCTAAAGAGTCGAATATCAAAACATCGGGGTTGGGTGAAAATGTAAAGAATGAAAAAGTTGAGAGTGAAACGGGTCAAGTCCCATTTCCATCGGCCTTACTTGACCCGGGTAGAAAAAATTTTATTACATGAAGAGGTCCCCAAAAAGAAGAATTATGGGACATGTTTACACAAGTAAAAAATTAATCTTCCACTACTTGATGCAATAAAACAAGTACCTGCTTATGCTAAATTTCTAAAAGAGTTATGCACACAAAAAAGACAACAAAAGAAGAAAATGCCTAAGCGGGTGGATTTAACTGGGCAAGTAAGTGCAGTTTTAAATGGGGAGCTTCCTCCTAAGCTTCAAGATCCGGGTACGCCATTAATTAACATTCAAGTTGGTAATTTTCAAATGGCAATGGCGTTACTAGATCTTGAAGCCGGGGTGAGCATTTTACCGGGGGGTTTGTATGATCAAATACGACTTTGGTCCATTAGCAAGGGTAGAGACAACGGTTGTTTTAGCCGATTTGTCTCATAAGCTACCTCGAGGGATGGTTCAAAATGTGATTATGAAAATTGATGAGTTCTATTACCCGGTTGACTTTTTAGTATTGGATTACTCATCTGCAGACCCAAAACAACAACAAAATGTTATTTTGGGTCGGCCATTTTTTAGCACCGCACATGCTATGATTGATTGTAGATTTGGTACAGTTGATATGACTTTTGGGAATAGAAAAATGCATTTGAATGTTTTTACTAACAATTTAATACTGTTGGTGCTGATGAGTGTTTCATGGCAGATTTAGTCGACGGATGCAACCCGCATGAGTATGAGGAGAATGGTACGGATATTTGTTTGTGTGATTTTTCTGAACAGGTACATGCTTGTACACTAAGGGTTGAAGAGGAAAAACAGGATGCTATGGCTTTGAAGGAAGGTAGACCACCATGGACTCACCAATTTGAAGGTTTGCCAGTGGAGATAAGCTCGGGTACTATACCATCATTAGAAGAACCACTAAAGTTGGAGCTCAAGAACTTGCCAATCCATTTGAAGTATGCTTTTCTAGGGGATAATGACACATTACCGGTCATTATTGCCTCTAATTTAGAGATGGCGCAAGAACAAGCTTTATTAGAGGTTCTAAAGGAGAACAAAGGAGCTATTGGATGGACGATTGCGGATCTCAAGGGAATTAGTCCATCAATTGTCATGCACAAGATAATCACCATCGAAGATGCAAAACCAACACGGGAAGCTCAGAGGCGATTAAATCCGAATCTAAGGGAGGTGGTTAAGAAGGAGGTAATTAAATGGTTGGACGCGGGAATTATTTATCCAATTTCGGATAGTGCTTGGGTAAGTCCTACCCAAGTTGTGCCTAAGAAGGCAGGCATTCAAGTAGTTAAGGATGAAAGCGGTGAACAAATTACCACCCGACCAGTTACCGGGTGGCGTGTGTGTATTGACTACCGTAAATTGAATGCCGCCACTTCTAAGGACCATTTCCCGCTACCTTTCATTGACCAAATTATTGAAAAATTATCGGGTCAAAAATACTACTGTTTTCTAGATGGGTATTCGGGTTACAATCAAATAGCAATACACCCAGATGACCAACATAACACCACCTTCACTTGTCCATATGGCACCTTTGCCTTTCGGCGAATGCCATTCGGTTTGTGCAATGCACCGGCGACTTTTCAACGATGTATGATGAGTATCTTCTCGGACATGGTTGGAGAGTCACTTGAAGTATTTATGGATGACTTCTCAATTTTTGGCACTAGTTTTGAATCTTGTCTCAACGAACTACAAAAAGTTTTAAAAAGATGTGTTGAGAAAAATTTAGTGCTTAGTTGGGAGAAAAGTAATTTTATGGTGCAAGAGGGTATTGTGTTAGGTCATGTAGTATCGGAAAGGGGGATGGAGGTGGATAAGGCAAAAATAAAGGTAATTTCATCTTTGCCACCACCGAAAAATGTTAAGGGTGTAAGGTCATTCTTGGGACATGCGGGTTTTTATAGATGTTTTATCAAAGGTTTTAGTGTTATCACAAATCCTTTATGTAATTTGTTATTAAAAGATGCTCCATTTGACTTTACTGACGAATGTTTGCAAGCATTTACTGTTTTGAAGGAACAGTTGGTCAAAGCTCCTATTTTGCAACCACCGGATTGGTCAAAGCCATTTGAGATCATGTGTGATGCAAGCGACACTACAATTGGTGCAGTTTTGGGTCAATGAGTTGATAAGAAACCGGTGGTAATTTATTATGCAAGTAAAACTTTATCCAAAGCGCAACTGAATTAGACTACGACCGAGAAAGAATTACTAGTGGTGGTGTATACTTTGGATAAGTTTCGATCGTATATTTGGGGGAGCAAAGTGGTTGTTTATTCGGATCATAGTGCGGTCCGGTACTTGATGGAGAAAAAAGACGCGAAAACCCGTTTAATTCGATGGGTGTTGTTGTTACAAGAGTTCGATCTAGAGATACGGGATAAAAAGGGGAGTGAGAATGTAGTAGCGGATCATTTATCTCGGATTCCAGTGGAAGAAACTGACCATGTGAGTGAAATTAATGAAAGGTTTCCCGATGAGCAACTCCTAGCCATTTCCACTTCTGCTGCACCGTGGTATGCTCATTATGTAAACTACCTAGCCACGGGGGCCATCCCAAATCATTGGACGAAAAAGCGACGACAACAATTTATGGTCCAAGTGAAGCAATACATTTGGGATGAACCGGATCTGTTTAAGATCGGGCCTGATCAAGTCATTCCAAGGTGTGTGCCTGAAACTGAGGTGTTGGAAATCCTGACTCATGCTCATTCATCCGCATGTGGAGGTCACTTTAGTGGACATAAAACGGGTTATCGAGTGTTATCGTGTGGATTTTATTGGCCCACTATTTTCAAGGATTCATGTGACTTCGCAAGGAAGTGTCTTAAGTGTCAAAAGATGGGAAGCATTTCAAAACAGACGAGATGCCATTGCAACCAATTTTGGTTGTGGAAATATTTGATGTATGGGGGATTGACTTTATGGGTCCCTTTCCGAATTCCAATGGGTTTTTATACATCTTAGTAGCTGTGGATTATGTCTCTAAGTGGATTGAAGCCATTGCAACACGAACAAACGATCACTCAGTTGTTTGTAAATTTGTTCAATCCAACATCTTTTCTCGTTTTGGCATTCCAAGAGTTATCATAAGTGATGATGGTTCGCATTTCAAGAATTTCAACTTCGGAAAATTATTGAAGAGATATAGCGTGAATCACCGGATTGCCACACCTTACCATCCGTAAACGAGTGGACAGCTTGAAGTGTCTAATCGTCAAATCAAAGAAGTCCTCATGAAGACGGTTAGGACAGATAGGAAAGATTGGTCGAGTAAGTTAGATGATGCGTTGTGGGCATACCGAACTGCTTACAAGACTCCAATTGGCACAACTCCTTACCGGATGGTGTATGGGAAGGGTTGTCACTTGCCAATGGAATTAGCACACCAAGCGCATTGGGCAATTAAGACAGTGAATGCGGACTATGACGAAGCGGGAAAGATGAGGAAATTGCAATTGAATGAATTAGAAGATATTAGAGACGAGGCGTATGAGTGTGCATCGGCTTACAAAGACAAACTTAAGAAGGTACATGATGCAAAGTTAACGAAAAAGACTTTTGAGGAAGGTCAAAAGGTTTGGTTGTATAACTCAAGGCTCAAGATGTTCGCGGGCAAGCTTAAAAGCAAATGGATGGGCCCGTATATCGTTCGGCGAGTTGGAAAGTTTGGTGATGTAGACATCCAAGATGAGCAAACTAACAAGCTACAAACGGTGAATGGACATCGATTGGAACCATATTTGGAAGGCAATGACATCAATAATTTGGAGCTTGACAATGCGGGCTATTTATTGCGCCCGGTCGATGAGGAATAATCATGAGAGGCCCAGGTTTGCGGTAGTGTGAATATTTAGTTTTGTTTTTGTTTTACTTTGTTTTGTTTTGTTTGATTGCACAATTTGTTTTTTCATTCGGGTAACAATAGTTTTAGCATCATGTTGAGGACAACATGGGATTTTCGAGGGGGTAGGTAATTTCTATCTCATCGACATTTCATGTTTTACCATGTTTAATTTAAATTTTTTCAAAGATTAGTTTGAGTTAAAAAAATAAATAAAAAAATAATTAAAAATTAAAAATTACACCGTAATTTACGGTATACACCGTAACTTACGGTGGGTGGGGGATTTATTGGTATTTACGGCAGAATTAAACTGCCTTACGGTAGGTTTTTAGGCCAGTGGCTACCGTAACTTACGGTAGCCACCGTAAATTACGGTAGCTTCTGGATGGTCGACGGTTTCAGCAATTAAAAAAAGTTCCCTTTTACAAAACCCACGATTCTTCACCATCTTTCATCTTCTTTACCATCTTCCATCTCCCTTTCTTTTTCTCCATAAACCCACAACTTCTTCCAACCTTCAATCTTCCATATAATTTTCAATTCTCAACCAAATCAAGTGATTTTTGAGTCTATCTTGACTAGAATTTCACGTAGATTCTGATTTTGAGAAGCAAATTGCAAAAAAACGAAGTTTTTTTGGTTAGAATCGTAAGCCCTAGGTCCTCAAGGTCCGAAGGTTTTCAATGGCATTTAACATCATCAATCGAAGGTATGTCATATTGTTTTGTTGTTTTTGATGGTGCATTGTGAAGATTAAGGTTTATGTTTTGTTGTTCTTATTGGTTCATACACACTTGCTTGTTTTTGGGTTATGTTTGGATGACATGGTTGTTTGATCATTGTTATGGATTGTAGATGTAAGTTTGATGATAAAGTTGTGAACTTTGGGAACCTCTACATTGTAGAGACATCATGCCCAATTTTTGAAGAAAATTTGTAAACTCTTGGTTAACTAACATCTATAACCATAGTAACAAGCAAGTGTGGGGATATTGTGGAAGAAGGATCATACTTATTGTGTTGATTGTGTTATTTGTCTTATGTGTAGGAAAATGGTAAGGACTAAGAAAACAACAGGAACTAGTTCTTCCTCTTCAAAAGGGAAGGAACCAGAGCAACAACCAAAGAAAAGGCAGTATTTGGGTAGGATTGATGAAAGTGAGAGCGATGAGGAAGAGATGATGGAATTGGATCAGGGTAGTAAACCAAAGTGGGAATCAGGTCCCCTAGAGGATCAACCAGAGAAGTGGCAACCGGTGTTGTTTCATGACCGAATGAACCGGTTAAAGAATAAGGCCGCTGCATTTAACTGTGAGAGGGAAGTCAGAGAAGTTGAGTTCGGGCCCTTTAATGTATTTGCCCGGTTCCGTGCTTTAGGATGGGAGGCAGCA
Source organism: Flaveria linearis (assembly GCA_024085815.1). Taxonomy (NCBI): domain Eukaryota; kingdom Viridiplantae; phylum Streptophyta; class Magnoliopsida; order Asterales; family Asteraceae; genus Flaveria; species Flaveria linearis. The sequence continues at coordinate 22,453,247 of CM044003.1, forward strand.
CTCGGTTGTTACGACAAGGACAACAAGAATCTGTTTATGACTGAGATTCAAGAATGGATGGCAACGCTGAAATGCAACAGGTATGATAGGCCATCACAGATGAAGTTAACTGGTGAGGTTAATGGGATAAAGGTGGAAATGTCATTTGAGTCACTGCGAAGATTAGCAAAATATGACATTTTACCTGCTCGTGATTACATGGTCCCAAGCCTTGATGATCTGTTGATTAAACCGGAGAAACATCCAAGGTGGAATGACATGTTGGCAGCTATATTCTTGCCCGGTACTTATAGTGGTGTTTTGTATCGGAGGAACTTGAAGATTGAAGCAAAATTGCTGCTGACTATTTGCATCTTGAATGTCATTCCCCAAAGAGGAGATAAGGAACAGGTGAGGTATTCGGAGGTACCAGTCCTTTATTCGTTGCTTAACGGGTCACCCCGATTTCCGATACTGTATTTAATTATGAACCGTCTTTGGATATGCCGTAACAAAGTGGGGAGGTACATTATCCCGTATTGTCGAATTATCACGAGATTGTTGAAGCAGTTTAAAGCAATCACAGCAGAGGATAAAGGAGCATTTAAGAGGCATAAGCCTCTGGAGATTCAAAGAATGGGTACTGGTTGGACTTACACTCAGTCGGAAAGATATCACAAGCTTAAATCGAAGGGTCAAAGATGGAGAGTACTGAAGGTTGACGCAAGGGCACTTTTACCAGGTGAAGGGGATGATCCAGAGAGTGGAGATGAAGCCCCAAGTGGGGATGAGGATTATGCGGATGAGCCTCATGGTGAGGATGTGCATGAGGGTCAAGGGGGTCAAGGTAGGGGACATGGTGGTGCTTTTTATGATTACACGGAGCGATCGTACGCGCCAAACTGGGCTTACGATGGTACCATGCAAGAAGTCATTGAGAACCAACGTCCTCCAGCAACCCTTTTTGATTCGTGGTCGGGCTCTGAGCGAACGCTATTTGATCAACAAACGATGATGAGTGCTAGTATGGAACGAGCTTTGAAGCATAATTTTGATCGTCAAGAAGCATGGAATCGTGCACATGCTTATTCCCATGAGGTGGAGGTGAATAATCGGTATGAGGATGATCAAGCAAGAAGGATGCATGCAGATTGGCATGCAGGGCGGCCTGTGGTTGTGGATCCACCTTCGGTGGATTATACGTCATTACCTCCTTACGATGGTAGTGTATCGTATCCGACCCCGCCGCTCTATCATTCACAATGGCTAGATCCCCGTCCACAACAAGGAGCATCGCAGCAAGAAGGAAGTGGTAGTGGCGCATTTGCTTTCGGAGAATGGAATGAGATGATGTCTTCTATCTTCGTGCCCCCTCAGCCCCGCTACTATTAGTCAGGTTGTGTTCTTTCTTGTACATTTTGTGAATATTTGTTGGTTTGTCATGTTTATGGATGGGTGGATGGGTGGAGTCTAGTAGTTTTGTTTTGTTTTGGGCTATGTGAGAGTTGGTGGTGTGTTGTTTTTTTTAAAAAAAAAGAAAAAAATATAAAATGAAAAATACCAAAAAGGAATCTATTGCTTAAGCTTATGAGCTTTCGGTTTGTTTAAACGATCAAATCTTCCTAAAACTGTACATTGGGGTCAATGTACCTCAAGTGTGGGGATGGGGAGAAATTTTGAAGTTTTTAAAAAAAATCAAGCAAAACATTGTGAGAATTTGAACACCTTGGATTAACTCCGAATGATGCATCGGCAACCTTTAATCATTCTTATTCTTGGTGAGAGTTGAAGCCACACTTGTAGATAAATAACACATTTCTTTGTGAGAGTGGCAACGGGTGGGGGTGCATTAAAACTTGTGCTTGAATACGATTTGAGACTTTAGTTGGATGTGAATGTGAAAAGAATAAGGGCATTTAGGTAGCCTCGTCTTTGATGTGTGCGAGTGTGGGATTTGGGGGGTTGGACCTCATAAATTATATATATGAGCTTGGTTGCAAGAGGGGAGGGGGTTTGGACATTTAGTTGCCCAATTTTGTGCCTAAAAGCCTATAGTTTGTTACCCCTTACCTAGTTACTTTAAAATTTAACCAACTTGACCTGGTCTTATAGTGTTAGTAGTTGTTTAGTAGTTGTAATCATCTTCAATGCTATGTTGAATGTTTGCGTGAAGATTTCGTGTTTGTTTTATTGTTATTAAAGAAAAAATATATATAAAAAATTTTTGGAAAAAGCGATGAAAAAAAAGAGATGAAAAAAAAGAGAAAAACGAAGAAAGAAAAAAAAAGGATTGAAGTTGAGTATATTGTGCATAGTAGTTAGGCTTGGTAGTTAGTTGTTTATGTTATTGTGTAATAAAAGACCAGGTTAAGTTTTCGCTTCTTCATATATATTCCATTTCCTACCCATACACCTAGTCACGTTACAACCTGGAAGTCCCTTTGATATGCATTCATGTTTGGCATTTGTTAAGAGAAGGGTCGATTTATGTACAAGCTTATAGTTGTGCAACCGTTCGTTTGCCTTTTGTGTGTCTAGCTGATAGATGCTAGTGCTTACTTGTCGCCGAGAGGAGGGACATAGCGAGGGGTGTATCATTTTGGGTGTTACGAAAGGGTTAGTAAAAGTATTACATGTTTTTTCTTGGGTTACGTTGATCGCTTGTTTGAAATTGATTTGATATGTTGCTTGGGACAAGCAACGGTCTAGTGTGGGGATGTGACGGGTGGTTCAAGGAACAACCCTTTTATGATGTTAAAACGCGTGATATTCTCATATTTGGTCGTGTAATTATCTTGAATTAGATAACTACAGTTGCTTTTGTTTCAGGCACATTAGGGAGTTTAATATTTGGTCGTGTAATTTACGGTGGCTACTGTAAATTACGGTGGCCCCCAATACCTTAATTCTCACCGTAATACAGTGGATGTCTACCATATTGATTTGGTTTCCACCGTAACTTACGGTGGCTACCGTAAGTTACGGTAGCTGCTGACGAAAAAGTGCAACTTGCCATAATAAAATGGTTTGAGTGGTGCCTTTTGCTCTTATTCTGGATCTGACGAATTCTTTCCAGAAAAGAGGCGAAATTGGATGTTCTTGCTGGATTCCAAACATTTCTAAACATTTGATTTGTGTTTTTTATTCATATGAACATTAGTTGGTATGTGGTGATGATGGATCAAGTCATGCTTGGCTAAACTTGTGGTGATCATCCTAGATGTAAGGTTTGCTTTTGAAACACTATGTTTGTGCTTGAATTTCTATAATGATAACTTTGAATGTTTGTTTGAGTTATTATGGTGTTTGAATATTTGTTTGTAAGTTGTTGATTGTTGTTTGATGTTAACCCAAACCATACGTTCTTGGTGTTGTTGGCAATTGAGATATCATGGGAGGGATTAAGGTTGGATAATCGTCAATTGATCATCGAGTAACAACCTCGCATTTTACAATCCGAGTACTTAGTTCTCTTTCATCACAAACAAATATTCAAGCACGAACCATGTCTATGTGGTTCTTTCTAGTAAGCATAAACATAAGTGTGGATTAAAACCTGAAATCTAGGATGGTCACTTGTTCTTAATCTGTTACAAAAGTATGTTTTGATTTGCAATCTATTTAGTTACTATTAGTTCTTAAACCAAAACAATCCAATTCTTGATATTTAATTTTTGTATTTTTGGGCAATTATAGTTAATTTACATGACTATAAGTTAAACACATATTCCATAAACTCCCTGTGTTCGATACATTTTTACTACTATCTTTGAGTTGTAATTTGGATTAAATTTACGTGTACTGTGACAGCACGTCACAGCCCTGAGCTTCACAACTTCTGACCTTATTGCATCCCTCATTCTGTAAGCAGTTGACAAAATACCCAAGCAGTTAACTTAAAACTAGTTTCTGGCATCATGATCTCCGATACATACTATGTGATTGTTACAGGAATGATAAAGCAGACACCCTAACTGCTTCCTACTAACATACAGTTAGCCCATTGACCAACACAGCAGTTGGTGCAGAGTTGAGCCACGGGTTCTCTAGCAACGAGAACTCGTTGACAATCAGGACGCAGCATTCACTTGATCCGTTGACCACGGTCAAGGCTCGGGTGAACAATGCTGGCATAGCAAGTGCTCTTCTGCAGCATGAATGGCGGCCGAAATCCGTGTTGACCATATCAGGAGAAGTGGACAGTAGGGCAATTGAGAAGAGTGCCAAGGTTGGATTGGCCCTAGCTTTGAAGCAGGTTTGGCCCGATACACTTCATCATCTTCTAGTCCAGGACCATCTACCCCACCACCACCTGTCTACACCCAAGAACAAGTCAATGAAAAGCTGGCATCATCAAAGAGAAAATATACGCGCCTTGCTACTAAATTGGAAAATGTTGTAAAAGGTTTGACAGAACACAATATTGTGATTGAATTTGACTCTGATTACGAGAGCGACAACTCTGACTAGGTTATCCTAATGTTTCTTATGAACTTGGATCTTGGTATTAGATTATGTAACCGAATTTGTCATTTGAACTTAGATCTTGGTATTAGATTATGTAACCGATTATGGTATGATGATATTTTGGTTGTATGATTGATTATATCATTGGTGTTTAATGGAAATCTGGAAAACAGAACAGACATTTACCCAGAAAAATTCTGGGCGGGAAGCTGCATTTACAGCAAAAATGACAGTGAAATTCTCAGTCATTCAGCAAGGACAAAGTCCTCTCTAAAGACTTTAGCAATGACAAAATAAAATACTAAAAAACGTCCTCTTTAAAATACAGCAAGGACTTTGTCCTTGTTGTAGGGTATTTAATAAATACACGTATAATGTATAAATATATTAACAAATACGTTTATAATACATTTATACACGTATAATGTATAAATATATATGTTATATGTATTTTTATAATTATTTAAAGTAAATTTTATAGTGAGGATAAAGTCTTTGCTGTAGGGTGTTTAATTACTTTTTCAAAAGTCAGAGATGTTCTCGCTGTATTCGTTGACTATCCTCGCTGTAGACCTGTAGCCACGGGGCTTTGGCGAGGAATATTCAGCGAGGACATGTTCTCGCTATACATCTTCAGTGGGGACATTCTAACATTTAGCGAGGACTTTTATCCTTGATGAATGTCATTTTTCTTGTAGTACTGTGCTCATGTTAGAGTCTCTCACGTCGGGGTGGTGTTTAAACACGTGACTGTTGAGGTGACACTCACACTTACTCTCACACTCGTAACACTTGGCCTTATAAACTCATGATAAATTATTATATAATAATATATTACGTGTGGCGCGGTGAGTTAATTACACGAATGTGAGTCTCCTGTTGAATGGTGGAGATTCAAAGTTGATCACAATGGTCTATGGCGTAAGGTGGTTTGGGCGATTCATAATACCAATAGAGCCTGGTCTTTTATGCCGGTCCAGATCTCTATTGGTGGTCCATGGAAGCAAATCGCTGGTATTTCGGACATATTATCTCGGTACAATCTTAATATTAGGACTGTTATTAAAGGAGTTCTGGGCTGCGGAACTTCCATGTTCTTTTGGCATGATGTATGGTTAGGCTCGGATTCTTTGGCTGAAAGATATCCTCGGTTATATGCACAGGAAAGGCGTAAGTTTTGCGTGGTGGCGGAAAGGGTTAACGTTAGAAATGGTGGTATTAGCTTCGGGTGGGAGTGGAGGAGGGGTTCGATGTCCGCTGCGGATCTCATGGATCTAAGGCAATTGGAACAGTCCCTCTGTGGAGTTGTTCTTTCTATATCTAAAGATAAGTGGGTTTGGGTTTTAAATGGGAATGAAGAATTCTCGGTAAGAACCATTCGGAAATATATGGATGAGTTTAATAGGGTACAAGTTCAAGAGCCATTTTTTTGGAACAATTGGGTCCCCAAAAAGGTGGGTATTGTGGCATGGAAAGCGGCGCAAGATAGGCTACCCACCGCCTCTTCGCTGGCTAGGCGGAATATTGTTGTATCCGACTCAACACGTCGTTTCTGTGGCAATTGTGAGGAGTCGACAGAGCATATATTTACGGGTTATGAGTTCACACAAACCATTTGGCGGATTATGGAACAGTGGTGTAAAATACCAAACCAAATTATCTTCCATGTCCGGGATGTTTTAAATATACAACGGGTAGTGCTTGGATCAAAAAAAGGGAAGAAGGCTATCAACGCAATAGCTCAAATCGTGATTTGGTGTGTTTGGAAAGCTAGGAACGATGCGATCTTTAATCATACTCAACCTTCTGTTCGTAAGTGCTTTGAGGAAATTAGAGTCCTGAGTTTTTTGTGGGTCAAGAACAAAGCGAAGATGGAAGAGCTGTCGTGGGAATCATGGAGATGTTTTGACACGGCAAAAATGGGATAGGTCAAATGGTGATTCAGCTAATGTATGTTAATTTCCTCAGGTTGATGTTTTGTGTATGTTTTATACATTAGTTTTCGGGGCTTTCCCTTTTGAGATATTTTTGTAATTGCTAGCTCCTTGCTAGTTGCGGTATATTTTTGGTAATAAAGTTTTGTTGGCCTTTCAAAAAAAAAACTCATGTAACCAAAGATAAAGTGAACACATGCTTAGGGGGTGTTTGATTGGTCTTACCAAGTTCTGACCACTGACTGGCTGACCCGGTCAGCCAGTCAGTGTGTTTGCTGCGTCTGACTGGATGGTCTGACCCGATAAGTAAGATCTGACCGAGTCCCTTATTTTTTCATGTCTGACCCGGTAAGCTTCTCCACTTTCTCCTCCCTTGGTCGACCTCCACCTTCCCCCCCCCCCCCCCCGCTGCAACCCACCGCAACCAGCCACGGCGACCACCTGCGCGACCGCAGGTGGTTCGATTTGGTGTTTCGATTTGGTGCTTCGATTTGGTGCTTCGATTCACACCTTCGCGACACACACACACCTGCGCGACACACACCTGCGCGACACACACCTTCGATTCACACCTTCGTCGGTGGCGTTTGGCGACACACACCTTCGATTCACACCTTCGTCGGTGGCGTTTGGCGACACACACACCTGCGCGACACAAACACCTTCGATTGTGTGTGTGTGGGGAAGAAGAGAGGAGAGGGGGGGGTGTTAAATGGTGGTGAGAAGGGTTTTTAAATAATAATAATAATAATAATAATAATAATAATAATAATAATAATAATAATAATAATAATAATAATAATAATTATTATTATTATTATTATTATTATTATTATTATTATTATTATTGTTATTATTATTATTAATAATAATAATAATAATAATAATTATTATTATTATTATTATTATTATTATATTAATAATAATAATAATAACAATAATAATAATAATAATAATAATAATAATATTATTTTATTATTATTATTATTATTGTTATTATTATTATTATTATTAATAATAATAATAATAATAATAATAATAATTATTATTATTATTATTATTTTTTTTTTCATTCAGCAGAGTCAGTCAGATACATAATCAAACAGCCAAGTTTCAGTCAGATGCAGACTCAGTCAGAACTTCTTACTGGGTCAGCTTCTTACTCAGTCAGATCTTACTCAGTCAGCGCAATCAAACAGCCCCTTAGAAGATATTGACAAGAATATTATTAAAATTGGTGTCTAAGTTTTAGTATGCGGAATTACACCAAAAGGAATAACATGTGTGGTTTATATTGTTATAATTTAACTATAATTATATCAAGATTATTCAAATAATTAAAGGAGTTGAAAAAAGTTATAGAGAGATGAAAAGAAATATATAACTCTCAAATTTATTTAAAATGATTCATCTTTCTCATTATCATGTATGTAGCATTTATACTACAAATTCATATACTCTTTGGTGGATAACTATTTAGGAGTCAATTAGTAAATAATTTTACTTTTTAGTCTTTGAAAAATCACATTTAATAATTCATAATATTTCATGACACTCCATATTGGATGTCACTTTTTCAAATTTCAAGGTCTTAAAAGTACTACCTCATTAAAACCCTACTAAAAAAATTTTAAGCTTTTGATAAAGTGTTGAATTTAAAAAAAAGTTAGGGGTAGCGTGTTTTTTTCTCAAGGTTAACATATAACCGTAAAAAAATTTACATTGTCCGTAAAAAGTTGAGGGGTAACGGAGGCTCTCGCGTAGGTGTAGGTCCACCCCTACTCATAACGATTTCGTTTGAGCATTTGCTTTTGATAGTCATCACACACATTATGGAAAATCTTGTTATTGACTAAGTGAGCATCTTAAGGTATGTAAGTGTTCTTAAGTTCATTTACCTTAACCTTTATGATCATGGCACATTAAAGATCCTTCATTGCAACTGGCGAGGAAGACGAAGAAAACGGGATAGAGATAGACGAGGGAGATTGTGAGCAGTGGTGTTGGGTTGATTCATGTATCCATTTCTTTAAAGGTTGAAGAATATGGTGGTTTGTGATGGGTGGCGGACCGGCGGTGGTGGTGGTCGGATCGGGTAAAACAAGAAGGGGAGGAGATGACTGAGTTGGGTGGGTGCAATGTTTTCAAAACTGGACCGGACAGTGAACCGAACGCCTTACCGGTCCGTTAGTCGGACCGGTTCAACCGGTCGGACCGTATATAAGAACCGGATAAAATTATACTTATTTTTTTACAAATATATGTAAAAATTACAAAAATTTAAAAAAATTATATAAAACATCGATTCAACTGGTCTGGTTCCCGGTTCGACCGGTTCAACCGATCTGACCACTGGTTCAGCGTTAAAACAGTTTTAAGCACCGGACCGGACCGGATTGAAGTCCGGTTCCCGGTACAACTGCTCGGACCGATTCGGCCGGTCCTGTCCAGTTTTCAAAACCATGGGTGGGAGTAAGACCTATTATTGTTATATGTTTTTATATTAATAAAAAATTTTATTTTTTTAAATATAAAAGATTTTTTAATCTTTTACATTCATATAACTAAAATACTTTACATTAGTTTATGTCAAAGACTAGCAATGTTATAATTTTACAAATAATTGAGAACATGACCTTTTTTTTCTAAGTTTAAGACTATGGCTAGATATAATAACATTATGTAACATCCTAATAGACACACACACTGGTACAAAAAGTAGTATAAGGGGCGGATCCACTTTTTTAAGTGGCGGTTAAGGTAAAAAACCGCCCCTTATTTCTCTTCACAAACTTTAAGAAGAATACTTTGTGCGAGACCGTCCCTTTAGAGCTAGTGTAAGGTGCGAAAGGAAGCTGTAGGTGCGGTTTTGGCTGGAGGCTTTAGGGGCGGTTCTGGACCGCCCCTTTTGATCATGTATAAGCTGCGAAAGGCTTTTGTGAAGGGCTTTAGGGGCGGTTTTGGACCGCCCCTTTTGATCCATGTATAAACTGCGAATTGATTGCTTGCTTTAGGGGCGGTTTTCGGTAATTCGCTTGCTTTAGGGGCGGTTTTCGGTTGTTTTATGTGAAGGGCTTTAGGGGCGGTTTTGGACCGCCCCTTTTGATCCATGTATATGGTGCGATTTGATTGCTTTAGGGGCGGTTTTCTTTGGAGGGGCGGTTATGGACCGCCCCTTTTGACCCAGTATAAGGTGCGACAAAATTTCAAATTCAAATGTGCTTTTAGGGGCGGTCCGTCCTTTTTATAAAAATAAGAAAACGGTTATCTTCTTCTCTTTTGAAGCATTTCCACCTGCGATTCAAATGTTCTATCTCTTTTGAATTTCAGAACGAGTTTTCTTTCAAAATCTCTCATTTAAAGGTACAATTCTTTTTAAATATTTCAGTTTTTACATGAATTCGTGTTTATATATAAGTTAGTGATATATATGTCGAGTTACTTAAAGATGCAAGTTCGTGTTTATATATAAGTTTAGTTTTTACATGACATTTATGTGTAAATATGTTATATGTGTATTTGAATATCTATATGTGTGTTTGGATAGATTTTTATACGAACTTAGGATAAACCTTTAAAGTATATCCGTCAAAAATTTAAAAATGCAAGTTTACCATTTCTTAGTTTTTTAATAAACACATAAACTTGATATGCATTTAGCTAGTATTTGTACTTATTACACAAATATTATATATATACTATTATTTAATATTTCATTTATGTGTAAGTATGTTATATGTGTATTTGTATATGTATATGTGTGTTTGGATAGATTTTAAATAAATTTAGGATAAACCTTTAGAGTATACCCGTCCAAAATTTATCTAATAGAGATAACTTTTGGATTGTCCCTGTTGGGACTGCTTTTTGTATATTCTATCTCATTAGGACGTGTATACATTTTAACGTGTTTAACTATTAAGAAAAAATCGACAGTTTCTCCTATACTCCTTCGGGTTTGCGGTTTATACGCATACTTGGGGAGTTAAGGGGAAATGCTGTCGATTTTTTCTTAAATAGTTAACACGTTAAATGTATACATATGAGATAGTTTATTCAAAAAGTGGGTTAGGATCCACCGCCTTAGATTACCGGTTATGTACAATTACATCATTTGTTTTTTTTATACTTTTCAGATGGATCGTGATGCATGGATGTACAAAAGTTTGCGTTCATCAGAAATTTATGCGAAAGGTGTTCAAAGTTTTAAAAGGCAGCTGAAGAGAACCGTTTGAAAAAAGAAAGTCAAAAAATTTGTTGTCCTTGTTCCGTTTGTAAAACGTTTCAATATTTTGGGGATATTGATACCATAGAGTATCACTTGTTACGACACGGGTTTATGCATGGATATCATTGTTGGTCAGAGCACGGAGAATCAATTCTTGAGTTTAATACTTTATCGACCACTTTACACATTAATGATAATACAACGTACAATGACGACTTACTAAATTTTGATAAAGAAGATGAGCTTCCAAATGAACCCACTGCCAATTACAATACTGAAATGTTGCATGACATGGAGACTAATATGAGTACATCTGAACAAGAAAAGTTACAACACTTATTTGAAGAGGCAGAAAAACCTTTATATATCGGTTCTAAACATAACAAACTTGATGTTGTGTTAAGGTTGTTTAAACTAAAGTCTGAAAGTGGATGGAGCGATAAAAGTTTTACAAGTCTGTTAGCGCTTTTGAATGAAATTCTTCCAGAAGACAATGAATTACCTAATTCAACATACAAAGCAAAAAAGTTAATGTGTCCGATGGGGTTAGAAGTTGAAAGAATACATGCATGTCCAAATAATTGCATCTTGTATAGAGATGGATACGAAAATAAACATAAATGTGATAAGTGTGGTTCATCGAGGTATATACGGAAAAAAGATTCAGATGTATATGATGATGGCGTGACAAAAAATGGACCACCGGCTAAAATTGTGTGGTATCTCCCTATTATACCGAGACTCAAAAGATTATTTTCAAACGAAAAAGATGCAAAATTGTTATGTTGGTATTCAGATGAACGTATAATTGATGGGAAACTAAGACATGTTGCGGATTCACCTCAGTGGAGAATCATTGATAGAAAGCATCCAACGTTTGCAAAGGAGAAGAGAAACATACGATTTGGGCTTAGTTCAGACGGTATCAATCCATTCGGTAACATGAGTAGTCGTCATAGTACATGGCCAGTTCTTTTATGTATCTACAATCTTCCACCGTGGTTATGTATGAAACGGAAATATATTATGATGTCGTTGTTGATTCAAGGTCCCAGACAGCCTGGTAATGATATTGATGTGTACTTATCTCCTTTGATTAAAGACTTACAAAAGTTTTGGAATGAAGGTGTGGACGTATACGATGCTTATCATAAAGAACAATTTACATTGCGCGCCATGATTTTCTGCACGATAAATGATTTTCCAGCATATGGTAACTTGTCAGGATACGGTACTAAGGGTAAGAAAGCTTGTCCTGTTTGAAGACGAGACACACTCGATATGGTTAAAAAATTGCAAGAAGCTTGTATATATGGGACATCGAAGATTCCTTCCGAAAGGTCACATTTTTAGGAAGAAAAAGGATGAGTTTGATGGTGAGTTCGAGATTGGCACATTAAGAACAAGTTTTGATGCATTTGCACGTGTTAAAAATCTAAACAGTGCCGGGGGAAAAGATCACGTGTCGAGAAACGAGCGTTGTGGAAAAAAAGTCTATATTTTGGGATTTACCTTACTGGAATGATTTAATGGTCAGACATTGTCTAGATGTTATGCATATAGAAAAAAATGTGTGTGACAGCTTGATAAGTTTATTATTAAATATTCCAGGTAAAACTAAAGATGGGATTAACGTTAGAAAAGACATGGAACTATTAAAAATACGTCCAGAACTTCATCCGGAACTACGTAACGACCGTATTTACCTGCCACCTGCTTGTTACAATACAACAAGAGAAGAAAGAAGACAGTTTTGTGAATGTTTACATGGTATTAAGGTTCCATCAACTTATTCTGCAAACATTAAAAGATTGGTGTCGTTGAAAGATAGTAAATTACTTGGAATGAAGTCTCATGATTGCCATGTTTTGATGACACACATGATTCCTATCGCAATTCGTGGATTGCTACCTGATGACGTCTGACATACTATCACAAAGCTTTGTTTGTTTTTTAACAATATTCACTCAAAGGTGTTAGACGTAGAATCCTTGAATCAATGGGAAAAGGACATTTATGTTACCCTTTGTGAACTAGAGATGTACTTTCCCCCATCATTTTTTGACATAATGGTTCACCTTACATGTCATATCGTAAAAGAGATTAAGGCTTGTGGTCCTGTATTCTTACGATACATGTACCCTTTTGAAAGATACATGGGTGTTTTAAAAGGTTATGTAAGAAATCGTTATAGACCAGAAGGTAGTATTGTTGAAGGATATACTTCTGAAGAGGTGACTGAATTCTGTCAAGGTAACGCTATCAATCATATTACATTATATACATATATTAATATTAACATACACTATAATAATTTGTTTCTATTTTCAGACTATATGGACAGCGTCAAAGGTGGTGGTGTTCCTAAGTCTCGTCATTCGGGTCGACTTGGTGGTCAGGGAGTACTTGGTATCAAAACAATCACCCCGTCTTGGAAAGATCTAGAAAATGCACATTTGGTGGTCTTAAAACACATGACATGTCTTGATCCATATGTTCATGAACACATGGACATGTTACGATCGTCAAATGTAGGTCAATATGATGAGTGGTACATTACAACTCAAAACAAAGAGTTGTCAGACTGGATGAAACAGAGGGTAACAAAAACCGATGTTGTTAATGAAACAGTGAAAAAGTTAGGAAAAGGTCCGGATTGTGTTGTTAAATCTTATCAGGGATATGACATTAATGGTTATACATTTTACACTAATGATCAAGATAAAAAAAGCGCAGTGCAGAATAGTGGAGTTACGTTAATAGCATCATCAACCGAATTCGAGAGACGACATGGTGATACTTTGAAAACAATCGCCAAAAACTCCTATTACGGTGTTATACAAGAGATTTGGGAATTGGATTATGATGTAGGTCTTACTGTTCCTGTGTTCAAATGTAAGTGGGTGTGTAACCATAAAGGTGTTCAACTTGACAAATACGGTTTTACACTTGTCAACCTTACCACTAATGGGTATAAATCCGAACCCTTCATTTTGGCAAAACATGCGACACAAGTTTTCTTTGTCAAAGACCCTATCAATCCAATATATCATATTGTCTTGCAAGGTAAACGGCGTATTATTGGAGTTGACAATGTAAGTAACGAGGAGGAATACGACCAGTTTGATGATCTACCTCCCTTTTCAGTCGGAATTGAAGAGCTGTCGCATATCAACCGCACTGGAATTTTACGTGATCATGTTGACGGGATTTATCTTAATTAATAAGAAATTATCATTTGTATTGTTTATGTAAACATTTATATAATAGTTTATTGTGCGGTTATCATTTTTTATATGATTACAATAGTTAATGTTTGATCGTGTTGATAATTTTAGCTTAATTAAAAAAATTTATCACTTATAAATTTAATTTTATTAAGAGTCATGTTGTGTATGAAAACTTAAAAAAAAATTATTTAGAAAAATATTGGACAGAACCGCCCCTTAAAACTACAAAAACCGCCCCTTATACCCCAACCGCCCCTTATAACCCAATAACCGCCCCTTATATCCCTCCCAGAACCGCCCCTTATAATCACAAAACCGCCCCTTATAACCCCCACCAAAACCGCCCCTTATAACCCACAAAACCGCCCCTTATACTCTAAAACCCACCAAAACCGCCCCTTATAACCCACAAAAACCGCCCCTTATACTCTAAAACCCACCAAAACCCACCAAAACCCACCTTTCCCTCCCATTTCCAATCGGTCTCCCTCTCTCGATCTCCTCCTTCGGCCGAAAACCTCCATCGCACGCCGCCCTCCCCTTCTCCTCTTCGCTCGTCGCCTTCACCTTCGCCAGTCGCCTTCACCTTCGCCCGTCGACTTCACCTTCGGCCGCCGCTCTCCCCTTACCCCTCCTCCCCTTCGACCGCCGCCCTCCCCTTCCCCCTCCTCCCCCTCGCTCGCCGCCCTCCCCTTCCCCTTCCTCCGCCGCCGCACTACCCTCCCCCTCCTCCCCTTCGACCGCCGCCCTCCCCTTCCCCCTCCTCCCCCTCGCTCGCCGCCCTCCCCTTCCCCTTCCTCCGCCGCCGCACTACCCTCCCCCTCCTCCCCTTTCGGCTAACGCCCTTCACTCCCCCTCCTCCCCCTTCGGCCGACGCCCTCCCCCCACCCTCCGGCCGCCTCCCCTCCCCCTTTGACGCCATCTCCTTCTGCCGCCTCCCCAACACCGGTGCTTCTACTCCGGCCGCTCCGCAACACCGAGTTAAGTTTATTTTCTTTATGATATTTACGGTTTAGAACTTTGTATATATAGTGTTTGGTTTATTGTGGGGCCGTTGATTGTTTAATTGTATTGCACGTGTTTGATTATTAAATGTGTATTGGTTTGATGAAATTTGTGTGGTGGGGTTATTGCACGTGTTTGATTATTAAATGTGTATAGATTTGATGAAATTTGTGTGGTGGGGTACGTAGTGGAAATATATATTGCACGTTTTGTAGTGATTAGTTAGGGTTTTTTTACATATATGCACATATGCTAGGTCAAAATTTGTATAGTATAATTTTGTTTTTTTTATTTGTTTTGATAACTATGTATATATTTGTTGTTTTTTGATAACTATGTATATATATGTTAGATTATTAAATGTGTATAGTTTATTGTAAACTTGAAATTTGTGTGGTGGGGTACGTAGTGTAAACATATATATAGGGGCCTACTAAAGAGACGCCCTCATGGATAACTGGACGCCCTGCTTACGGGCCGTAAGGCCCTTCACGGGCCGTATGGTCTGTCGCAAGTCAAATCGGTCATTCAGAAGCGTAATTCAAAAACGTAACGGCCCGTGAATACGATCACGGTCGTATTCCTTTACGGCCCGTGAATTTCTTCACGGCCCGTATGGAATTCGTCTTACGGGCCGTGAACTTACTTACGGGTCCTAGTTTCACTTTTAATAATTTGACGAGATATATTATTCCTCGTTTTTCGTGTAATTTTGTATTTTTTACGTTATTTGATATGACGTAATATTCCTCGATAGTCGTGTAAATTTGTATTTATTACATTATTTGATATGACGTAATATTCCTCGATATTCGTGTTAATTATGTGACGAGATGCAATATTCCATTTCAACTACTATATAAACGTTAGTTTATAAATTCATTTCAACGATATAAATTCATTTCATTTCAACTACTACATAAACGCAATATTCCATTTCAAGTACTATATAAACGTTAATATCTAACGTTACGATGTCTTTCTGGGATAGCAACTATTTATTTGGTTCGGAATCTAACTATTACCCTCAGGAGGGTTACGGTTATTACGAAGAGGCTGCTTCAAACTATCCAGGACAGTTCGCGTCCAATTACGGCGGGAATGACGGCGGCGATGACGGGGGTGATAACGGTGGCGATAGCAGCGGGGATAATGACGGTTCTGGTTCCGGTAAAAAGGGTTTATACGACACGAATCAGGTTATAAGATATATCATATTTAATTTTACTTTCATTTTACTATCATTTAGTAATAACTAACTAAAAATATTAAATTGATTAGGTTTTCTCATCTCGTGAAGAATTAGTTGATTGGGCAACTAAAGTGGGGCGAGATAATGGGTTCGTTATTGTCACCAAACGTTCAAAAAGAAATTCGAATGGTTTGGTGGTTAAAATTTGGTTGAAATGCGATCGGGGTGGTGTATATAAGGGAGCATCCACTCTAAGAAAAAGTGGTACGAAAAAAACAAACTGTCAATTTGAATTGCAGGGTAAGTACCAGATGCAGAGAGATGGGTGGATTATAGTTGTTGTGGATGATACTCATAACCATGAACCTGCTGAACACCTGGAAGGACATGCATACGCAATGAGGCTCACCGAAAATGAGCTTTCTACTGTAAGGAATCTGACCGAGCAAATATTGACCCTCGAAACATTCTAGGCACGTTGAGGGAACAAAATCCCGATAACGTGTCTGGGTTACGAACCGTATATAATGCTCGGGCAAAAATAAAAAAGTCCACCAGAATTGGTGAAACCCCAATGCAGGTTTTTTTTTCTATACTACAACAACATCAATATATTTACACCCCTCACGTTGAGGAACCGACAAATACCGTCGACGGGGTTTTTTTTATACATCCCACATCTCACACATTATGGCGTGCTTACCCACACGTGCTGATGATTGACACAACATACAAGACTAACTTGTATAAAATGCCTTTTGTTCAAATGGTTGGTGTGACATCCACCCTGAAATCTTTTTCTGTTTCTCACGCATTCATTGATTATGAGCGTGAAGCCAACTTCAGATGGGTGTTAGAGCAACTAAAAGCAACGCTGGAAGATAAGTGTATGGAGCCCCGTGTTATACTAACCGACCGAGACCTCGCTCTGATGAATGCGTCAGAAGAAGTTTTTCCGAGTGCTGTTCGATTACTTTGCAGATGGCATATTTCGGAAAATATTGCTAAACATTGTAAGGCGAGTTTTTCAAATGAAGAGTGGGGTGCTTTTCAGCATGTGTGGTCGGTACTTATTAACTCTGAAACGGAGGACATATACGCTTATAATTACGACCGGCTTTATCGCAGATTGGTGTCCAACCATTCAAGTAAGTTTTCTAGTGTTATTCTTAAAAATATATGTATATTTATATAAAAATAATGCATTTTTTTTAATAGGAGTGCTGATGTACCTAAAAAATAACTGGTTGGACCCCTACAAAGAGAGATTTGTGTCGGCGTGGATAAATAGAAGTTATAACTTCGGTCAGCACACAACGAACCGAGTTGAGAGCCAACATTCGTTGTTGAAAAGTTACCTGAAAGCAACCAATAGCACCCTGGATAGATTTATTCCTTTCATTAATAATATCTTAGCTACCCAGGAAATTGCTATAAAAGAAAGTTTTACCAAAAGCAAAATCATGCTTATGGTGCAGCATAATCATGAAGTGCTTAAATTGCTGCGAGGTAACGTTTCTATTGCGGCTTTGGATATGTTAGTCGGTGAGATTAACAGGATACATCATCTAATTATATCCAAAGAATCATGTGGCTGCCATCTTTTTACCAGCTTTGGTCTTCCGTGTGCTTGTAAATTAAACAATTACTTTCAAACAGGTGAATGTTCTTTTACGTTTTTTATTTTTTCATGAAAACTTTTATTATATTTTATTTAATATATTATTTTATAGGTTAATGTATCCCGCTCGATGCCGTTGATGTTTTTTGGAGGAAGCTAGATTTTTCACCCGCGTATATTGTACGGGAGGTTCAAGTAGATGTACATAAAGAGATGGAGATGGTGACAAAACATTTACTTGTCCAACCCGAAAGCGTGAAAAGATCTTTGATTAATATTTTCAAATCTTTCGTTACTCCTTCAAAAACGGATAAAAAACCTCCTAAAGTCCAAACAAATACACGGGGTCGTCCAAAAAAAGATAAGCAAAAAGAAACAATATTAGACGCCCCCAGACATAGTTCATATGTTCAACCGAGAGAAAATTTTGAAGGTCCGCCAACATATTCAAGTTCGGTGGTGAAGTCAAAACAAGGGCCTTTGCAGCGCAGTCAATCCATGTCTTCAAAATCAAGAGCCAAAGATGGATTATCTCAACAGAGTTCCAAGTTTTCATATATCCCGGGCGACGAAGATAAAAACAATTTTTTCCGGTTTAACCGTTGGATTCCATCATTCTTTTTCCCGTATATTTCAGGTGCGGATGATGTTTTAGCGGACGGCAATTGTGGTTTTCGTGCTATAGCACTCGCACTGGGATATGGTGAAAATCACTGGCGTTTTATACGTACGGAACTTATATCTGAGTTGGATGAAAACAGACATAGGTACGCTGCGATGTTTCCTGATATAAACGAAATAAGGGAATCATTAAACTGGAACGGGTTAGGTGCGGCTCCACACAAAAATTGGATGACAGTGCCACCTGCTACAATCCTTATTGCTAACAGGTTTCGAGTGGTTATAATTTTTATATCGATCGGCAACTCCGCTACTTATTTCCCGTTCTGGTTATCTCCTCGTGATATCAGTGAACATCATATAATTTCAATTGCTTATGTTCAAGATTGCCATTTCATTAGAATTCGATTAGTGGGTGACTATCCAATGCCTGTTCCGAGCAAATATTGGCATTTGTACAAAACAGAAAACGCCAATGATTGGGAGGCTATATACGGAAGTCGAATTCAAAAATATCTTGAACTAAGGCCCGTAGACCCGGTTGAACATGTAGATTTAGTATAGTTTACACATTTATCAATTCTTTCAATTCTTTATTTATTCAATTCTTTATTGTTGTTGAATTGTAAACATGTAATCTATTCTTTCGTTTTCCAAAGAAAAATGCAATAAGAAGATTATCGAATTTTTCTTCAACCTTTGAATTTTGTTTATATGAGCTGGGCATTTGGTTAGCATAAAATGTGTGTAGGAATGTTAATGATATGAGATGCATAATATATGTTGAGATTCAAGTATGTTTTTCAGTGCAACTTTTCCGACTGAGATTTAAGTATGTTTATATAATTGCAGAGCCTGGCGTCGGATTTTCTGAAGGATTATATATTTCTTTATGTGAGACGAGTAGGTTCAAGTACTGATTTTATTCTCCAAAAGGTTGATTTAATATTATTCGTACAAACCACTTCCTCCACAAGCACAACATATTGTAAACATATAATTAAACATTTAAACGTCATCCAAAATAACTCATAATATATAAACATAATTTTACAAATTTTTTACATGAAAGGTAAATAAAACAATAAAATCCTACTATCTATGCGTCATGACCACCACCAGCATCACCACCACCAGCATCCTCCGCATCACCACCACCAGCAGCCTCCTCGTCATCACCCGCAGGTCGTCTGACAAACGGACGCAACTCCGGCCGAGGGGGGAGGTCGATACCCTGGCCAGCAGCCAAAATGCTGCACGCATCCGCCGTCCATAATAGCAAGGCCTGGGACTGGTGCAACATATGTAGTGCCTCCGCCATAAACTCCCCCGTCGGCGGAATCTGCCGAATGATGGTCCTGGGAACAGGCGGTGGGACGGGTGGTCCGGCGTGTGGCTGGGGCTGCGGCTGCTGCTGCGGCGCCGGCTGCTCCTCCTCCTCACCAACGTCCGGCACCGGCTGCCAGACGGTCCGACCACCATCAGTGGACCATCGGAGGTCGTCGCCAAATTTGGCGGCAATCCCCATGGCCATGACGGTCTGTCGACCCAAAATCCGAGGCGGCTGCTGCTATGTCTCCGACCTCCTCCAGCACGTCCCAGTCGATGGTGCGTGTCCCCTTCAGGGGACGTCCAATCAGCTTCCACAGCTTTTGCCGTGGCTGGGTCTCCCTCGGAAAACGAAGATCAGGGTGTGGGTCCAGAAAGTCACCCTGACCCTCGGGCTCAGTCTCCGGACGTGTACGTTTGCGGGGCGGCATAATCTGCAAAAAAAAAAAATAATAAATTCACCAGAAAAAAAAAAAGGGTTACGGCCCGTAAAGGACCCTCACGGCCCGTAACCCATATAAGTTTCAAAAGGATTACGGGCCGTAAAGGACGGTCACGGCCCGTAACCCTCTGAAAATTCAAAAGGATACGGCCCGTGACCACCCTTCACGGCCCGTAATCCCCAAACTTTTCGATTTTCCAGAATTTTTAAATATAATTTTAATATATTTAAACGAAAAATACACAAAAATAAAATACGGATTTGAATACGTACCGTAGTAGGGAGTCGGATGTATGAAAATGATGAAAATACGGAGGTCGTGACGGGAGTAAATCGTATGTGTGTTTTGGGGGCGTAAATGAGCAAATGGGCCGTGAGGTCCTATATATTATCGGGACTCACGGCCGTGACGGGCCTCACGGCCCGTTAGATAATTCCCACACGGCCCGTTAACGCCTTCACGGGCCGTTATACTTTGTACTTTTTAAAACACGGCAGTTGGCACTACACGGCCGTATGGTGACACTCTCACGGCCCGTAAAGCCTCTCACGGGCCGTACAAAACTTTTTCAAGTCTATAAATTCAGCCGCTTGACACAAACAATTCACACAAATTTACTCAATACCCAAAACATGAGTGCTACAAGTGATCAAAATCCGTGGACGGATGAAGAGGAGGTGACTTTAGTAAGATCTTGTATCGAAAATTCAGGTACTATCCCGCCAAATTCAATATTTTGGAACCGGGTTTCAACTCGTTTTCATCAAATTCTCGAATGTGAAGAATTCGTACCACTCGTGAACTTAGCAACAAGTGGTCTGACTTGAGAAGGAAGGTCACGACATTTCACCAGCTCTACAAAGACGTTTACAACAATCGAAATATGTTATGGAATGATACGGATATTATGACAAGAACTCAAGAAAGATATCGGGAGAAATTTGGAATTTCCTTCAACCATTTTGCGGCTTGGATCTTTTATAAAGATCAAGAAGATTAAAAATTATGTGTTTTATTTTTGTGTGATAATAACGGTTTATCGTTTTTGAATGTACTAATAAACGTTTATGTTTTAATAAAATATTTCATTACTGTTCTACATTACACGTCTAGAATACAGTTCGTCTGCCATAAATCTTCGGAATCTAAAGCAAGCATCCTGTAAGCTAACCTCTTGCCACTCTAAAGATCTATTTTGAACCAACCTACGCAATAACATACAAATTACAACTCCCGAATCTCGACCAATATGACCGGCGTTAGGGGGCCAAACGGTTTCACCAGATACCACCAGTTCTTCGATTTCTTCTTGTCCGGAGTGCTGCCAATATTGTATACGTGACAGAAAATGTAAAAGTACGATTCGAATTGTACGAAAATCGTTCGCGCATTACGATGAATGCACCATGAATCATCACACGTATTTGGTCGGCATTCGTATGGAGAATATATACGAACTTGTAGTGAGTCCATAGAAATCTTAAAAAGATACCAATTTTCTTCGTCATCAGTCATTGGTACGTAAACCTACAAAACAATTTAATTCACGGTTATAAATTTATGATTTTTATTGTAAAACATGAAAACAGTATTACCGTATCAACTTCCCATAACGCGGGATATAGACAGTCACTCCCGTCTCCAAATTCGTTACCATTAACGGACCCCGAGTATATTAAGTTAAACCACTCAAATGGGAGAATCGTCCAACGATCACTACCCGGCAACTCTTCGGTTCTACGTATTTCTTCGTATCTCCATATTGTGAGTCTATTTGTCCACGCCCGAACATGCTATAAAACAACAACTTTTTAATTGTTAGAATTTTAAAATAAAATAAAATATATAAAAAAACTTTAAATCATACCTCTGTACCTAAAGACACGTTTCCGAGTAATTCACGCCAAAATTGTAACGGAATATCGGAATGACCCATGTAATACACTCTACATGTTTGGGAGTCACCGTTACGTATAAAGTGAATAATATTCTGAGACCAGTTCCTCCCGTTCTGCCAATTATGGTTATCTATTGGATCGGGAATACTTTCCACAATATCTCGTGAGTTTGAAGATGACTCATTTTGACGTCTTCTCCTACCTCCACGAGAAGACATTTTTACTGTTTCGTTTATCACTAACCATATAACAAGTCATATATATAACGGTTTATATAGAATATTAAATCGAATCAAGGAATAATACGTCGCGTCACATAATTATAAAATTTAAAACTGCACGCAAAACGAGGAAAGTAAATTCTCAGAAGGACAACTACGGCCCGTGAAGCATCTCACGGGCCGTTATTGAGGTTGTTAACGGGCCGTGTGTGTGGACGTTTACGGGCCGTTTGTTCCTTCACGGGCCGTGATTAAATGCAGTTGTGAGAATTAAATTTCGAAGCACTCACGGCCCGTAAGGCCCTTCACGGGCCGTGAAGAAAGTCAAAGGGCGTTTATTTATCACCTGACAGGGCGTTCAATTAGTCATTGCCTATATATATTGCACGTTTTGTTCTCGTAACTTGTTTTTTTTACATACATGCATATATGCTTGGTCAAAATTTAGATAGTATAACTTTGGCTTTTTTTTTGTTTTTTTGATAACTATGTATATATATGTTCTTTTTTTATAACTATGTATATATATGTTAGAATATTAAATGTGATAACTAATGAAACATGAAAATTAGTTACTTAATATTTTTTTTATGTTGTATAGGATGTCTTCACAAAAAAAGACACGTGGTCCTCCTTCTTCTTGAAAGGAGATACCGAAGGATAAAATAAAATTGTTACGATTTAATAAAGATGGTCAACCAACGGGTACAATGGCTCAAAAATTTAAGTCTTGGTATGCGACTAAACTGAAACATACCTTTTCATATCATATTCCCATGTCAAAATTTGTGGATGAAGATTTTGATCGACTATGGTTACAAGCTAAGGCACGTGTTATATTTTAAATTAAATTCATGAATTACTTATTAGTTAAATATTATATTTAACTTATTGTTATTTAATGTTAGGCTTTTTGGATGATTGAAACCGATGCCCCCAAGAATTTTATGAAGAAATGGGCTATAAAACGCGGTACAAATTGGAGGCATGATCTTAACAAAAAATTTGTGAAAAAAAAAGAAATGCTTGTGATACATATCAATTACTTAACCGTGATCATTGGGATACTTTTGTTGCACAAAAAACTAGTGCTGAATTTGAGGTTTGTTTTCTTTGTTTATTATATGTTGTTTATTATATATTTGTACTAATATTTAGTTTATTTTTGTGAAGGCAAAAAGCGCACAAGCAAAGATTGCTAATGCCGCAAACAAACACGTGCTTCACGTGGGACGGAGTGGATGGGTTGAGTTTAAAGAAAAAAAAGAATATATTTGGCCTCAACTAGTCTCCAAATACACAGTTCTTAAAGACATTACTAACCCCCGTTCTAGATGGTTTTTAATGGCCACCGCTGAATTAAACAAAGAAACAAATGAGTATGAACTTACTCCTTTTGCAATTGAAATTGGAGTTAATTTGGTAAGTGATTGTATTCTTTGAGTTGGTAAATAATTTCTTAATACTATAGTTTTAATATTTAATGTGTATATTTTTCATAGTACAAAGTAGAGCAAGAAATGAAAGCGGATGGAACTTATAGTCAAAATAAAAATGACCCGCTAGTTAAAGTCGTCGGCCCCGAGCATGGGGGGCGTGCACGTACTTTATCTAATCTCATTGGTAAGGATTATGTCAATTTCTAATCTTATGTTTTAAAATTAGTTATGACTTTTTAGATTAAACGAGTGGAATAAAAAATGTTGTTGCATTGTGTTTATAGGTCGTACTCAAGTTCATGGTGGATTGTATAAAAATGTGAACAATGATATGGACTCAGTATCACAGTTTGACAGAGTGCCACATGGAACTAGTTATGGCTCTGATGCACGAGTCAATTATCCACCTATCGAGGTAATATATTTTATAGTTTACAAATAACTTAAGTATTATTGGTCACATGGATTTTGTTTTAGCTTATGATTTTTTGGTTAAATCATTATTTCATTTTTTGATATAATGATACAGACCCACACAGCCTGTGAGTTACAAATGAAAGTGGCTGACGAGATGGTGACGGTGGCTTACGGTGTAGCATGGCCGCAACAGTTTAGTGACTTTCATTGTGGGCGACTAGCTGAGGGTTGTGTAAAGGTTAATGTGGATCTCATAAATGAAGAATACAAGAATTTGTTTGTCTATAAAGTTGCAAAAACGGATGAAGTTAAAATTGTTGAAAACATGAGTTTGCAAATCGTTCAGTGGCCACGATATGCAATAAAGGTATACTTTATATTTATTATAATATATTTTAGTTTGACATAATAATTTTTATTTGTTGAATTGTAGCTTGTCTCGAGAATGGAATCAAGCAACGTGTCACAAAGTAATAGAGTTGTCTCGCCACAAAGTCATAGGGTCGACTCATCACAATTGGACGATGATGAGAACACGTTGACTTCGGGTTACAAGCCAGATATGAATGTTGTCAATGATGTCGTCAATGATGACGTGAATGCTGAATTTGAAGAAGTTGTTGGAGGTCGTCTTCAAGACGTTGTTAGTTTTCAAAGCTTTTTCATATAACAATTTATTTTATCTATATTTCTAAATACTAATGTGTTACATACAATGTTTTTCAGTTTTTTGGAGCTGAAATATTTGATAATAATGTTGGAGGACCTTATACCAACTTGGTTAGATTTCGAAACATTTTATGTTTAGTACTTAAATATTCAATTTTTATATGTGCCTGCTTATGACAAACAAATGTTTAACCGTTTTTAGTTGCGATCTGTGGCGCCACAAGTACCCGCGACCCAACCTGATCCCGAACCCGAATTTGTTGATCCCGAGTTAGTTTTGGCCATAAATAAAATCAAACTAACTTGTAAACCATTTCAAAACATATGGGAGCAATTATGTGTGGCCATTGAGAACAAGCCTGCAATTATTGTTGATACACCTCCAGGCATGTACCCCGAGGAAAAAACGCAAGCTATTCCATTAACTGAGGTGGCTCAAATATTTATTCATGATTGGCTTGACATGTCAATACTTCATTGGTTTGCAATGTAAGTTGGTATTACAAGTTTTGTGTAACATATCATCCATTAATTGTAGTTTTATAATATAATCTATTTTCTTAACATTATGATTTCATTTTTACTTGATTGTAGGCATTTTTATAAAGCGCGGAATTCTAGTTGTGCTTTTCTAGACCCAACTGAAATTGAGGCTCAAAAATGTATTCGTCAAGAAGATGAAGTTCAAACACATATAGTTAGTGTATCTCAACATCATCTAGATAAACGTTTCATTATTGCACCTTACATTCAAAGGTATTATATACCATCATACAGATGAATATATATATATATATATATATATATACACACTAATTTTTTTTTGTAGTAATCATTGGGTGCTTATCATTATGGATACACTTTTGCATTGCGGGTACGTTGTGGACTCCAAGAAGAGCAACGGAAAGGGCGTGAAATAATATCGTCTTGTTAAAATACTACAAGACATATTTGGTAAAGAGAAAAAAAATGATCCGAATGCGTGGAAATGGAAAATGGTTAACGTATGTGATTTTTCAATACATATAATTGATTAAAAATATTTTCTGTCAATTGATTGTGAATAAAATACAGTGCTTGCAACAAAAAGGAGATTGAGAATGTGGCTTGATGGTTATCAAGCATATGATGGAGTTTGTCAATCACGTTCAACATGATTTTCCTATTCGTGTAAGTTTTTGTATATTTATTAATATAATGCTAGATTATATACTTACCATCTTCTTTTTATCTATTTGTTTCTAGTTATGGAATACACAAGGGATTGTTACAACGGAAGATCTTGATAACTTAGTCTTACAATTAATGTCCGAAGTGATTGACAAGATTAATTAGTTGAACCGGTGATGTTTTCAATTTGTTTATATTGTAAATTGTAACATTACATTTTGTAGGGTTGTCCGAAGATCTTTTGTAACATTAATTAGTCTTGATTTTTTTAGTGCTGCTGATTTCCCATTGAAGGCAATTTTGTACATAATGTTCTCATGACAAGGGGGTGATTTTTTTTAGTGCTGCTGATTTTTTTTAGTGCTGTTGATTTTGCCAGTGATGTACTGATGTCCGAAGATCTTGAAATTCCTTTAAAAAACATTATAAGGTGCGATATGTATAAGGTGCGATAAGTATAAGGTGCGATAAGTATAAGGTGCGAAAGGGCTTTAGGGGCGGTTCGGCTTTAGGGGCGGTTCTGGACCGCCCCTTTTGATCTATGTATAAAGTGCGATGTGTATAAGCCATAAGGTGCGAAAGGGCTTTAGGGGCGGTTTTGGACCGCCCCTTTTGATCAAGTATAAAGTGCGCAGCCTCATGACCTTAAAACCGCCCCTTATGTCAACCGCCCCTTAAAGCAAAAGAGCAGAAGGTGCGTAGCCATAAGGGGCGGTCCAAAAACCGCCCCTTATGTCCATTTTCACCGCCCCTTTTGATCTTTTTTGTACTAGTGACATATGTGTAATTAACTAAAAATATTATTATATTTCTTCAAAGTTTTGCAACTAGTTAACGTCAATACATTATTTATTTAGACAAAAGAACAAATAAATCAAGAATTTATACACTCTCAATTAGTGTACATTCGTACTCAAGATTCACAATCCACCATTGTAAGGCACTCCCGTTTGAGGCAAAAACTCATCACCCATCACAAAGCTAGACGCCGTAAAATTAACCGCATCCGTCGCGTTTATGACATGAAACCCTGGCCAAGTAACTCTCCGACTCGTATCCGATCCGGGCCCCGTATTATCAAACTCCGCATAATACGACGTGTTCTTCGCAAAATCACCCGACCATTCCCGCCACCCAGCTGCATCAATCAGCGTGTCCATAAACGTCTTCATATAAACTGTCCTTGAATATTCTTTCCAAGGCCGCCCAAGATATGTCTTGGTGGGACCCAGGTCTTCAGCGGGACGGATATTACAGTTTTGGATAGAGGTCCCGGTGTTCTGACCTGGGTCCGTTCTGCCTTGGGCGGTGATGGCATTGAACTGGCCAGACATTGGTAAGCGGGGGTAGATGTTACAGTTTTGGAGGACCACAGCAGCGTTTCCAAATATGAAATCTACGGTCCCGTAGATGTCGCATTCGCGATAGAATTGGCGGAGGGAGTGGGTGTATAATGTGTCTTGGTAGGCTTCGAAGCTGCAGCTGTAGAATGTTGATAGATCGGCTCCGTTACGTAACGCTACGGCTTGATGCTTTATGGCTCCAGCGGTGTTACGGATCGTTATGTTGACTGCAACGAAATTGGGCGCCGTCACGACTGCAAACATTGACAAATTAAGTCAGTTTTTTTTATTTTTTTTATTTTTTTGTGTATGTAAGGTGATATTTTTTTAAGAAACTTTTGCTTTGCATGTGGCCTATAAATGAATACAATTTTTAGCATCTTTTAATTACTATTACTCTTAAAACATTTTAAGACGATTTCATCACAAGATGCAGATAAAACGTTAACTTTTAGATATTGAGTAACTATCAGAATGTTTCCTTGAAAAGCCTATGGTTCTAAGGTAATTCGCTATTTCTCAATATCCATAAAAATTGAATTCTATTTTATTTTTATTTTTTTTGTTATGCGTTTAAAATATCATTTCATTTTAAATAATTTGTAATGTTAAACATTTCTTAAAAGTCTAAACATATAGTTGTGATTAATTTATTCTCTAAACAAATAGAAAAAATACTTTATTTTAGAAGACATAATTTTTTATAAAACGGAACGTTGTAAAAAATTAAGCAAAAGTATGTATTTGGAATTTTGAAATAAAATTATAACAAGTTGTTCAAAAATTCAAATTATACGTTAAAAATAAATGAAAAAAATAATTCAATATTTATGGACGGACGTTCACTCACAAATCACAAAATAAGCGAACTTAAGTTAATTCCCCAAGTGTGTTAGCAAATTGCCTAGAAAACAAAATATATATTTTTAAACGTACCAGAAACTAACTTTCATAATTTCCTATAACGGCTAATTAAGAGTAAAAATATATATTAATATAATCACTTAATTTTTAAACTCATTACTTACTGAATGTAGCAGAATTGAATGTAGTCCATCCATCCACCACACTCCGATTACCCGTGATCACCGTCTGATTAATACCATCTCCGATCATCATCAAATAATACTTATTCTTCGGAATATTAACATACTCCTCATAAACACCTGCAGTAACATAAATCAAAAAATAACCATCGGCAGCTTCAGACTTATTCGGAGCAACGTTAATGGCTTCCATGATAGTGCTGAAATTGCCCGACCCATCTTGACTCACCACCACAATGTCACTAATCACCACCTGATCGCCGCCATCGTTGTCGGTTTGCAGCAGCTTTCGCCGCCCCACCGTCTCGAAGATAGCTTTAGTTCTTTCAGACATCATTAAGGGTAACCGTCCGTTTCGAAAACCGACATCTTTTGTATGGGTTGATGAGTGTTTGATCTTCTTGTTCTTTACGCCCCAACCGCGGTTGAAAAGTGATAACGATACGCTGTAGAGTTTGTTATCGTTAGCGAGTGGCGCTAAAACGCCGTTTTTGGAGCTCCAGGAGGAAGCAGTGGCTTGGATTCCGTCGATGCATGTTTGCGTGTTGGTTAGAATGGCGCTAAGCATGGTCTGGATGTCTTCGGACTTCATACTGGAAAGCGCAGTTTGGGTTTTAGGGTTTAGGGTTTGGAAGGCGTTTGTCAGGAAGTCAATGTTGACTCCTGCGAGTTCCTGACAGTCTTGGAGAGCGCGTATGGCGCCCGTGGTGAGGGACGAGGAGCGGGCGAGGTGTTTGTTGACCAAATTGAGGAATTTACGGGCGGCGGATATGGACTTACGGACGGAGAAGCGGCCGTAGTCGTGGACGTTGGCGGTGGAGTTGTTGATGGGGATGGTGGAGCGGCAGAAGGAGGGGTAAGGGGTGTATTGGCAGATGGTGGTGGCGGAGGGCGGTGGAGGGGCGGCGGAGAGGGCGGGAGAAAGGAGGATCGCGGTGGTGGCGAGGAGGAGGAGGGTGGTAGTGGTGGTGGTAGAAGCCATTTGTGAAGTTAATGCATGCATGTGTATGATCAATGTTTGATGGGTGTGTTTGAGGAAGAATGTGTGAGTTATATATTTATAGTGTTTGAGATGATGAGAGTGGTGTGAAATTAAGCAAATTAGTGTTGTGTAAAGTCAATAATGTGCATGGGAAGGCTAGCTTGAAAACGCGTTATATGTTTGGTTGGTTGCTAGGGTACAAGCTAGTTCTAAATTTTCAAATGATAATAACAATAATGCATGTATGTAAATTATCCTAAAAATACCTAATTCTTATTTAACTTTTATACCAAGTTCAATTCATATTTTTTTCTAACTATTTTAATTAATACTTTTTTTTGGTATATTTACATGTCACTAGTCAAAATGTATTATTGAAATGACGTCGTTTTTCAGTTGAACTTTCAAGCAGATGATAATATTTATGTTATTATAAATTATGTAAAAGTATTCTTTCGTGTTGCATGTCTTAGAACTATTTTTTAAACCGGTCATCTTTTACTTATACATGAAAATGGCGTCGGCAATAACTTAATTTTTGGGTGTTTATTTAAATAGTCATATTAATATTGATGTTTACTTTATTTTTTTAAAAGTCAGCCAGATTTATAAACTTGAAGACATTTCTCATTACACATTTAACGGTGTTCTTGAAGAAAATTGTGAATCTCAGTTGCAAAACCATTAAGGTCGATTTTTTAATATCTTTTGAGAAATTGAAAACTGATTGTTGTCTAACATGTTGGTAAAGAAACATACGTTTGTATTATTGTTTTTAAAGATTCTAGTTATACTTTATTGGGTTGGAGTCAATAATATTAAATATTAAGGAATTAGGTTATAGAATATACACCGACGGTCAACTCTAGATTAGAACGGGTATCAATTATTTGTCTTTTGGTCTTTATAATATTTAATAATACCATTTTTTATTCTTTAACATTGGAATTCTAAGTTGTATGTCAAGACTCATGTTAGAAGTTTGACATTTTATATTTGAATAACATATATATTAGGGGAATAGCCAACTACGATTGGAGTTTGGCAAGCCCAAAATTCAGTCAGGAGGTCGCAGTTAGGAGCAAGTGCAATCACAACCTCTTATTATAATGAAAAATTATGTCTAACATATGCGTATACGGATTCTGATAACGACGGTTTTTTACTTGCGAAGCGTATGGAATTATCAGAATATTGTCTCTATATAAATATACAATATAGTTAGCAAACATATAATTATGTAAAATTCATATGTAGTAGCTAGGTGTATCATGGGGAGGGATCAATTGTAAGCCCAATATTCAGTTATTAACTCATTAATTCTGTCATATTATCCATCAAATTTACAACTTATAGGATTATAACAAGTGTCACAAACATTTGATTTAGAAAAAATAAAAATATCATTTTAACTCTTCACCAACTTTTTTTTAAATTAAATATTCCATTTAGATATTTATCTCTCCTTTTTAAAAAAAATCGTCACTTCAACATCCACATATATTTGTTTATTAAAACAACTTTTAATTTACTATATATATATATATATATATATATATATATATACACACACACACACACATATATATACACATATATATATACACATATATATACATATATATATGCATATATATATACACACATATATATATGCATATATATATATGCATATATATATATACATATATATATACATATATATATACATATATATATATACATATATATATATATACATATATATATATATATATATATATATATTCTATAGAATTTACCTTCAAAATTCAAAGGGATGTTTATTTTTTTCAAAAAGCTCTTTCCCACCTTCTCATCTACGCGTACGCAGAAGTGGGAAGATGTTTTGAGAAGGTAGACTGTTTGATTTCCCGAATACTTTTTATTAAAAAAGGTCTTTTTGATGGTTGCGTAAAAACGTTAGACCCCATTCACTTCTAACTTCTTCTAACCACTTCTAACCTCTTCTAATCACTTCTACCCTCCTCCTTCCCCCTCCCCTTTACATATTCCAGCCGGCTACCGCCGGCCCCGCAGCCACCGTCTCACCACCATAAACCACCCAATCACCGCCCCTCCTCCACTACAGCTCAAGCCGACTCCACCTATAGCTCTATCGTGGTCGGCAATTCAGCAATCACTTCCGTAACCAACTGCATACACCCATCAAAATCAGTATCAAGACTCAACACAAACGCCCCGCTCGCAATCGGCTGCACCAATCGCGCCATCGAATTTCTTGAGGGCTTCGATGTCGTGTTGAACTTCGAGGAGGCCGTCGGAGCGTGATAGATAGATGATTTCATCGAGTGAGTAGGATTCGATGCAGGTGGGGTCGGCGTTGAAGGGGACGTATTTAGAGGAGAAGTGGTGGTGGTGGTTGGAGGCACGACGGTGGGCTTCTTGACGGATGCTTTCATCGGCAGGGCGACTGTGTTTGATGGGGGTGTTTTGAGGATTTTGTCGGAGGAGATTGTAGCTTTGATTGTGGGGAATTTGGGGTGGTGGTGGTGATGGTGGAGAGGAGGAGGAGGAGATTTTCATAGATTAGACATAGAGTTTAAAAAATTAAACCCACGATAAATAGTGTAGATTCCACACGTCGTCGAGAATAAGTTTAGGAAGTTTTATTTGTCGGGGAGAGTCAAAGAGTCAAAGATAAGTTTAGGGGAGACAAGTAACAAAGTTTAAACATTTACAAGGCAATCCTAAGCTAAGGCATCAAGTAGCACATCAGAAGGCATAACGTTATGTAGCATGCAAACCATATGTATATTTACAAGAATAAAAATATAATTCTATAAGGTTCATGCACACGCTATAGTCTAGGTCACCATTTCTAATAACCTAGGTCCCTATAGTTATGGGCTCTGATACCAATCTGTCACACCCCAACCTTGACGGCGGAAACTTCGAGATGTGAGAGTTAAGATCGTTCACAGTCACATAACGCTATTATTAAATCCAAATATATTATTCATAAGTTTCAAAGGTAACATTACAAACATAAGTCTCAAATAAAGAAATTAACAAGCATAATAAGAAATATAACAAGCTCATTCATTTATTTAACTAGGTCCATTCCTATGTGTGAACAAGCTTCAGAAGTGGCGATCAAACTTGAGTATTTCCTGAAACATGTTAAAACTAAAAGGTCAACAATAATGTTGGTGATATTTTCATAGTTTGCAATACATAAGTACATAAAAGATGGCAATTCATGTTGTAAGTTAGAGAACAAAGTAACTAGGGATGTAAGACAGAATGCACAATCAAACCTTGACAAAGTTTTACAAGTCTCAAACGTTAAAAGTATATACGATTAGCTAAGTGTACTTGGATTAACCAAGCAGGCTTGTCAGGCCCATAGATCTATGACGTCACCAGGCTAGCAATAGTTAATGATTGTACATATATTCGACATTACATGGTAGCTACAAAGATCGACTAACCACAACATACAAGTAAATTGCCATAAGTTTACAAGAATCAAACATTTTACAAGTGCAACGATTATAAGGTAACATGTTTCATCCCAAAGTGTAAAAATATAAAAAAGGGGTATAAAAATACTCACATGATCAATAGATATATAATTGATGATTAACAAGAAAATAATAGTCGACGTTCCAAAGCAAACCGTCACAAGGCACGTAGATATATATGTTTACAAGATTTAAGTTGATAATAAGATTAAAGTTCTAACAAAGACTAGGGTTTCAATGAAATTGTGGGGTTTGTCCAGTAAGTAAATTTATATAATGACTTTGTTTATATTTTGATTAAATGAAAAGAATTATCCTATTTAAGTGTTTTTAATATATAAGAGTAATTAAGCATAATAATTGATAAGGTTTAAATATAAAATGTAAATAAATCTTTGTAATCTTTTGAGATAAACATCATTTAACAATGACTAGAATAACGCATTGACCAATAATAATTTAATATTTTAAATAATTATTTAAAGTCTACTTTGTAAAAATAACTAAGCATAATACTTGTTAATAATATTCTATATATAAAGAAAGAAAAAAATGTTAATATAGTTAAGGTGATAAATTTACAGAAATTAATTAGACAACTTTTAAAAATAAGCAAAGTTTACAAAATTAATTTTTTATAATTTTTTTAGAAATTTTATATAATTTTTTAATGACTGAAAAGCCCAAAAAATATGTTGAGGGTGCCCGGGTTCAAACCCGGGACCTCAAGTAAGGATGTATGTATGTAACCGGTGAACCAGGGCCATGGCCGTGGTTATTCCCGGTTTTAAATCCTTTTAAACCCAATTATAAAACAACCCCAATTTCATAAGAACCCGAGAATCGAATTGAGTCATATTGATCATGAAATCGAAGTTGTTAACAGAAACCAACTTAGGGCTTTTGTTCCTTAGATGAAATCGAGTGTGATTATGTGTTTAATTACTTTGATTGGTATGGATTTGATAGAAAGAAGAATGATGAACATTACGACTAGACATAGGATCAATTCAGAAGAAGATGATGATTATAATCCAAATTAATGACTTGAAAAGCTTCTAACGTTGATGATGTTCCAGAACCCTCGATTAATTGGAAGATATGACGTTCAGAAGATGGTGTTCGACTATGTTGTGAGTTCGCGATGAAGACACTGATCGAGTTAGTTGTTTATGTGTTTTGTAAATGAAATTGATGTTACAGAAAGGTATAAGAGGTTAATTGGAACGTTTTCCCTTGTTCAAAAGGTTCAATTCGATCATTTTCGTTTCAAACGAGTTATGGATTTGCATTGAAGATTTCGGTTGTGGTTTTCTTGTGTTAATGGTCGATTAATCTCAATTAAGCATGGTTTTAAGTTCGAAACTGATGCACGAAGGTTAAGAGGTGGTTAATTGTATTGAAAACGAGCGTTTTTTGGTGGATTTGGTGGTTGCCGGAGCCGGTGGCCGGCGGCAAAGAGGCCGACGGGGAGAGGGGCGGTTTGGGTGATTTTATAAAAAGTTACACTTTTGGTCCCTCAGGTTTTGGGTGGTTATTATTTTAAAAAAGAACTTCCATTTAAAGTTTTTAAAATGACATTAAGGCCCTCTTGACTTATCAAATCCAAGTTTTAAACTTTTCTAAGTTCAATATTTTTACAAATCATTATTATTAATAACAATGTTATTATTATTACTATTATTCTTAGTTATTATTATTTTTGTTATAATTTTATTGTTATTATTCCTATTATTAACATTATAATCATTATTATTATTATTGTTTATCATTAGTATTATTGTTTATTGCTAGCATTATTATTATTATTATTATTAATTATCAAAAGCTTTATAATTGAATCCCTGTGATTATATTATTAACAAACATTAACAGAAGTTAATATGAAAAATACGGATGGTTACAGTCTCCTCAACTTTTAAGAATTTCGTCCCGAAATTAAGAATGAAGCTTAAACGAACAGGAGATTTATGATGAAAGATAAGTGTACCAATGGACAGTGATTGGCGTTTGATTATGAGTGAAATACGAAAGTTATCGGCAACTACATCCTTAGGGTTTGACACATGAAACGTTGGAAACCGATGATGGGTTCCTGAGACGTATTAGACTTATAAGTCGGACTACCCTCAACATCTAGAATGAAATTATGTATTAAGGTGACGTCTTGAAGCCAATGAAAAAGTCCCGTAATGGTATGAGAGTTTGACCGACGGAATTTAAAAATCACAAGTGCCACTATATATAACGACACAATCTTAACGCATATCTTGTAAATATGTATTGCTCCTTCGGTCAAATCGTCAGACTAGGGTTGATACGATATGCTGAGATTTTGAGCTGGGTTCCCAAAGATAATTAGAGACATTGCCAATAACAGAAAGTGAATCGATCATCAGACTCAACGATCGATGTTTAACGACACATTACGATAACCGACTATTTGAGGTAGGTACAAGTCAATTTCTCGACTCGTTATCTCACGTAAGTCAATATGAAATGGAACAGAGATGTCGTTCATGATCGGATCAGAATTTAGGTAATTTAGAATTTTGATGGTAAGGACTATCAAATAGCCTTCCAGGTACGGCTTGCACACGCGGTTCATCAAACCCGTGAACATAAACGTACATCGATATAATCAGAAAGGCATAACTTTATTATGGCTTTATCTTGTACGAATGATCGTTTTAAAAGTATTATCATCATGCAATTATGCGTTGATGATAACCCGAAGGAAAAAAATCGATAAGTAAGAAGTAAAAGGTTCCATGAAGCTAGATCAAACGACACATTGAAACATAAAAGCGTGAGAGAAGAAATCGATTTAAAATTCAAATGTTCTAGGCTTGGAATTAGGGTTACCCTAAAGTGACAACGACCCCTTTTAAGTTCAAGATTCATGCTTTAGCTTGACTGGCTAGAACACCATCGTCGATAAATCAGATAACGGTGTTCACCCTTCAAGTTATTACATGTTTCTTGTCAATTGAAGTCTTAAAACCTTGGTAAGTTTGAGATCAAGAAATGGGAATAGTCACCAAGATGTGGTTATCACTCCTAGCTTGGTGATGCATTTCCTAAAGTATGACTCTTAACTACCAAATCAAAAGTTTGATCCTAACTCATTGTTAAGGATCCATAGAAATAAGATGAGGTAACTCACCATTAAGGTAAGGGAAATCACTCGTATCTTAACGGTAAAGTTTTATAGAAACAAAATACAGCAAAATAAAAATCCTCATCAAAATTCAGAATTCACTCCTACTTTGATGAGATCGTTTCATTTGAGGAAATACAATCCATAAAATTTAAATGGATGAAATTATCATCAAGGTATGGAATTCACGCCTATCTTGATGATTGAATTTCATAATAACAAGAAAAAAAACAATCGAGAATTGACATTTGTCACCAAAGTACGGGTTTCAATCCTGTTTGGTGAGGTCATGTCATTCATGAAATGCGAGTTCCAAAGAAAATGATTGAAATCAGTCCTCAAGATAAGAAAATCACCCAGATCCAGAGGATGAACTTTCATAAAACACACAATTGAAAACCATTATCGAGGTACGAAATTTGACTCCTATTTCAAGGAGGTAATTCCACTGACAAAATATGAATTCATAAGAACAAGAAGGAGAAATGGTCATCAAGGTAAGGAATTTACTCCTGTCTTAATGATGAGATTTCTTAAGAACAATAGTGACAAATGGGCAATCATCACCAAAGTAAGGGATTCACCCCTGTTTTGATGAGATAGGTTCATTTAGGAGACATGAGTGTCCTTAGTCATAAATTGACTTGCAGACTGTGCAAAACGGTTAAAAGGTTTTACAAAGCTCGACTTAGCAAATGAAGAAAATATCAGCTAGAAATGCAAAAACTTCAAATTACATTAATGTAACACTAACAGGAAACGAAAATCATGTTTGCTAGGATTAAGATTAAATTTTGGGATAACAGAGTTAATTGAGATAGGTTCTCAAATCTTGAACGGTTTAAGTCAGGAAAACAAGATCAATGACGGAAATGATTTAACATAACAGTGAGATGTAAACATTCGGTTCTAAATAAAAGGGAAATGCATTGACTTCTCAAAGTGTTACGTCAACCATAACTTTACGAAAGACACGCGTACCTATAAGAGAACACCCATCTCATGAGTTCCAGGTCAGATAAACGGATCTAACGGTCGAATCAGATTTATGTGTATACCTTACCTAGTCAAGGTATCCCGAGATGCGAGTATTCCATCCTTCGACATTGCATGATTTCAGTTATGGGACACACTTTAAGGATATTTGAAAACCCTAAGTAACAATTTTAAGTTTTGAAAACCATTCGGTTTAGACGACCAATATCTTTGGATGTATTAAGGTCAAGGTATAAAGATAGTTACATAAGGCGCACAACGTATAACAATGTTTAAACGTAGGAATTGAGGAGTATAAAGAGTTCAATATTAACGGGAACATCCTGTAAGATAGGAATGGGAAGATATTAGGGTTTTGATGATAAACCAGTCCAAGGAATCAAGGATTTTTGATATTTTAAATTGCAGGATCGGTATTAGTCACTTAACAAGTGGTTTTCTCTCAAACTCACCTAGAACAACACTCAGAACGAGTCTAACAAGAGTTGATCACAATATATCAAGTAACAAATGATAATAAATTCAGGAAGTAAATTTTCAAGGTACTTTTATATATTGATTCTCAACTCAAAGGATTACAAGACTCTTGCAAGCACAATCTCTATCTAATGAGTTACAATGAGAACTATATATATAATACTACCTACAGCCGGATATACTTTGATACCAGCTAGAAACCTATAACCAAAAGCCTATACTACAAGACAATAGGTTAAGGTATCTCGGATATTTTATTTGAGATTTGGTAGTCAGGACATGTCCCTCACTTACCTTTTGTCACCAACTAAGGTTGGTAACATGTACTATCATAAAAAGGTAAACAGTGGAATAAAGTATGGTCAACTACATGGCTCTTTAGGAAGAAGCCATGCTATATCAGAAGTCTGCAGTGGAATATCAGAGACCATACTTTTGTCCACTGGTTTATAGCAGTGTCATCCGAAGGTTAAATTGCTTCGGAAGAATACTTCTTCCGAAGCCACTTATACTTCGGAAGACTGCTTCTTCCGAGGCTTGGGAACTTCTTCTTTGTCTTTGGAATTAGAGTTTGTCTTCGGATGTTGATCTTTCACTTGTCTTCGGAAGAACTCTTCAACCTTCGGAAGTTCTCATACTTAGCTTCGGAAGCCTTTGAATGCAGCACCAAAATTTGACTAAGTGAAATGGTTTTGGTTGCACCAGCCTTTATCATGATCCAACAAACTCTCCCTAGGCTGATGCTACCAAAACTTCACTTATCTCGGCTTTTCAAAACTTTCAGCACCAGGAAAAGAAGATACTTATCAGTTTCTTTGTTCTTCCCTGAGGTGGTGCTGAGAAGTTTGTACAAATCCTTAGTAGACAGAAGATCCAGTCTGTTACCTTGGATTATATGTACCCTTTGCTGTGACCCTCTGAAAAGAGTTAGTTGATTGGAACTGTAATCATATTCCCATCTAACTATAGGTTCCAAGTCTGGACCCTCCATCATCTATAGAAAGGAAGTGCCCTTGGTGGAAGATCTTTCCTTGTCTTCCTTTCTTCTTAACTTCAACTCTTCTTCAATCTTGGCTTTTGCAGTTAGCTCGGCTAGATGAAGACTGCTGATATGATTTCTGATGACTGCAGCGGCTTCAGAGTTGGAGGGAATGGAAAATGGCTTCTCTGCTAACTTAGCAATATTAAATCTGTTAGAGTGTAACAGAGAGGTTGTATTAAGTCTGTTGACTTCTCCACTTTCTCTTTCCACAATAAAGTTGTGAGAAGTTTCATCGAACCTCCACTGGATTATTTTCTTTCTAGGCACAAGATACTGACTAGGAATCTTGTCCTCTTTCCTTGTATCCAGTAGAGTCACCAGTTTTCTTCTAAGTTTCTTCTCTTCATCATTTAATGAATCCGAGTTGACGCCTAGAAGTCTTGCATCCTGGTCCAATGTTCCTCTAGGCAAGTCAAGAAATTGATTTCTTGTGAAGGAATATGAAGATCCATCAACATAGGTGATGTTGATAGAGTCATCTTCACATCAGATCTCACTCAAGGTTGTACAGTTTATGAGCTTGGTCTTGATTGCCTTGAATTCATTAAGAGAGAGAGGTTGAGAAGGCTGACGGGATGGTTTGGATAGAGGTTGTGTTGGTTGTGGTTTAGAGGCTCTGGGAAGTGTTTTGGGTTGAAGGATGGGAAGTTTAGGTGGTTAGGGTGATGAAGTAGGTATGGGTAGAGTTGTAGGTTCAGGGGTAAAGGGTTCATCTAAGGGCTCAGTTTTGATGGGGACGGAGAATGGGATTGGTTCTTCTGGTATTGGTTGTGGTTGAGTGGTTGGGTGGTTGGGGTGAAGATCGTTCCCTGTCCCCTTCTGTACATCTCTCTCTTCTTTCCCATACGGATGTCAGCTTTGATTTCACTGACAATCCGCTGGAGTGTCTTTTCAGACATAGGACCCACCTGCCTACCAGAGAAGCCATGAGCCCGGAGATAGTCTTTCATCCAGGCTTTGTCACTAAGCTTCTTGGTTGCAGAGATCCTTGCTTCTTCTTCCTTCTTCTTCTTTTCTTTGCTCTTTTCCCTTGCAGCCTTCTTCCTTTCTTTCTTCATTTGATCCTGCTCTTTGTTGTGGAGCCAGAGAATCGTATCATTATCATGTGGAGAAAGTTCTTGAAGGTTGAAGCCTCTAGAAAATAGGAATTTTATCCTAGCTTCCCTCAGCTGCAAGGCAGCTTTCCTCTGTTCCTCATCTTCCCTCTCTAAGGCCAACCTGGCTTATTCTTCTTGTTTTAGCCTGGTTTTCCTCTCTAAAGTCACCAACTCCTCTAGTGGTAGCAGGAGTACTTCTTCATTTGCAGCTCCTAAGTTGATGAGCTGATCAATGAGTTCCTCTCTCTTCTTGTTGTTGATTGCCTCCTGATTGGTTGCAGCTGCCTTTGAACTAGCAGCTAGCAGCTTCTCATCAGGGAATCTACCTTTCTTCTTTAGCTTTTCAATCCTTTCCTCTTCCTGAAGCTCTTCCGCAGTCATCTTCCTTTTCCCTTTGCCTAGGGGTGTAAACGAGCCGAGCCGAGCCCGAGCTCAGCCCGAGCTCGCTAAGGCTCGAGCTCGGCTCGTTTTGGTTTTAGGAAGCTCGAGCTCGAGCTCGGCTCGTTTATAGTTTTCTTTATAAAGCTCGAGCTCGACTCATTAGAAAATTTTCAAGCTCGAGCTCGGCTCGAGCTCGGCTAGTTTATTGTTAAATTATTAAATTTATATTTTTTATAATTACTTTTATAATTATTTATAAGCATACTTTTTATATATAACACAATATATATTATTTAACTATTTTTTTATCACAATAATATATTTAATAATATAATTTATATAAATATGTATTTATATATATTTAATATGTAAGTAAAAAATACATATATACAAAAAGCTCGTTTAGGCTCGCGAGCCAGCTCGAGCTCGGTATCCTAAAGCTCGAGCTCGAGCTCGTTTAGTAAACAAGCAATAATTTGAGCTCGAGCTCGGGCTCGAGCTCGTTTAAGTTCAACTCGATTCGAGCTTTTTTCGAGCCGATCCCGAGTAGCTTGCGAGCCGGCTTGGCTCGTTTACACCCCTACCTTTGTCTTTTGAAGAGCTTGACTGTGGTGGTTCTTGGATAGAGGGTTCAGATTGAGAGAGAGGCACAGATGGTGTTTGGGATGGAGAAGGTTTGAGAGAGTCCTCACTATCCACCTCAGATGCCATTGCAAGGATTGCATCTGTGATGATTAGGTCCTCGGACATCTGGAACAGTCCTTTCGCAGCTTCTATCTCAGCTTCGGAAGATTTAGCTTGTTCTTCTGAGGCTTTAGCTGGTTCTTTCGAAGCATTCCTTGTGGCTTCGAAAGTTGAAGGAGATACAACTTCTGTCCTAATTGTTTCAGTTGCTAGGCCATCAGTCCTCATTTCCCCTTCGAAATGAATCTTAGGTTCCATATGGACCTTAGGTTGACCAACTTCTTCCACAGTGGTAGAAGGTGCAGTGATCCTTTGAAGCTCTTCAGCTCCAAAGTAGATCAGTGTAGGATCAAGGCTTGGCTGATGGATGGAGGATCTCCATACAAACTTGATAAAAAGTCTGTAGAGATCCTTAATCATCTGTGAGTCAATCTGAAGGATAGATTTGGATGACTTGGGCATAGTGATGATGTAGGAAGTTGAAGCTTGGACCGGTGGTTCCTCATGTGTTTGTCTCTATACATTCTCCCCCTTTTTGGTAGCAACATCTTGAGAGCTAGATGAGCTAGAAGAAGAAGTCAATGAGACTTGAATTGGTGCATGCCTAACAGACCTCTCTGTCTGTGTCTCAGCTAGTTGAGCCTTGAGATTGTCAATCTCAAGTTGCTGAGTGGCTGACCTGTTCTCTAAGATCCTAAACTGAGATTCAAGGTTTATGACCTTGGAGATCAAGTACTGAATGGCGAGTTGCATACTTCCCTCATCTTTATATGAAGAATCACAGGGAGATGAGATAACATACCTAGTATGTTCAGTCTCACCACCAGATGTGGCTTCTTGGCACCCTGGATACCTTTGCTCAAAGTCATCTCTTTCAGAGACATCAATGGGCAAAGTTGCCATAGACTCAGTCTGATTAATGTTACCACTGTCCTGAGAGCTCAATGAGAGACTCTGAGTAGTGGTAACTGAGCCTACATGAGTCCCATCCACATTAGTGGGACTCACCTTAGTTAAGGTTTGCTGATGGGGGCTAGAGATAAGGGATGTCTCCAGGCTCTGTTGATCTTGGAGAGGGTGTGGTAGATCAACTTCATTGTCATGGAGAGATGTTATCTCTTCATTAGTTTTAAGGAGGAGATCAGTGAAGGAT
Organism: Flaveria linearis; assembly: GCA_024085815.1. NCBI lineage: Eukaryota > Viridiplantae > Streptophyta > Magnoliopsida > Asterales > Asteraceae > Flaveria > Flaveria linearis. The sequence continues at coordinate 22,494,977 of CM044003.1, forward strand.
AGGGAGGCTAAAGCTACTGATCCGGGACCTTGATCAATGTCTACAGGCATTGAGCCTCTGGTGGGGCTGTCCCTAATTGGCTGCACAGGGGAGTGTAAATACTCACCCTGTGGGCTAAAGGCTTGGGTGTCGGGCTCTTGGGTTTGAGACTGAGGAAGCTTAAGACCCAAATTGAGGTCAAAAGTGAAGGATGGTGTGACCTCGGACTGAGTGGGAGCCCATTGTTCCACTCTAGTCCTTTTGGATTGAAGAGGAGGAGCTTGTTCAATCAGAGTAGATTAAACAAGGGTTCGTTTGGGGCGTCTTTGATATGTGATTATGATGGATGGAGAAGGTAATGTGAGATTTATGATGAAGGTTGCTGGTGTGGGTTCATCACCTGTGGGGTTAATAGGGATGTCACCAGGAGCTATGCGCTCAATCATACCTGGAAGTAGATCATTGTGTCTTCCAGTGAAGTTGGTGGACACCTTTTTCATAGTCTTGAAGATGGCAGGCCTCATGTGAGGGACAGTCAGAGCAGCTGCACAGACAAGCTGACTCTGGTCCAACTCATAGTTGATGATGTGCTGAAGGAATCTAGGATACATGAAGAATGTTTTCCTTTGAAGATTCACTGAGGTTAGTCAGCACAAACCTTGAGTAGTTGAAGCGCGGGCCTCTCACCAATCCATAAACTAAGCATCCTAGTTCATAGGGAATTTGATCCCATCCCCCTGACTTATTGGACAGACAGTGGAGAACAATAAGCAAGAGAAACTTCCAGTTGTAGGAGAAATTAAACTTGTACACAGTTGACCTGCTTACATCTCCTCTATATCCTATTAGAGTGTAAGTGTTGTCTAAGTCGTTCTTGGGAAACTCAGTAGGAGCTCCTTCATCCTGGAGCTCTAGATGCTCCCTGATGAGTTGTTCAGTAAGAATCAGCTCCTATCCATAAATGTTGGTCCTTAGTATACGAACCCCATTTAGGGTTTCTGCTCGACCATTTCCCTAAAATTCAGTAATTTGGTTTGAGTAAACAGTGGGGTTAACGGTAAGGGCTGTGAAGTAGGTTGATTCAGAGAGAAAGGTGATGATTTCAGAGAAGTCAGCATCTATTGAAGAATCAAGTAATGCGACTTGGTTGTGCTGAGCGTTTAGTGCCATTTGTGAAAGGTGAATGAAGATCAACTTGGGTGAATTGGAAGTGAAGAAACTTTTAGGGCAGTAAATTGGTAAAAGTTGAACAAGTATGGATTATTTAAACAGTGGGGGATGACTGTGGGAAGTAATTGTGGTGGTTTTCGGCGGTTATAATAGTTTGCGGTTATGAAGTGACAATGGCGGCAAGGGATAAATTTAAATAATCTAACACTCATTAGCAAAATCTTTACCTTTTACAGAGTGGGGCCCAAAAAGATATTTGTTACACAGTAAAAACTCCTTTTCCGAGTGTAAAACATTTCTGAAGGTAATTTGTCTTTCGAAGGCGACTCTTTCTTCCGAAGCAAAGCATTGGTTCCGAAGGTAAGAACTATTTTCTCGAATGAAGATTTTATAAGCTTCGGAAGTAGATCTGATGTGAAATCAATCGCTTCTTCCGAGACTAAAAAAACTCTTCCAAGAAGAAAAATTCCATGGAGGAATTTGGCTTCGGAAGATATTAAGGAATATCTCCGAGAGTTGATTCCTCTTCGGAAGAAATTTACACTGGGAATATTTCAAAGAGATCTTTTGTAACAGGGCTTAGATTGTATTGACATAAGACATTACACATTAAAAAGCTTTCAAAAGAGGTTGTTTAATCAATGTTTATCATCCAAATAGCTGATATGAGATATTTAAACCTTTGTTCATCAAAAGCTTTGGTCAACAAATCAGCATATTGTTCATTTGAGTCAACTTTGATTAGCTTGATCAGATTTTTCTCATGAATATCTCTAATGAAATGATACCTGATATCAATGTGCTTTATCTTGGAGCGATTCACTAGATTTTCGGTGATGGAGATAGCACTATTGTTGTCAATATGGATAGGTTGCTCATGAAGTTGAATCCGTAGTCTAACATCTGGTTCAGAATCCACAGCAGTTGAGCACAGCAGCTAGCAGCAGCAATATATTCAGCTTCAGCAGTTGATGTAGATACGCAGGATTGTTTCTTGCATTGCCATGAGAAGATCCTTCCACCAAGAAATTGACATCCTCCTGATGTTGATTTCTTGTCAATGTTGCAGCCACCATAGTCACTGTCATAGTATCCATAGAGATTGAAATCACTATTTCTTGGATACCAGAGACCTAATTTAGGAGCTCCTTTGAGGTATTTGAGGATTCTCTTTGCAGCAGCTAGGTGAGACACCTTTGGAGCATCCTGATATCTTGCACACATGCAAGTAGCAAACATGATATCAAGTCTACTAGCAGTAAGGTACATCAGAGAACCAATAATTGCTCTATACTAATGTTGATCAGTATCCTCCCCCTCAAGGTCAGGGCAAAGATTATGGTTTCTGGGTATGGGTGTCTTGGCTGGCTTACAGTCCTTCATCTCAAATATTTCTAAGATGTCATTGACATACTTGGATTGATTGATGAAGAATCCTTCCTTTAATTGCTTCACCTGAATTCCAAGGAAGAAGTCCATTCTTCCCATGGAACTCATTTCAAACTTCTTTTTCATGATGCTTTCAAAGTCTTTGCACATTTGGTCATTTGAAGAACCAAATATGATGTCATCAACATAGACTTGAACAAGAAAAATATCCTTTCCAGACTTTCTAATGAAGAGAGTCTTGTCAATGGTACCTCTGGTGTAGCCACTTTTCAGAAAAAATTGAGATAGAGTCTTATACCACAGCCTAGGTGCTTGGTGCAGCCCATATAGAGCTTTGTCCAATTTGCACACATAGTTGGGATGCTGTGGGTCTTCAAATCCTGGAGGCTGGCATACATAGATTTCCCTATCTATATCCCCATATAGAAAGGCACACTTGACATCAAGTTGGTAGACAGTAAAGTTCTTGGATGCCGCATAAGCAAGGAAGATCCTAACTGCCTCAAGTCTTGCAACAGGTACTAAGACATCAGTATAATCAATCCCTTCCCCTTGGGTGTATCCTTGAACTACTAGTCTTGCTTTGTTCTTGATAATCAAGCCTCTATCATCTTTCTTGTTTCTGAAAACCCATTTAGTGCCTATGGGTACTTGACCAGATGGTAGTGGGCATAAATTCCAGACCTTTTGTCTTCTGAATTGAAGCAGCTCCTCTTCCATTGATTCAACCCAACTACTATCTTTCAAGGCATCTTCTACCTTCTTGGGTTCCATCTGGGATAGAAAACATGAATACAGACAGACATTCCCATGATGTGTCTGTCCTCTTGTTCTCACACCGTCAGTGACATCCCCTATGATGTTCTCAGTTGGATGAGTGTTGTGAATCCTAAGACGAGGAATCACTTCCAGTTGCAGAGATAGGTCCAGGTTGGACATAATCTGATCAGGAACTGGAACACTCTGTCCAGATGCTGTTTCAAAGTCATTTAATGAGAATTGATTGAATGAATGAGAAACATCATCAATGATTGGCTGTGAATTAGTATTAACAGTTGCCTGTTCCTTCAAAATACTACTTCCTTCAACCTGGTGTTGTACTTCGATCACCTGATGAGTTTTGAGGTTCATCAAGTGATTCACTTGTTGAAGCTTCACTATTCCTTGAGATAGTTACACTATCAGATCTGTGAATGGTTGAAGCTTGCTGTCTATCAGCTCTTGGAGAATTTAGAAGAGGTCTGGGTAGCTCAAATAGTTGATCAGCATTAGCACCACCTTGAGCACCTGTTCTAACTGAAACATTCTCACAAGATGGTTTAGAATAGTTTGAAAACAATTCTAAGTCAAAGATATAATCAGGTCCATTCCCCCTAACACAAGGAGTGTGTTCATTAACAACTATATTGGATGACTCCTCAAATTGTTGATTGTTAATGTAGTATACTCTATAAGCTTTGGATCTAGAAGAGTATCCAACAAAGATAGCATCATCTGACTTCTCAGCAAACTTTGCTAAGTTGTCTTTTGTGTTAAGTATGGTACACCTGCTGCCAAAGGACCTTAGAAAACCAATGAACGGTGGTCTCTTGTTCCATAACTCATAAGGGGTTTTTCCATGGGACTTAACTACAACAACTCGGTTCTGCACATAGCATGCAGTGCTTACTGCCTCTGCCCAGAATGTTAGAGGTAGTTTTGAATCAGCTAACATGGTTCGAGCAGCCTCAATAAGTGTCCTGTTCCTCCTCTCAGCAACACCATTTTGTTGAGGAGTTCTGGGAGCACTATATTGTCTGGTAATCCCTTTTGAGTCACAGAATGAGTCAAGAACAAAGTTCTTAAACTCAGTCCCTTGATCACTTCTAATGATTTTAACCTTATGATCAATTTGGTTTTCTATTTTAAGAATAAAAGATTTCAAAGTTTTAGCAGTTTCATCTTTAGTTCTTAAAAAGAATACCCATGTGAATCTTGTAAAATCATCAACTATCATAAGACAGTATGATTTCCTTCCAATGCTCATTATACTTGTGAGACCAAAAAGATCCATATGCAATAAGTGTAATGGAGTAGTGATAGAATTAACACATTTGAATTTGTGAGATGCCCTGTGTTGTTTCCCTTTCAGGCAGGCAACACAGTTATCTTTGCAGAAAAACTCCTTTTTAGGCAAACCATGTACCAAGTTATTTTTAGCCAATTTATTCATTGTCTTAAAATTTACATGACACATATGTTTATGCCATAGTATTGATTCATCACTATCAGCTTTGGAAAGAAAACATGATACTTCAACATAGGAGAAGCATTGTTCATATCTAGCTTGTACATATCCCCTTTCCTGGGAGATCTAAGAAGCACCAATTTCGGAGGAATTGTCATCCCTGGTTTGAGGATAATGCACTCATGTTCTGTGAAAAGTATTTGATGCTTTTGGTCATAGAATTAAGAAACACTTAACAGATTGTGTTCAAGCTGTTTGACAAAGTGAACTTTGTCAATGTTTAATCTACCATTGGATATACTTCCTCTTTCAGAAATATATCCTCCGGTCTCACCTCCAAATTAGACAGGCCCTTCATCATAGTTCTTGAATTGTTGAAAGAGAGATCTGTTCCCTGTCATGTGCCTGGAGCATCCACTATCTACAATCCAGACATTGTTGTTCTTGTCAAATGGATGTCCCTGCACATAAGATGAGATTGTTAGTTTTGTTTGGAAGCCCAAGCCTTGCTGGTCTTGGGCTCTTCCAAAGATGATGACATAATTGAACCAAAAGATAGACATTGGGGTTTAATAGAGGTCGTTGAAGAAGAGGTTTGGGTTGCAGCATCTTCCTTGATCTTCCAATCCATCCCTTGGTTGATCCTTGAGGATGAGCTTGTTGAAGCTTTTGCAGCATGGACTTCTTCCGAAGCTTCTTTCTTTTCGGAAGAAGCCTTTACCACCTTTTCTTCCGAAGTAGTCTTCTTCTGGGTTGGTTTCAGGGAAGCTTTCTTGTTCTTCCGAACCTTTAAAGCTTTGGCTTCCAAAGCCATTTTTCCTTCGAAAGAAGTACTTTCTTCCGAAAGCAACTTGGCTTCCGAGACCAACTTTTCCTTTTTCATCACTTGGACCATTTGAAATGGTCCAATTGTGAAACCTTCCCTGACTCCTTTTTTTCTAACATAATTTGCATAATGTGTGCTTGCTGGATTGTAGTAACAATCTTAAGCCATGTGGTTGTGCAGACCACACATTATGCATGCGATGTTAGTCTTTTGGGAATTTAAAGGTTGGTGTTTCTTGGGCTTCTTTTCTTCATCAGCAATTTTTCCTTTCAACTTATGATCCTTTGATAGGATAGGAGTGCTGGTATTACACTCCTTTCCTGAATCAATCTTTAGCTTGGACTCAGCAACCTTTTTGGCAGTCTTTCTAGCAGCTTTAGCTCTGCTTCTTCTTGCCTTGGATGTTAGGATTTGATCTTCACAGGAGGAGATGGGTGCATTTACCTGTATCTTCTCTGTGGTGGCCACTATTGTTGCATCCTCCTTCAACTCTAGTGAAGAAGGGTCAGCAGTTGGAACCTCTTACTCCTCAGTACAACATCTAGGTTGTCTAATAGACTCATAAGAATGTGGTGGAGCGATTCCATTTTTCCCAACCCTCCTTTGTTTTGATAAAACATTTTGGAATGAGAGGATGATGCAAGAATAGCTTGGAAGTTTTGCTCAGCAATAGCTTGCTTCCTGGCCTGAGCCTCAGCAGTGACAAGCTGGGCTTGAGCTTCAGACAGCTTGGATATCAGATCTTTGATTTGAGTCTTATAGTTGGTTTGTTCATGTTTTAAAAGAGACATAATTTTCTCTAACTCCTCAATTTTCTTTTGATAGTCAGATTCAGTTCTTTTAAAGTCAGATTTTAAGATATTTAAAGACTTAACATCAGATCTGATTTCCATATTATAATCCTTGTAAAGTTTAACTTTAGCAATACAGGCTGGAGTGCAAAGAGGTTCATATACCTGAGCATCATCTGTTCCGGCCATGAGTGCTTGAGCAGGAGTCACATCCTGTACCATGAAGCTCCAGTCAATATCTTGAGCTATTGCAGTTGTTTCAGTTGTCTTTTCTTCAGACTTCGAGGTTGAGGGATGTGTGGAGGCCTGTGGGGTTCCCGGGTTGTTTTTAGGAGCCTTGCATTCCCTAGCAAAGTGACCCAGTTGGTTGCAGTTGTAGCACTTTGCTTTGGTCTTGTCAAACCCAAACATGCTATTGACAGGGTTTTGAGGGAATTGCCTTCCAGTTCTTTTGAAGAACTTCTTCGCTATGTAAGTTAAAAGAGCCATCTGTTGGACAATGTCCACATACTCTACATCATCTGGACTGAAGCACTCAAGATCATCAAAGCAATATTGAAAGTCACCAGAATGTCCACTTCCAGAGACAAAGGCATAACTATCCTGAAAGGAGTTGTGTTGAACCTGTTGAGACCTTGGAGTCTCAGGTAGAGTAATGTAAGGTCCATTTTGTGAGTTGTCAGGGTAGCATAGCAACTGATGTTGTGGTTCTATGCTTTCCCTTTCAACCACATGAAGGACTGAACTCAGTTGGTTATTGGAGTTACCAGAGGAGTTTTGCATGTTCATCTCCATCTGGAATGCACTGAGGATACCATACAACTCTGTGAGAGTAAGAGTCTTAAGGTCTGAAGTTCTCTTGATCATAACACAATAGTGTGTCCATAGTTTAGGAAGGGAAGACATGAACTTCCTTACTATGTCCCTGTTCTCAAGAGTTACTCCAATATCCACCAGAGTATCCACTATCTCAACATACCTAAACTATTGTTGAGTCAAGGTGTCACTAGCCTTGAAAATGAAGTTTTCAAACTGCTGCTTTAAGAGATCCTTCTTGTTCTCTTTAGTCTCCTTGGATCCTTCATACATAAGCTTTAGTGCATCCCATAAGTCTTTAGCTGTCTTGCACTTCTTGAAGCCTCTGTAGATGGAGTTTGGAAGAGCAGTTTGAAGAGAAGTCATAGCCCTTTGATCAAGCTCTATTCTTTTCCTATCTTCTTCTGAGTAATCGTCCACATCTTTTGGAATGATACGATTACCAGTAGCAGAAGTAGTGCTTGGTATGAAAGGACCATTGACAATGGAGTCCCACATCCTTGAGTCTTGACACTTGATTAAGCCTTCCATTCTTGTGCACCATGTGTCAAAATCTTTAGGGGTGATCAGTGGGGACTTGGTCATGGTAACAGTTTCCATATCAGCTTTAGTGAGAGCGGCCATTTGAGTGAGTGCGTTGTAGGGAGGAGTGAAAAACAAGTTGATTTGGATGGTTAGATCACGCAATCAAGAGCAAACAAAGCTCTGATACCAATTGCAGGATCGGTATTAGTCACTTAACAAGTGGTTTTCTCTCAAACTCACCTAGAACAACATTCAGAACGAGTCTAACAAGAGTTGATCACAATATATCAAGTAACAAATGATAATAAACTCAGGAAGTAAATTTTGAAGGTACTTTTATATATTGATTCTCAACTCAAAGGATTACAAGACTCTTGCAAGCACAATCTCTATCTAATGAGTTACAATGAGAACTATATATATAATACTACCTACAGCCGGATATACTTTGATACCAGCTGGAAACCTATAACCAAAAGCCTATACTACAAGACTATAGGTTAAGGTATCTCGGATATTTTATCTGAGATTTGGTAGTCAGGACATGTCCCTGACTTACCTTTTGTCACCAACTAAGGTTGGTAACATGTACTATCATAAAAAGGTAAACAGTGGAATAAAGTATGGTCAACTACATGGCTCTTTAGGAAGAAGCCATGCTGTATCAGAAGTCTGCAGTGGAATGTCAAAGACCATACTTATGTCCACTGGTTTATAGCAGTGTCTTCTAAAAGTTAAATTGCTTCGGAAGAATAACTTCTTCCGAAGCCACTTATACTTCGGAAGACTGCTTCTTCCGAGGCTTGGGAACTTCTTCTTTGTCTTCGGAAGTAGAGTTTGTCTTCGAAAGTTGATCTTTCACTTGTCTTCAGAAGAACTCTTCAACCTTCGGAAGTTCTCATACTTAGCTTCGGAAGCCTTTGAATGTAGCACCAAAATTTGACTAAGTGAAATGGTTTTGGTTGCACCAGCCTTTATCATGATCCAACATAAATATAAACCGGATGGTTCCATTTGGTAACGCATTACCATTTGGAATCATTGACATGTCACACCCCGACCGACGGCGGAATCATCGGAGCGGACGAGGGAATGATTGATTGTTCATAACTCATGATTGTCTAATAGTGAAAATAATATTATAATCAGATTACAGGATAACATGAATTTAACAGATACAAATACAATAGTTAAAGTCACAAATAGTAATTGTCTTTTGTTTTGACTAAGTCCGGGTCTTATATGAGCATGTAGAAGTCCACTAACTTGCTTAACCTGAAATCATGTGAGAAAATAAAGTCAGCTAACGAATTAGCTGGTGAGTAATCACAGTTTTGAGTATACATATAGATTGATTGATTGATTGAGAATAATCCAATTCACAAGGTAACGTTAAGACTTATATTGCAATAGTAAAGCATATAGATAAACCGACACAATAACAACCCCTTGACTTGACACCCGCATATAATAGACTCCACACATACACCATAGATTAACTCCTGCCTCTGGCACAATCACCACTCGACTATTCATATGGGGTGGGTTATCCAAACCAGTAGATCTACCATTGATACCAGGATTGATTGATTGAATTAGGGTTTTACTGTCGTCCAGTTTATCATAGTATGTTCACATAATTGCAAGTAATAACATAACCTGTCTTGAATTGAATTTAGAATGAAATAACAAAAGAATATCATGGTGGCTTGAGCTTGTTGAGCATTAATGTTGGGCAGAATTACATCATGGTGGAATGAAATAACAAAAGAATATCATAATTGCAAGGAAAAGTATCTCAATTAGAAATTTAGAAATTTTCAAATTACATCAATGTAACAAAATGGAAATCACGATTACAAATCTTGAATTAAATCAGGAAGACGAAATCAAGGACAAGAATTATTCAACACCACATCATTGGTGGCTTGAGCTTGTTGAGCATTAATGTTGAAAGCACGTCCTTGAGCCGTAGGAACTGGAATGACAAGTTGAGGGCATCGATTGCGGAAATGGTTCGGATCACCATATTGATAGCATGCACGACCCTGGGTAATTGCAGGTAGATGTTGGTGAACTGGTGCATTGGTCGGAGCTTTAGCAGCACTCCTGCACACGTTGAATGTATGACCCAAACGACCACAGTTTGTGCATTGACGACACTGAATGTTAGCGGGATGGTGATAATTGTAGTTGTTACACTGCGGATAGGGTCCAGCGTATGGCTTTTTCATTAGTGATTGGTTGTTTACCGCTGGTTGACGAGTTGGAGGGACTTGATTAATTGGCACAGCAGGGGTAATCACAGCAAAGTTTTGAGAGTTAGCCTTCCTCTTCTTGTTCTTGGAAAGCTCGGGTTGGTCGGTTTTGACGGTTTCGTTGGGAAGTTTATCGGTATTTTTCTTCGATCCTTTCCTGGTTAAGGAACTAGCTTTCACATGATTATCGGTTAACTGTGCAGCCAGCCTAATAGCATCTTCTAGTGTCAAAGGATTCCTTCCTAGCACCGTATCCTGAATCTGCATGGGTAGTCCACTAATGTATTTCTTGATGGATCGGGAGGTAGGGGTAGCAAGATGCGGTACCAAAAGGCTTAGTTCATGGAATCGGTTAGTGTATGCGAGGTTCTCGCCACTGTCTTGGGTTAACTCCCAAAATTCAGCTTCCAGTTTCCGGACTTCATTTCTTGGGCAGAACTCTTTAGTCATGAGCTCCTTAACTTCAGTCCATGTTAAGGCTAGAGCAGTTTCAGTTCCACGGGTTCGTTTCTCCCCGTTCCACCAAGTAAGTGCGCGTTTCTGGAGAACACTTATGGCATACCGGACTTTCAGATTTTCAGGGCATTCACTGTTTAGGAAAGTGTTCTCGATGCTTTCGAACCACTGTAGTAATCCGGTGGCTCCTTCAGTTCCACTGAACTTAGTGGGATTACAAGAACTGAAATGTTTGTAAGTACAAGTTCGGGGAGGGTTTGGTGCAGTTGGGTTTTGAACAACATTGTTGCTTTGGTTCAAATGGGTAAGTAGAGTTGGGATGACCGAAGTAACTTCACGTGCTACAATAGCAGCAATCTTACGGCCAGAGTTTCGAGACCGTGAATGGAATTGACGAGAAGACATTCTGACATATCATTAAGATATTTTATGAGAATTGGATAATATGAGCTATGAAAACGACAATCGGGAATTTGGCATAATAACAATGATATGTTCCGAGTGTAATCGTTTGATTCGTAAATCAAAGCGAATACGTTGACTAATCAAAGTGTTATGTCTAACACAACCTCATTGAAGACATGCATACCTATAAGCAGATACTCATCCCGAGGGTTCCCAGGTAAGGTAGACAGATCCATCGGTTGATTTGGATTTATACGAATACCTTGCCTAGACAGAACACCCCGAGATACAGGCATCCCACTCTTCCAGCATAGCATGTTTCAAGTTGTAAGACACAGACTTTGACGAATTTGAAAACCATGAATTACAATCGAGTTTTGGAGTTTGAAATCACTTGAGTTAGGCACACAATGCCTTAGAATATGATTTAAGATTCGTGTGTACATTGATAAGATACAAAGTAGAAGAAGAATCACATAAGGCATATAATCACATAATCAAGTATAAACATGTAAAGCACATAAAATCCTATCTAAGCATATAAAATACATGAGAGGACTCATGTGTAAAGGTACTTAGTTATAGTCTAGGTCATTCCATTTCTAATAACCTAATTCCCTATAACCATGGCTCTGATACCAATCTGTCACACCCCGACCGACGGCGGAATCATCGGAGCGGACGAGGGAATGATTGATTGTTCATAACTCATGATTGTCTAATAGTGAAAATAATATTATAATCAGATTATAGGATAACATGAATTTAACAGATACAAATACAACAGTTAAAGTCACAAATAGTAATTGTCTTTTGTTTTGACTAAGTCCGGGTCTTATATGAGCATGTAGAAGTCCACTAACTTGCTTAACCTGAAATCATGTGAGAAAATAAAGTTAGCTAACGAATTAGCTGGTGAGTAATCACAGTTTTGAGTATACATATAGATTGATTGATTGATTGAGAATAATCCAATTCACAAGGTAACGTTAAGACTTATATTGCAATAGTAAAGCATATAGATAAACCGACACAATAACAACCCCTTGACTTGACACCTGCATATAATAGACTCCACACATACACCATAGATTAACTCCTGCCTCTGGCACAATCACCACTCGACTATTCATATGGGGTGGGTTATCCAAACCAGTAGATCTACCATTGATACCAGGATTGATTGATTGAATTAGGGTTTTACTGTCGTCCAGTTTATCATAGTATGTTCACATAATTGCAAGTAATAACATAACCTGTCTTGAATTGAATTTAGAATGAAATAACAAAAGAATATCATGATTGAATATATTGTATCACATGATTTCCCCCAAATAAGAAATTATATAAAAAGGGGATATGAATACTCACTTGATTGACGAGATTTGAATTTGGACGTGATAGATTAGGCGCCAACGATTTCCTTATGATTAACCTAAGGAACGGTGCCTCGAATTAGAATAATAATGATTTGGGAATTTGGGAATGTATTAGGATTTCCATTGGGTCTTGAATGGTAGTTTAAATTGATTAATTTTATTTGGTTTGAATGTCTTGAAATAAATAAACGAATTTGTTGAAAGTGATTATGTCTAGAATTTTAATAGAAATTTATACATATAAGTTATACATATATACAATTTATTAATAAATTGTATATGTATAATTATATACATAATTATATATAATTATGTAATCATATATAATTATATGTATAATTATATACATAATTATATGTATATAATAAATTTATACATAAGTAAACATAACTATATATTGTATGTTAGTTATATACATAAGTTATAAATTGTATACGATTATGTAAAATTATATACATGTAATTTATTCTAATAAAAGTTGTTTCGATAATCGGATAATATATATCTATGTATATATATTGGATTCAATTTATTTATTGTATAATTATATATTATACACTAATTATAAATTGGTAGAACATATAATTAGTTATTTTATTTATTTAAAACAATTAAAATAAATAAATAAAATGTTGAAATAAATTTCAGAAAATAATTATGTGGTTTTAAAATTTTTAATGTTTGTAAAAACATTTTATAATTTTTACAATCTTTTTCATAATTTTTAAAGCTTAAAAAGGCTTCAAAAAAAATGTTTGAGGTGGCCCGGGGTCGAACCCGGGACCTCATGAATGGATTGTGAGCACAGAACCATCACACCAAGGGCCGTGGCCGTGGTTAAAATTGTTTTTTAATTGTTTTAACCTCACTCTCAAGTAAACCCCAATTCCCCAAACGAGCCCTAGGTTCGAATCCGATCAAATTGAGCTCCAATTCGACTTCGATAGTGTCTGCGATCATAGGGCTTTTGACCCTCATGTAAAACCGAGTGTGTGTGTGTGTCGAATTACCTATATGGTGATGAATTGATGTTGAACCCGTCAAGAACAGGTCCGCGACAAAGGTGTCAATCGAATGATGCTCAAACAGTGTTTATAATCGAATTAAACTTCAGGTAAGCTTTGACTGATGATATTGATGCAAAGCCCTATGTAAATTTTGAAATTTGAAGCTCGAAGGGGGGTGAACACATCAGTTGCAGGTCCGCGGTTGAGAGGTTGTTCGAAGGGGATGTTTGTGCTCGTTTTGAATGCAATTGAATTCATAGGAAAGTTATAAACGATTATAAGTTTGTTAGTGCGATGTTACTTTGAGTATTAAATTGTGTAGTGCGATCGATTGAGGTTGGTCGGCCGAAGAACGTGGGTTAGGTTCCAAATCGCACTAATCAACTTGAATTTTCAATTTTAAGTGGGGCACAGGTTCGAAACACCCACGTGAAACTGTCGGGCACATTTGATTGGGTTGAATCGTGTGTTTTGTGGTGTTTTGGCGTCGCCGGAGAAACGGCCGGAGGGTCGCCGATACAGTGGTCGACGGTGGGGAATGGGTTTTAAATAAAATTTGCACTTTTGGTCCCTGCGGTTTTGTGTGTTATCATTTCATGTCTGCAACTTAAGTTTAAAGTTTCATAAATTACAATAATACCCCTGCACTTAATTTAAATAGTGTTTTTTTTTATTCTTCTTTTTGTTTTATAAATCATTATTATTATTATTATTATTATTATTATTATTATTATTATTATTATTATTATTATTGTAATTATCGGAATTAACAATCAACGCATTAAACAAAAATTTATTTTTATTTATTTATTTATTTATTTATTTATTATTTTTTTTTAAATATGAGATGTTACATGACACGTCAAGGTAAGTTGACCCCTTTGCCTTAGAAACTTGTGTATGTTGACCACAGTTTATCACTCATCCCAGAGATCACCAGGTAAGCATAACTGGTCTCGCAATGAGATTTATATATATGCTTGCCTTAGCCCGAAGGCCTTTTGCCAGGAAATCCAGAATACAGGTGTCTATGTGTCACACAAATTTCTTAAGTTTATGAAATCAAAACCTTGATGAGATTTTCATAGATTAGACATAGAGTCTAAGGAATTAAACCCACGATAAATAGTGTAGATTCCACACGTCGTCGAGAATAAGTTTAGGAAGTTTTTATTTGTCGGGGAGGGTCAAAGAGTCAAAGATAAGTTTAAGGGAGACAAGTAATAAAGTTTAAACATTTACAAGGCAATCCTAAGCTAAGGCATCAAGTAGCACATAAGAAGGCATAGCGTTATGTAGCATGCAAACCATATTTATATTTACAAGAATAAAAATATAATTCTATAAGGTTCATACACATGTTATAGTATAGGTCACCATTTCTAATAACCTAGATCCCTGTAGTTATGGGCTCTGATACCAATCTGTCACACCCCAACCTTGACGGCGGAAATGTCGAGATGTGAGAGTTAAGATCGTTCACAGCCACATAACGCTATTATTAAATCCAAATATATTATTCATAAGTTTCAAAGGTAACATTACGAACATAAGTCTCAAATAAATAAATTAACAAGCATAAAAAGAAATATAACAAGCTCATTCATTTATTTAACTAGGTCCATTCCTATGTGTGAACAAGCTTCAGAAGTGGCGATCAAACTTGAGTATTTCCTGAAACATGTTAAAAATAAAAGGTCAACAATAATGTTGGTGAGATTTCCATAGTTTGCAATACATAAGTACATAAAAGATGGCATTCATGTTGTAAGTTAGAGAACAAAGTAACTGGGGATGTAAGATAGAATGCACAATCAAATCTTGACAAAGTTTTACAAGTCTCAAACGTTAAAAGTATATACGATTAGCTAAGTGTACTTGGATTAACCAAGCAGGCTTGTCAGGCCCATAGATCTATGACGTCGCCAGGCTAGCAATAGTTAATGATTGTATATATATTCGACATTATATGGTAGCTACAAAGATCGACTAACCATAACATACAAGTAAATTGGCATAAGTTTACAAGAATCAAACATTTTACAAGTGCAACGATTATAAGGTAACATGTTTCATCCCAAAGTGTAAAAATATGAAAAAGGGGTATAAAAATACTCACATGATCAATAGATATATAATTGATGATTAACAAGAAAATAATAGTCGACGTTCCAAAGCAAACCGTCACAAGGCACGTAGATATATATGTTTACAAGATTTAAGTTGATAATAAGATTAAAGTTCTAACAAAGACTAGGGTTTCAATGGAATTGTGGGGTTTGTCCAGTAAGTAAATTTATATAATGACTTTGTTTATATTTTGATTAAATGAAAAGAATTATCCTATTTAAGTGTTTTTAATATATAAGAGTAATTAAGCATAATAATTGATAAGGTTTAAATATAAAATGTAAATAAATCTTTGTAATCTTTTGAGATAAACATCATTTAACAATGACTAGAATAACGCATTGGCCAATAATAATTTAATATTTTAAATAATTATTTAAAGTCTACTTTGTAAAAATAACTAAGCATAATACTTGTTAATAATATTCTATATATAAAGAAAGAAAAAAATGTTAATATAGTTAAGGTGATAAATTTACAAAAATTAATTAGACAACTTTTAAAAATAAGCAAAGTTTACAAAATTAATTTTTTATAATTTTTTAGAAATTTTTTATAATTTTTTAATGGCTGAAAAGCCCAAAAAATATGTTGAGGGTGTCCGGGTTCAAACCCGGGACCTCAAGTAAGGATGTATGTATGTAACCGGTGAACCAGGGCCATGGCCGTGGTTATTCCCGGTTTTAAATTCTTTTAAACCCAATTATAAAACAACCCCAATTTCATAAGAACCCTAGTTACGAATTGAGTCAAATTGATCATGAAATCGAAGTTGTTAACAGAAACCAACTTAGGGCTTTTCTTCCTTAGATGAAATCGAGTGTGATTATGTGTTTAACTACCTTGATTGCTATGGATTTGATAGAAAGAAGAACGATGAACATTGCGACTGAACATAGGATCAATTTAGAAGAAGATGATGATTATAATCCAAATTAATAACTTGAAAAGCTTCTAACGTTGATGATGTTCCAGAACCCTCGATTAATTGGAAGATATGATGTTCAGAAGATGGTGTTCGACTATGCTGTGAGTTCGCGATGAAGACACTGATCGAGTTAGTTGTTTATGTGTTTTGTAAATGAAATTGATGTTACAGAAAGGTTTAAGAGGTTAATTGGAACGTTTTTTCTTGTTCAAAAGGTTCAATTCGATCATTTTCGTTTTAAACGAGTTATGGATTTGCATTGAAGTTTTCGGTTTTGGTTTTCTTGTGTTAATGGTCGATTAATCTCAATTAAGCATGGTTTTAAGTTCGATACTGATGCATGAAGGTTAAGTGGTGGTTAATTGTATTGAAAACGAGCGTTTTGGGTGGATTTGGTGGTTGCCGGAGCCGGTGGCCGGCGGCAAAGAGGCCGACGGGGAGAGGGGGCGGTTTGGGTGATTTTATAAAAAGTTACACTTCTGGTCCCTCAGGTTTTGGGTGGTTATTATTTTATGAAAGAACTTCCATTTAAAGTTTTTAAAATGACATTAAGGCCCCCTTGACTTATCAAATCCAAGTTTTGAACTTTTCTAAGTTCAATATTTTTACAAATCATTATTATTAATAACAATGTTATTATTATTACTATTATTCTTAGTTATTATTATTTTTATTATAATTTTATTGTTATTATTCCTATTATTAACATTATAATCATTATTATTATTATTGTTTATTATTAGTATTATTGTTTATTATTAGCATTATTATTATTATTAATTATCAAAAGCTTTATAATTGAACTGATTAAACAGACCTGATTAAAGTAAAATTCATTATTCAAAGCAGTTAAACAGACCTGATTAAAGTAAAATTCATTATTCAAAGCAGGTTTGAACAATTGCGGTTGAAAAACATATTTGTTAATTGATTGAATCCCATAAGGGTTTAGAGATGCGGCGAAAGTTCGTGAAAGGTGCCAAATATAGGGTTAGAAAAGTCAAATTGGGATTGTCGTATATATGCATGCCCGTTTTCAAGGCCACCCAAGCCCTCACCCACGGCTAAGACTTATACCCTATATACTTTATGTAAAATCGAAGTCAAGATGCGTTAGGTTAGGTACACGTCAACAGTCTATACTTGCACCTTTCTACTAAATAATATTAACCATACCGGCCTCATGTAACTCAATGGTAGTGATTAGCTTTCTTTAATAATATTGTTGCTTTAACAAAAATGTTTGAAACTTCGATCATAAATGGTTAAGAGTTCAGGTATTAGTGTGAACAAATTATATTGTTTTAAGATTAGGCTTAGTGTATGGGAGTTATTCATTTGATAAAAGGTACAAATAGAAACTTAATAAATAATCATTTTCTAATTGTCGACTATATGTTAATGTATCTTTGTTTTTGAACAATAAAACCCACACATCCACTAAACCACTTTAGATCTAAACAATTTTTTTTTACAATATACTCTTAAAATTTAAAAGATATACTATTTCAACACATTAGTATCTTTGAGGTAGAAGCTCTTTGGTGTAGTTTGATGTGAATAGTAACTAATAACATGATGTTTTAAAATACCTAAATTTTCATTTAACATTGTTTTATATATAGCAACGTAATGTGATAAATATATTTCAAAAGAAGTCCCTTTAGAATTGATTTCTACATATTATATCAATTATATAAACCTAAATCAATCAATAGAGTGAATTCAATGAAACTTACTTGAAAGAAAGGATTCCATCTTCTAAGTATAAGATAATGATAAAGTCATGATGATTAATTTTATTGAGAGTTTTGGTTACCTTCAAATCGATGGATTGAATTTTTATGATGTTAGGGTTTCTTTTTGTTCCTGATGAACATACATAGGGAGAGAACAGGGATATTAATTTGATTATTTGAAAAACAAACCTCTAAATCATTTAACCATCAATAATTACTCAATAGCCTCTTAGGATATTAATTTTCATCAAATTATATACCCTAAGTATTAGGAATACACACATGACCCAAATAATTATCAAATGGTCAAAATGCCACATATATAATTCTAACAGTCCCATCCACTAAAATTATATTTATGATTACTGTTTTTTAAACCAGACCGGATAGTGAATCAACCTCCTACTTTTATAACAAAATATGAAAATAGTATATGTTTAATGTAAATTTATAATCTTAATAAAATATAAAGACATAATTAAAAATAATATGGATCCTAGGGTGTCAAGTTAATCAAAATATGAGATTACAAAAGAAAAAAATAGCCAAAAAAATTAAAGTTTGAAATTCGATTTCACCGCATGAAGTTCAACAGTTTTGTTCATAACCAACTTGTTAAAAGTGGAATAAATGGACCTGTTCTATGAGTGGATTCAATCCATTCAGCTTGACAAGTCTGAAAAAACATTGTTTGTGATACAAGAAATTAACGAGAAGAATGAAAAAATTAAGATCAATGTCATCTCAAGTATAATCACGAAACCTCTGTTTCAACTTTTATTTAATAATCTTCTATTTATAAACCGACATTATAGTACCACTGTACTCTATAGACTATTCCTAATTAATATAACCTCTTACTATTTATAAGAATTTGATTGTAGTTTGGTACCTTCTATAGTTTTAAAAAATAGATCGAACGGGTGATATTGAAAACTGAATTTTCCGTCAGCAGGATATGTGCATTGAACTAATTAGAATGAACTGGTGGTTAATGTTCAACCAGAGTCATAGCAAAGAAAGAAAAGAGTGCAAGGCATTGGAAAAATAGTAAAGAAAATGGGTTTTTTTTAACTAATATCAAACACATTTACTTATATGTAATTACTACTATTTAATATAATTATTAATTAATAAGTTCGTAATCTTCTTGAGGAGGGCTAAATACTAGTGGTTATTAGATATTGATTTTTCTTTGGATTATTCTTACATTTTTCCTATTTAAAGAAACTTGTCAATGCTTTGTCAATGTTAAAGCAGTGACAAGCGTCCGACTATACTAGTATGGCTAGGAAAGGTAACGAATAACTTAACCATTCAATTTTTTCTTAAGAGAAATAATATTAATTTATGTATCTTAATTCAAAGATGTGATTTGTAATAGTTGTAAATAAGTAATCATTTATTATAGCTTAATTATTCAACAAATCTCTATTCTTTTCTGGTTTTTATCCCTTTCTACAGTACAAACTTTCTATTCATTATTTATTATTTATATATATACCTTTTTACATTTTATCACTACGAAAAAGAGAGTATCATACCAGTTCTTTAGTCGTTAATAAATCACTTAAACTTAATATCTTTATACTTCCTTATATTTTTCAAATTGTAAAAAAGTTAAAAGTAAATAATTGTTCTAGCTCTCAACTTGAGAGTCTCAAGACAATAACTTGAGAGTCTCAAGACAAAATCCTTTCTAGTTTCTATATGCTTAATCTTCAATTTGAAAACACACACTAAAAACCAAATTCCACAGATATTTTCTTTTCCGTAAAAAGTGGAGAAAAATAAAATTGTAACGCACCTTAAATTTATCAACCGACTTATCACATAATAATGTCTCCGTCAATATATTCTAGTAACAGAATTTATTTCAATCGTACAAAAAATTCTTCACATATTTTGTCGGTGTGAATTAGTCAAAGTCACTTAAAATTTGATTGCAAGTCTTTGGATGTTAGTTTAATACGTGTTTTCTGATTGAAAGGAGGCAGACAAACACATCAACATCCGCCTAATATTACACAACCAAACCCGCCTAAAAACATATCTAAAATTTCTTACGGGCGCGCGCAATCAATCTCGCTGTTATGACCGCGATAAAGTTGTTCGGGCCCGCATATTATTCGTGAAAATACGTGATGTGATGTGCATATGCTACTAGAGTTGTAATACAAACTATAATGTACAAACATAGTAGTTGACTAATTGAGCCCATCGCGTCAAATGGGCACTAGTAATTACTTATACAACAAAAACTAGATGCTAACCATAACCGGCTAACCATTGCCAGGCTCGTCGTCTACAGCTAGCGGAACTGACTTGACCTGCGCGACATGTAGTAGGACCAACCTGAGTTGTAAATTTAACCAAAAATATCTACATGCATACAAAGATTCTACTCTTGACCTTGAAGTTTAGTTACAGTTAAATTTTGGGAAAATCACCTTAATCAAGTTACCGAATGGCCCTTTATTTCACCAAATGTGAAAATACCCATTTGCGAAAAGCCAACTCTCTCAATATGAAACTCAGTCCTTTGATGTTACTTCCTAATGTAATTTATACGGACATATGACATCATTTGGTTGGTTTAACCTTTTCACCATGTAATTAACTTCATCATTTGGTTGGTCTAACCTTTTCACCATGCAGGAAGTGACTTACACTACGTATAATTGTTTATTTAGTTAATATATTATCTAGACAAATGTGATTTTATTAAAGCCCTTTTAAAATAATTGTAGTAGTTTTAAAGCCTTTTTTAGTTCAAGATTGTCAAAAGTGAGAAAAATTGATTCGCTTACTCTTTTTAATGCTTGTTAAGGGTTTGACTAAACATAAGTTAAAAGTCATCTTTAACTAGGATGTAGTAGCTTTGGCGTTTTATTTGTGTTCAAATCAGCAAATTTAACGCTCCCAGAGAGCACGTCGTCTAATCTTAGAGGACTTATTTTCATGAAAGTAGACTAAAAATCATGATTTACGTTTTTGGATCACATGTCAGCATTCTAATTGATTAGAGTTTTCTAAGTTTTTGTGTAACTTCTGTAAAGAGTGAAACATTTTTTTAAATTTAGTCAAAGGAATATTTAGGTAATCACCTTAGACAAAGTGATTATTTAGGCCATTTTCCCTTAACAAAAAAAAAAAGATTAAACTCTAATGATTTCATCATAGTTCTTAAACAGTAGAAAATAATGTGTTAGGCTGAAAATCTTACCAGTTGACGAAACTTTAAAATGTAGAACATCTCAAGGTATCTTCGGGTTTCACGCCTCTCGAGTTTCGACACGTATTTCCAGAAGCTATATACGCCGGCTAATGTCATCAACCGTTCAGAGTAGATCTTCCATGTGTACCTATCATATTATAACATTTTTGTTTACCAATTGGATTGTTAATCATCCAACAATTCCTAATTAGGATAGATATTAACCTTTCACTTATTCGCTTAAGCCCACCATCAGATACCTTAAACCAGTAACTAGGTTCATCCTTGCACTTTTGAAAAAAATCAGCTATTGTAGTTGATGTCTTATCGGGATGATATGGATCGATATGGAACCCCGACACACCGTCTTCGACAATCTCAGCGGGACCACCATGACACGTGGCAAACGTCGGGAGGCCACATGTCATCGCCTCCACAACAGTAAGCCCAAAAGCTTCATAAAAAGCAGGCTAACATTTCCCCAAAGATAACATTGTTCAGTAGGATAAACTATACAAGTGATTCATCAATAGATTATGAAATTTACCTGGACGAAAACACCCCTGCTATCAGCAATATACCGATAGAGTTCCCCGTTACGAGCGCGATTCGTTTGGGCGGATATCCATCTCATCTGACCATCTAATTTGTATTGTTTAATAAGCTGATGCATCTTCTCAATTTCTGCAATTTCTTCTCTATCACTTGATTTCTTCACATCATTGTAACCAGCAACTACCACAAGATTTGCAAGTTCCCTCAACTTATTATTTTTCGCGTAGCACTCAACGAGACCAGTTATATTCTTCACATGGTCAAGCCTCGCCATCGAGAAAATCATGGGTTTGGAACGGTCGGTTATATTGCAACTGCATCAACAGTTTAAAGATCGATATAAAGAATGGTTATAACTTTGATTTAGAATACAACTTGAAAATAAAACAAACCACTTACATATGCACATCGTTCTGCTCCGGGTCAAACAACAGCTTCTCGATCGTGGGATGCAGAGATGTAAGTCGTCTCTCCTTCTCGGCATATGAAAAGTAAATTGTCATATCTGCCCCTGGAGACACAATGTTGAACTTTGGATCAAAGACATCAATCCCATGAACAACCCTGTAGAGGCCCGGGAGAGTGAACGCTGAATGATTCTCGTATTGTCCAACAGTATTCTTCCTGTCAAAAATAAGACACTTAAACTGTTGTATCATCAATCATGTGTGTTTTATGGTATCATTTATTAAGATTGCACTCACGTTCCTGCGATCTCTTGGTATGTGCTTGTAATGATAAAATCTGCATTGTTCATGGCTAGAAGGTCCGCGGTAAATTGGCATGAAAAGTGGTATTTCTCTTCAAACTTCTTCCAATATAAGTCGGAGTCCGGATACTTTGATTTCTCTAACGCATGCGCAATGTTGCACTGCGTATATCAACATATAATTAGTTAAAGATCGAAACTAAAATATTTGAGAACTTCAATTTTCAACATATATAATTCTTACCTGAGTTACACCCAATTTGTTAGATAGTAGAGAGGCAACTAGATTCCCATCACTGTAGTTTCCGATTAAAAGATCGGGAACACCGTGTAACTCTGCAGCAATTTCACTTGCTGCATCCTGATAATGAACCAAACACGATAATGGTTGTAAATATGTAAGGTTAGTAACAGAAGAAGGCTATGATAATCCAATTTTTTTGATTATATTACCGTTGTAAACGCCTCCAAGTAAGGCCATATATCGAACCTTGAGATCCATTTACCTAGAATCCCTTTCTCGGTCCTAAAAGGGACACGTAAGATGTACGTATGTTCGGTTCCACTGACTCTTTCCAATCGGTGGTTGCATGAAGTACCTTTGGCATTCGGTATCAATCGAGTGACCTAAAATAAATAATAAATAAAAAGAAAAATGAATCATAAAAGAATGACCAACCTATACAATTAGGAGCATTTCATAAACCATTTAAACAAACCGAACTGCCCAAAATGAAGCAAGTCGACCAGCTTGAGACTTATACGGTTAGGTTTTGATGGTTAATGGTTTTGTCATTTGCAACTTGCAATTGGCCATTTTGCCTTCATTATGTTATCTCATTATTAGAACATGATATGCATGAAGCGTCTAATTTTAAAATTTTAAAGAATTTACTGATTTTGAATAATAGTAAAATAACCATCTCAAACTGCCAAACAGAACAACCAAGGCACTAAAACCGGCTGGGCCCGCCGCCCCACCCAACCCAGCCACTTTGGATTGTCATTTCTCAAAAATGTAGATAGCGTTCGACATAGATCTTTTGTCAAGACTGATCGAAACGATCAGTGAACACTTTAAGCCTAAATCTGTGTCAAATTGACTTTCATAAAAATACTTTTTCGAACATTATAACAATACTCACAATCAGAATCTTCGGTTTGATATCCAATCCTTGCTGGCTTAACTTAAGCAACATTTCATTCTCCAACGAACGAACTTGATCCAATATATACACAACCTTATTTCAAACACAAAAAACCACCATCAACAAGTATAACTTACAACAAACACAATATCACAATCACGCGTCAAACTATTAACTTAAACATGGAAGGATGCACCTGACCTGACCACCGGTATCCGGCAAACCCAAGACATTGGCCTGCCCAAAGTAACCATGAATCGACAACACAACAACATTGAAGATCATCGGTATCTTCCCAAGAAACTTTTCAAGACTCGAAGGATCGGGCGCTTGAAGAATGTCGGACAAAAGATGCATCATGCTCAAAACTCTCTCAGAGTTATCTCCCCAACCTCTTTCAAACCCCATACCTTGCAACCTGCATCACAACGGTTCACAAAAAAACGTTAGATTTCTCATTTTTTAGACTGTAATCTTTGATTAGAGTGAAATATATATACTGACACATATTCAAATTCAGAGTATGGTGTATCGGGTGGGAGCTTAGATAGATGATCCTCCGCCTTCGCTAAAGAAGATTCAAGTTTTGACATTGTTTGTATCCGGTCATTCAACATCATCGCCTGCAAACCATTAAAATTAATTATACAAAAACTGATGGTAGGTGTCCACTGAATCATACAAACATAACCCATGGATCAAACTTACGTATCCTTTATGTTTATGGGCGCGAAGGAAGTCCAAAAACGGGTCCATACAATCTTTGTTACGGAACATGAGGGAGGAGAGGTGGCGGTTAAGGAATTGAACTCCATTGCCGATGGATGAAGATCGCGACATGCGGGGAAATGTGGCATTGAATGGCTCCAGATCAAGTTCCAGGACAAAAGGGCTCTTAGTCCTGTAACATAATCATAGGTGTTATTTCACATATTAATTCAAAACTTGATAAAATTTTGTCATATATCAAGGGTAAGACTCTAGAGGTACTCACTGGCCATCCACAAGTTCTTCCTTGAAACTTAGAAACTCGGAAACACTCAGTTGCTCTACGCTTAGTTCATTGACGTTCACGCGCAAAAAGTCCCACACACCGGGCCGAGGGCGAACAGCTAGCGCTACGTATGGAGGAAGAATTATGCCTTCCTGTACGTAACCAAACCGTGAAATATGATAAACAGACGGCTCCGATGATTGGTAATCACCCATGACAGAAATATGACCAAAATCAAACTTAAGTACATGTACCAACTTGACTTCTAGCTGATTTTGGTAAATTACATGTACCAAAATCAAACTTAAGAAGAGTTTTTGTTTGAATTCGTGTTAAAATATAAGTGTTAAATGTTAATTTAAATTTGTTGAAAGTGAAAATGATTAAAGGATGAAAGTATTGGTCAACCAAATTAAGTGGAAAAGGTGGTGCGTGATTACTTATGGAATGGCAGACAATTGCATATGGTTGTTTAGGTGGAAAGGATTGGATAGTATTTTATTATGGTGAGTGCTTTAATCGTGGCCATGTATAGTTATGTAAGTTTGGCTATATATAGCCTTTGTATGTTATTGAATGGAGATATACCCTCTGATTAATATTGAAACAAGCTTCTTCATTTTCTTTCTCTATTTAAGTTAGAGTGTATACTGAGGAATGAGGGTCATCATTTCTTAACATGGTATCAGAGCGGTGTTCCTGATCCTTAGAACAATTTGCTCATCAAAGAAATTCCAAATAAAAACCCAAAATCCAAATTCCAAACTCAAACCAAGCAACCATGTCCGGAGACGACAACTCGGGTTCCGATTTATCAATCCAACTAGCCAACTTTTTTAAGAATGGCCTCAACATCCAACCCCAAAACCCAAAGTTATCCGACAACCTACAAATCAATCTCAACTTAATGGTCAAAATTTCGCTTTATGGACTCGAATGGTTCAAGTCGCCATAGGCGGAAAATCAAAGTGATAGCCATAGCCTCCCGATCCTGACCAACATGAGCTTCGAAACCATAGTCGTTGCACTCCCAACGGAAAACGTAGTTGGTTATGGGTTGTTCAGAAGTTCCGGGGCGAGTGAAGCGGATAAACCCAGACCCATGGATCCAATGATGGGTCACGTGGGATTCCATGATGTCGGGTGACGGGTTCTTAGCATCAAGAAGACCCACGTTCATCACCACCTTTCTAAATTAGTGCATGCAACTTGTTTATTTATTTTATTATTAACATGTATTTAATACTTTGTTGTTTAGTTGTGTCCTTGTTAGTTGTACTCTCAGCTATGAGAGTGGTACTTGGTAGTTTTTGTGTAGTTCCTAGATTGAACGTGGGTAGGACAGTCTTCCTTTTTGTACCAGGACTTGATCGATGCTAATGGTGGTGAGTTTTATGATATTTTTGTTTATCTCTTATATCATTAAGGTAAACTTTTTTTGCCATTGCTATTTCGATCTTGGCATAATCGAGAGGTGTTCTTTGGAATCAAAATAAAGATTAAGTGGTGTTTCTGTATCCTAATTCGAGTTTTGAATCGCCCGACGAATAGACAAGTCGTGATTTCCTGTATCTTGTCTTATCCGTTGCATTATCGTTGTTCTTCAAAACGACCGTTCCATTTGAATCTGGAAGTCTCTGTATATCATTTGGTATCAGAGCCAAAACACTCTGTTCCAACCATCCCTTCCAAAACCAAACCCTCTCAATCTCGTTTATTACACTTTCTAACTGTTGTTTCTTTTTCTATTCTAATTATGGCTGCTGAAAACCGTACCATGGAACAACAAATTAAAGACCTTCAAGATCAACTTCATGACCTCACAATCGCCATGAACAGAAGGAGAGGCCACTCCCGATCACCACCTCGCTATCGTCCCGATGATTATGATTACGACGGTTACTCCGAAGCTGGTGACTATAATCCGTATGGTCGCCGATCTCCCAAAGGTCGACACAACAATGATCTCAAGGTTGATATTCCGGAGTATGATGGGCGCTTAGACCCGGATGAATTCATAGATTGGTTGCGAACCGTAGAACGGGTGTTCGATTACAAACAAACACAAGAAGAGAAGAAGGTGAAGATTGTAGCGTTGAAGCTTAGAAAATATGCTTCAACTTGGTGGGCAAACGTATGTTCAAAGCGTGAAAAACAAGGAAAAGATAAGGTGCGATCTTGGAGTAAAATGAAGAAGTTGTTGAAGTCGAAATTTATGCCCATGTACTACCTTCAAGAGAGTTTTTCTAAGCTGCATTTCATCAAGCAAGGGGTGAGAACCGTTGAGGAGTATTCTCAAGAGTTTGAACACCTTCTCATGAAGTGTGATATAAATGAAGATGATCCACAAACGTTGGTACGCTATCTCGGTGGCTTGGAACCTAAGATCGCTAATATTGTGGAACTACAACCATATTCTTCGCTCGCTGAAATGAGATTGCTGGCTCACAAAGTAGAATCACAACAGAAGACACGTGGCAAGGTAGAAGTTACCAAAGCCGTGAGCAAATCAATTTCTCCTGCAACTGATTCCCCTTCACTAACCCCTTTCCCAGCCCTTTCAAAACCCATAGAGGCACCTGAGAGTTCTGGAGCAACTTCTAAGAATACAAGGCGATGCTTTCGTTGTCAAGGACTAGGCCACATTGCATCCGAGTACCCTAATAAGAGGGTTATTACTCTAGCTGAATACGAAACCATGACAGAACCCAAGTTTGATGAAGAAATACTTCCACAATCAACCAAAGAAGAAGTAATAATAGGCCCTGATGATGGTGACTGTTTGGTAATGCGACAAACTCTAAACGGGAATGCAATTCATGAAGAAGACACACAACGAGAGGCTTTGTTTCGAACCCGCTACACTATACGAGACAAAGTGTGCTCCTTAGTTGTTGATAGTGGGAGTTATACCAATATTGTTTCTCAACTCTTGGTTTCCAAGTTGAACCTACAGGTTGAAAAACATCCTTCACCATATAACATACAATGGCTAAATCAAGGAAAAGGTATACGAGTCAACAACCGAGTTTTACTAGCATTCACTATTGGGAAAGAATACAAAGACGAAGTTTGGTGTGATATTATTCCAATGGATGCATGTCATGTCCTATTTGGTAGACCGTGGCTCTTTGATAGGAGAGTTATTCATGATGGGTACAAGAACGTGTATTCTTTTATCCATAATGGATGCAAAATCACATTACTTCCCATGTCTTTCAACACTAATCGTGACTGTCGAGCTCTGACTATCAACAATTCACTTCATGTG
Organism: Flaveria linearis; assembly: GCA_024085815.1. Taxonomy (NCBI): domain Eukaryota; kingdom Viridiplantae; phylum Streptophyta; class Magnoliopsida; order Asterales; family Asteraceae; genus Flaveria; species Flaveria linearis. Next base: position 22,522,896 of record CM044003.1, read on the forward strand.
TCTTTACAAGAATATAGAAACACTTTTGAGTTTTTGCAGGTTAGACTTGGAGATACAAAAGAATCCGACACCAAACAAATGTTGAAATCAATCACACCACAGCCTACAATCCAAGTTGAAATGGAGATTTACAAAGCCTGTGACCATGATTTAAAGGTTGCTTATTCAAGTTTGAGGTCAAACTTCTTCAAAGGAGGAGAGAATGATAGCCATAGCCTCCCGATCCTGACCAACATGAGCTTCAAAACCATAGTCGTTGCACTCCCAACGGAAAACGTAGTTGGTTATGGGTTGTTCAGAAGTTCCGGGGCGAGTGAAGCGGATAAACCCAGACCCATGGATCCAATGATGGGTCACGTGGGATTCCATGATGTCGGGTGACGGGTTCTTAGCATCAAGAAGACCCACGTTCATCACCACCTTTCTAAATTAGTGCATGCAACTTGTTTATTTATTTTATTATTAACATGTATTTAATACTTTGTTGTTTAGTTGTGTCCTTGTTAGTTGTACTCTCAGCTATGAGAGTGGTACTTGGTAGTTTTTGTGTAGTTCCTAGATTGAACGTGGGTAGGACAGTCTTCCTTTTTGTACCAGGACTTGATCGATGCTAATGGTGGTGAGTTTTATGATATTTTTGTTTATCTCTTATATCATTAAGGGTAAACTTTTTTTGCCATTGCTATTTTGATCTTGGCACAATCGAGAGGTGTTCTTTGGAATCAAAATAAAGATTAAGTGGTGTTTCTGAATCCTAATTCGAGTTTTGAATCGCCCGACGAATAGACAAGTCGTGATTTCCTGTATCTTGTCTTATCCGTTGCATTATCGTTGTTCTTCAAAACGACCGTTCCATTTGAATCTGGAAGTCTCTGTATATCACAAAGAATCTATTGAAACACTTAACCTCTGACCCTCCAGATCCAAGCGATGAAAGTTTCGAGCAGTGGGAACAAGAAGACTTGATCGTGTTTTCATGGCTAATACAGAACATTAAACCAGAAATTGCCGGCAACCTAACCGAGTTTCCCACGGCGAAGTCACTATGGGATGCTCTGGTGGTCACCTACAGCAGTGGAAGAGACAAGTTGCAGACATTCAACCTTCACGTCAAAGCTAACAACATCAAACAAAATGAAGACTCTCTTGAAAACTTATGGATTACACTACAGGGGATATGGGGTGAAATTGACCGAATCGATCCGAATCCCATGAAGTGTCCGGAAGACATCAAAACATACTCAAAAATCAGGTCAGAACAGAAACTTTTTCAATTCCTAAATGCCCTAGACCAAAAATATGATCCTATAAAGCGAGAAATCCTCCGGTGGGAGCCTTTACCATCAGTAGAGACGGCCTATGCTGCTGTTATGAAGGAAACCGCCCACCAAACTATTCTAGGAGCGGCTCCTAGTGATACACAAGGCATTGGAGCTGGGTTATTAGCCACCGAATATGACGGGTTAGGCCTCGCAACCAAAGGATATTGCAGGACAGAAAAGAAGAACAAAACACCAATTAGAAAAGATAAATCGCACCTCAAGTGCACCCACTGTGATATGAGGAGACACACCAAAGAGGAGTGCTTTAGAATCGTGGGGTTCTCTGACTGGTGGAGTGACAACCACAAAACTAAGAACCCTAATCAAGAAGGGAAGGTTGTCATTGCCATAGGCAAAAATAGTGCTACTAGCAACGACGGCGCCGAGAAGGTTGGTGGTGGTGAAGCTTCCGAAGGAAATCTTTGGACCTGGCACTGAGTGCTAAGAGGCGAAGTGCCTTAAAAAGAAAAAAAAACAAAATCCTTTTTAAAACATAATTAATTTTTTTTTTCAAAACCAAGATTCTAAAACCAAAAAAAATCCAAAAACCAAATTCTCAAAACAAAACAGAACCTTTAAAAAAAATTCCACAAAACCAAACCCAAAACGAAAACCATTTTAAGTTGAATTTTGGCAATCCCACTAAAAAATATAAAAAAAAACGTTTCCGCTAAAACAAAAAATCAAAGCTCAAAAAAAAAAAAAAAACAAAACCCAAATCAAAACAAATGCCAAAACCCAAATGGCCAAGTTGAACTTTTCAACTTAAGGGGAAACCAAAACCGAAACCAAAATCAAAACCAATTCAAGTTAAACTCAAAACCCAAAATAGGCTGCCATGTCAAGAAGACGGTAGCCAATCCAAAAATCAAACAAAATCAAAACCAATCCAAGTTGAATCGTGGATATCCCACTATTCAACTTGAGGGGGAGTGTTAAAATATAAGTGTTAAATGTTAATTTAAATTTGTTGAAAGTGAAAATGATTAAAGGATGAAAGTATTGGTCAACCAAATTAAGTGGAGAAGATAGTGCGTGATTACTTATGGAATGGCAGACAATTGCATATGGTTGTTTAGGTGGAAAGGATTGGATAGTATTTTATTATGGTGAGTGCTTTAATCGTGGCCATGTATAGTTATGTAAGTTTGGCTATATATAGCCTTTGTATGTTATTGAATGGAGATATACCCTCTGATTAATATTGAAACAAGCTTCTTCATTTTCTTTCTTTATTTAAGTTAGAGTGTATACTGAGGAATGAGGGTCATCATTTCTTAACAATTCGCCCATAGCGAATTAACTTTTTGATGTGTATTCGCTCCCCTAGCGAATTGTCTAGTTAATAAATATACCCAAATACTTAGACCATGTGTATTAGTTGTTTAGTCAAAATTTCACTTAAGCTAGTGCCATGTAAACAAAAACCATTTCACCCAACACCCTTTAAATCAAACGTAATGGTTAACTTATGTTTGAAGCCCTATTATCATGCAAAGTTGTGTTTAGAGCACATGCACATCAAGGGCTTAACGCCTCATAGGTTTGAGGCTCTTTTAACTATTTAACTATTTATCTATCTCTTGGATGATACATATTTGGCGCTTACATAACATAATTAACCTTCTTTTTGTTACTATCACTTATTATAACTCGTTAGTGATAATGTTGGGGTTTTAAAAACCTTAGCAAATCGCTTAATTAGTTTTACACGTGATTGATTACCAACAAGTCCATTGAAAATGAAATGAAACAAAATTTGACCTGTGCAGACTTGAGGATTTCACCAAAAGGACTATCAGCAAGCTTTTGCCTGCAAGCTTCATCTCCAACAAAGTTGTCAATCTCATCAAGCAGATGATGGGGCTGCAATATACCCTTGCCTTGATCCACATACCTACACACAAAATTAACCCATGAATATCAAACTTCAAACACATGCACGTACAAACTGATCGATAACAAAAGTACGTACAGAAATACATACCTAGAAAGAAGAGAGACGAGATCGTTGCGGTGAACGGATAGAGTTTCTTCAAGACGCTCACGCATGCTTTGTATCCTCGTAAGTTTAGGGGTCACCATTGATCGAAGCAAAGTTTCAGTAACTGGACGAATTGAATTGAAGGGTGTACGTTGAGGTTGATGATGAAGTACGTTTGAAGATAAGAATTTGAATATTCATTCGTTGGAACTTGAAAGAACAAACCGTCAAGGTTGAAACCATTCAGTGATCTACTTTTGTTGTGTTGATGACATCTGTCCCGGTGGCTCGGTGTGCATGCAACCGCTGGCAATGTTTTTCACGGCCCATTTGTACGTTTTTGGGGAAGCAATTAATGAGATATATATATATGTTTTTTGTTTTTTTAAATGTGTGTAAACTACACACAACTCAAGTTGATTGATCTTTATAAATTATTTGGGTGAGATCAGGTATAACCGATCGGACCAGATATCTACATAAAATAACGAACTGACTAACTGAGGGCCGGACTTGTGGACGAGTTTGGGTTATTGGTCTTCGGGTTCGGTTTTTCGGGTTTGATGTAAGATCAAGAATTCAAAACCGATCAGTTTTTTTTCTTGAATGTGAAGCAAGCAAAATTTTATTAGAACCTTGCAAGATGCTAAAAAGGATAGCAATCACTTCCATGATTATAGACCAATCACCTTAATTGGTTGCATTAGTAATCTTTAAAATATTGACAAATAGATCAATCACTTCCATGAGTAGAAACATCATGGACGCCCGCTAATACTTAATGAACTAGGGTTTTATGGCTAAAAAAAGAAAAAAAAGAGAGCAATGCACTACAAGAACTTCTACCATTAGCGGCGACCTGAATAGCGGCGACATTTATTATTAGTGGCGACACCAATAGCGGCGACACCAATAGCGGCGACACTAATAGCGGCGACGTGTCGCCGCTAATACCTTTAGCGGCGACAATAGGGGGTATTGGCGGCGATATGTCGCCGCTAATGGGCAAATATTTTGTAGTGATGATATTCAAAGATGATTTTGAAAACATGGTATGCTCAACTGGAATTTTTGAACAACATAATGGTTTTAACAGAGTTCCCAATTAAATGGAGAAGCTAAATAAATGGGTGTCTCAAATAAGCAACATGTTCTATACTAATAAATCGAAAGAATTTGAAATCAAACGGGGAGTCAGACAGGGCGACCATTTGTCACCTTTTTTGTTCATTTTAGTCATGTTGCGTCAAAATCAGCATGCGATTTCGGAATTTTTCATGGAATAAAAACATCCAACGATGCCCCTGTACTCTTACGCATGTTTTTTCATTGATGATGTAGTTTTTACCCGTGAATGTTTCTTAACAAACGCTTTAAATATTAATCTAATGATTTTTTTATTTATCTTCAAGATTACAAGTCAACCTTAAGAAATAAAAGATATTTGGGGTGGGTGATTCTCATGATCAAGGAAAAGAGTTAGCCAAGATTCTTGAGTGTCAATATGGATCATTGCCTTTCATTTACTTCGGATTCCCCGTGGACACCAATAGAGGTGTTCAAAAAAACCGATTTGGAAACTAGTTCGAGAAAAAAAATCGAAACCGGTTTTGGACCCAAACCGGTTTCAAACCGGCCCAACCCGTCCATTTTGATTCGGTTTGCAGATGTCATTGTTCAAACCGGTTTCTAACTCGATCCGGTTTCAAACCGGTCTCAAACCGGTTCCGAAACTGATTTTCAAACCGGTTTTTAAAACTAGTCGTTGTATAATGGCTTTATTGCCATTTTTTGGCCGTTTGAAATGTTTTTGACCCTTTTTGTGGTTTTTCATCATTATACACTCATTAGGTTAGTATATATATGTATTGGATGTTTTGGTTGAATCACAACAACTTAAAACACTCTCTACTCTTAAAAATCATAAAAACGCTCAATACTTTCATTATCTTAAAAAAACTCTCTCAAATGGCTTCATCAAGTGCTCAATCATCCGTTGTTTGTGATGCGTCTTCAAGCAACGTTTTGGTAGCAATCCTTCCTACGAATAGGAATCCCGAAATATGGTGTAATTACAATTTATGTCAAATGGCTAGCGATCCGAACAAGGCTCGTTGCACGTTTTACCATAAGTTTTTAGAAAAAGATGCAAACACAACGTTGAAAAACCACCTTGCACATAAATATTGTAAGGCATTGAAAGGTGAACCGTCTAAGGTCAAGCTTCAATGACAAACGAAGGAAATGTTTGGGCTTACAACATTGATGCGGTTCGGGAGCAAATGACGCATTTTGTAATTCAAGGAAACTTGCCATTCAAACATTTCGACAACAAACGTTTGACTAGACTCATTCAACGAACTCTCCAATCACGTTACACAAATGTAAGTCGTGCTACTTTTCGAAAAGATTGTTTAAAAATGTGGAAAAAAACTAAAAATGAATTAATATCTTATTTTGAAATTTACAAACTGGTGTTAACTTAACTAGTGATGTTTGGTTGACTCCTCACGGTTCACCGGACTCATACATTTGTGTCACCGCCATTGGGTTCAACCCGATTTGTGGCAAATGATGAAATGTACGATTGCGTTTGAATTGTTTGATTATCCTCACACCGGCCAAAACATTTTTTTATCTTATTGATAAAGTTATGAAAACGTATAAATTTGAAAACAAAATATTTTCCATATCTTTTGATAATACGTCAAATAACACGCTTGAGATAGATCATTTAAAATTAAAATATAAACAATGTGTGACGGTGTGTTTTTTCATAGTCGATGTGTTGCGCACATCATAAACTTAGTCGTTCAAGACGGTTTAAGAGCGATTGAAACAATGAAAGATGGTTTTAAAATAATATTACGTAACATTTTTAGCAATAACTAAAGATATAATAAATATCACAAGTTTTGTAAAGACGCAAATCCAAATGTTTAGGTTCGAATTGGGACGTTCCTACATGATGAAATTCCACTTGTGACATGTTTGAAAATGCTATTGGATAAAAAGAAAGTTTAATAGCTTTTCATAATAGTTTGGTAAGTCATGGAAAGGCAAATACTTACCATCCATCGAGTTAGTCCGTTATTGAAGAAATAAGCAAAATGCTTCAAATTTTTAAAAACACAACTGCTTGTCTTTCAGGAGTTTATTATCCAACAAGTCCGTTAGTACTTCACCAAATTTATTTAATGACTTCAAATTTAAATGAGATGTTGTTAAGGGTAAACCTTATTCGGATATGATACCTTAATGAAAGAAAAACTTAAAATTTATTTTAAAGAAATGCCCACGGTTTGTTTAAATTTGTCGGGAGTTGAAACTTACTTGATAAAATTACTTCTAATTTGGATTTAAAGTTGATAACTCAAATTCATGGTAAAAGTTTAAAAGCTAATTTTAACTAACAATTAGCTTTATAACCCGAACCGGTTTCATAGGGTTGGGTTTTCATCCTAGGAATCGGTTTATAACCCGAACCGGTTTGGGGCCAAACCAGTTTTGATTTGAGTTTACCAAACCGGTTTCAATTTGGACCCCAAACCGGTTTCAATTTGGACCCCAAACCGGTTTTAGAAAAAGCTAGTTTGTACACCACTAGGCACCAAATGAATCAAACAAAACATTGGGACCCAATCGTGGAGAGATTCAAAAATAAACTTTCTCCATGTAGAGCTAATACATTATCTTTCGATTGAAAAATGACACTTGACAAGCCGGTGCTTAGTAACTTACCTATCTGTGATCTATCTCTTTTCAAAATTATAATAAAGAAATCAGAAAGCCTCAAAAAGAATTTCTTTTATAATTTTGAAATGGAACATATAATTCTAAGAAAATTCATTGGGTTTCTTGAGAAAAAAATGTTAGCTCCAAAAGAAGCATGTGGATTTCGTATCAGTGGCATCAAAATAATGAATTAGCATTGCCAATGAAGTGGTTATAGAGATTTTTTAACAGAACCGAATGCCATATAGGTTCCTTTATAAATTCTTTTCACAACCGAAGGTTGCCGGAGGGTTTCCCATTGAAGAAATCATTGTCGGGAATTTTGAAATTGATTCATAAATTTGACAAGGAAAGCAAAGATTTAAAACATTAGCATTTGTTATTTGTTTCATTGTGATGTAGGAAATGGTAAAAAAATAATACGTTTTGTTACGACACGTGGACTGAAGTTGGGCCATTGAAAGAAGTTTTCCCTAACCTATACTACCTAGAAGTGAACAAAAAAGCATTGGTGGTTGACTAGATGATAATAAGAGACAACAAATCAGAACCAGACTTATTGGTGGAGCAGATTAGAAGCTATGAAATTTTAATTCTAAAACAGAAACTCTCCAACAACCAAAACAAATGAGTTTAGAAAGGTGATTTGTTGGATCTATTGAGGTTGGTGCAACCAAAACAACACTTAGAAGAAATCTGTAAAACTAAGAGAAGTCTTCCGAAGGCAATGATGCAACTTTCGAAGCTTACAAGATGATCTTCCGAAGAAATTCCGAAGGATAAACTCAGTCTTTCGAGACTTAGAAGATCTCCTTCCAAAGAAAAACACTTAGAAGACAAAGTCTTCCGAAGACAAAGCCTAGGAAGAAGCTATGTCTTTTGAAGTATAAATGGTTCGAAAGAACTTATTCTTCCGAAGCCATTTTGCCTTCGGAAGAATCACAGTATGAACCAGTGGACAAAGCATGGTCCGACTGACACTTGCTGCCTACTCTGATTCACTGCAAGATGCTTTCCACGTTCATGTGGTTGACCTTACTTTTGTCCACTGTTCACCATTCCTTAGCTGGTACACTCTACATCTTTAGTATGTGACCAAAAGGTAAGTCATGGACCTGTCATGACTATCTTATCTTAGGTAATACTTTATCTAAGATACCTTACCTCTAAAAATATAGTATTTGTTTAGTATTAAGTCCCAGCATGTTATCTACGTATAACAAGTTGTAGATAGTAGTATATATAGTCACTCATTGTAACTTAGTATCCATGCTTCTGCATGATTCTTGTAATACTTAGTTGAGATATAATATATAAGTATCTTGAAAACCTTTCTTGTGTTCTTTATCGATCCTACGAGAGATACTTATCCAGTTTGTGAGAAACATTAAGTGTTAAGAGACTTATATCGATCCTACATGACTCCTCCGGCATTTTCTCAGTGAAATCATTAAAGAGTCTAATCGAATTCAAGACCTATGTTCCAAATGAAATAATTTTTGACTCCTATAAATTAATTCCATTTTAAGCAAATTTTCTTTTGTTTGGCCAGCAAGTTTACAAATACCAACCAAGAAGGCACTTCAAAAAATAAATATTCCTTTTGAATCTATTACGTGTCCCCTTTGTGGGTTGGAAGAAGAAAATGCAGACCACTTACTATTAAATTGCAATCAAGCATCTAGAATATGGGCAAAGATATGAAGATGGTGCAAAATAACAACTCAAAATAGGCCCATAGTCAAAGAAATGGGGGGCTTCAACAAGGATTTAAGAGGCAACGCACACTACAAAACATATATCATGTAATAATTCTCTTCAGTCTTTGGTGAATATGGAAAGGGAGAAACTCTCATGTCTTGATTATCCTTTAATGACCATATGTATTTGTTCTAATTTGATTAAATGTTCAACCTTGTGGCTGTTGTAAGCATGTTTTGTTAAAAAACCTCATATTCTTACAAGACTTATGCATATGATTGCATCTTTAGTGTGTAATTTTGTGACATTTGACTAGAACTGATGAATGAAGGTTGAGTTTAGTAAAATGGGCCAAATGTGCATCCTTGTGCTTATGTATTAAAGAACTATGGTGCATGTCATGAATTGTTTTGTAATCATGATATAATATTTATGAGTTGAAGTGTAATTATAGTTTTTTTTCTATTTTACGCAAATGGAGGTTATCATGTTAACTTTTCAAAGATTTGGGGGAGTTAGATAATCCTGAATGAAGTTTAATTAAATTTTCATGTTAACATAATTATATCATTTGTTCTTATTACATAACTTTAGGTGACTATTGTGTGTTTATTGTTCTAGCTTTTCGAATATTTATGTGTTTAGATACCTTTGACGGGGGTTTAAGCTACTTCCATGTGTAAACATAATCTCACCTTGAGTTTGTGTAAGTTGTTACTTCTATGCTAAGTGGAATCGACGTACAAGTGGTATCTTTAATTGATTGTGTATCTTTGTCTTTATTTTCTCGTTTTATTAGTTTAATTTGCTAATCGTTTTTAGTTAATTTCAATATTCACAAATCCAAACTCAATGGATCTGTTAGATAGTGATAAATGCTTAGTATTGGGAGCTATTGTGTCCACGAATCGATACTCGATTCTTGCCTAAAGCTATACTATTATGTGATAGATGCACTTGCCTATTATGTGTAGTTTGTTTAAGGGTGATAATCGTTTATTAAATTAAAACTTCATTATGTGAAATATCCTTACTAAAAGTATATATACATCAACACACATCAACCTACAACGAATCAATGCCAGATTAGCTGGACTCCCAACACATGCTCCAATTGCACCACCTGGTAGCCAACACAAAACTTTTAGACATAAGAAAGTGGTTTTCGATCATTTGCTTTAAGTGCCTTGTTTTTAAAATGCTATCAAGTCATCATAAAATTCTTAAAAAAAGATAAATTAAGAGTTCATATTAAAAACAGAAAAGAAAAACAAATAGGACCTAAAATGATGTATATAAATTCTATAATCGGTTATAGAAACCAAGGTGTTCATTCATCAAATTGTATTGAGATACAACCACCAGTTTGGCAATTTCACATTAAGAAACAAAAAAGTTCACACAATTAATCCAAGTGTGGATTTGAAATAGATAAAAGGTTGATCTAGATCATATTTTATGAAGAAAACACACCAAAAAGTAATTCAAAATGTTAAATCAAGTAAAGAAATATGTAGATAAAAACCTTGTGATCTAAAATCCTAAAATAAATTAATCCACTGTCATAACCATTAAACTCATCAATTCCTTTATAAATAAATATGATCTTATAATACATCCATGATCCAAAGCCAACAATGTTTTTTAATCACTATAGACCTAAACTGTCAAACCCTCAATTTCCACGAACGGGATTTTACCGTTAGGCGTGTGACATGACCAGGATCTCAGATAAGCACCAGTTATACCAAACGACTTGATAATTACAAAACATATAAGTTGCTTATTATAATGAAACAAACCCAACATGTTTAAGTATTGCGGAAGCGAAATTATAAAACATTTAAACAAGTGTTAAAACTGCGCAACACGCGCCCAAACTAATTTAAGTAAATGTAAATGTGATTAAACCATAAATCAGTTTTAAAGTGAAAGCAGAATAATATGCAGTGGATGCAGTGCTTCTTGACGTGCCATATCAACGACCTGAGAGAAAACATGCTAAAGTCAGTACAAAGACTGGTGAGTTCACAGGTTTATCAGAAAACAGTAATCAATAGTTATGAAATTCCAGATTTAGTAGTTAAAGCATATATGCAGGTAGCTAGCCTACAGCAAGTCACTATGTGTATGAAGTCGCGACCGAGCTGACAGCAATAATAATAATAATGTATGCCCCGGCTGTGGAATCCCGACCACAACACTGTAAAACAGGCTAACCATTCACCCGTTTGACCTCCAGTCAAGCTAGCGCGACTAGCCCGGGCGGGGTTTGTCACACCCAGTAGATCTACTAACAATCACCTCGCTAGTAACATATTAACGGTCCGAAGAGGCGTAGTATAACACCATAGTATCAGGTATATGCAATATTACGAAATCTAATGTATTATATCGTTTATGAAAGCAGCATGTTTCTCTCCCCCAAAAAGAGTGAATGTTATAAAGTGGGGCTGTAAACTCACCTTAGGGTGTGCAGCAAAATCAATAAGTGTAACCACGAACGATTAAGTTTCCGAACAACCTGGATGCACATTTTATTACACAATAAATATTAAATATTAAATACTAATAATGATTCGTACGGTCACGCGTTTCACGACTCGGTTCCGGTTCTGGTTGTCAATTTCCCATTCATACACAAGCACATTCAAAACTGTATAAAACTCAATTACTCTCACGTATACTAATTTATGTGCAAAGATAACCGTTGTATATATATATATACATACCACACAATATTTACTACACACATATATAATATATACTATACACACAATAACAACATACAAGAACGTTCACATGCATATAAATATTATAATTTACACACCACACTCAAACATGAATATACACATTCACAATATCTCACCATGCATATATAATGGCCCACATATAAATCAGAACATGCACATGCATAGAATTATATTTTGAACACCTGCACAACACAATATAACTCATACTCATGCCTTAATCATGTTCACAGTTCACGCACAACACATACCCACATTACGCAGGGCACTTACAACACCCCCAATATAATTATTATTATCATACACACCTACAACACCACATAATAATTATTATTGTACATCATGAGCAGCCCCATATCACAAAGAACACATACCTACGCATGCATCCTCCCAACATTTATAGTGAGCATATATACATACCATTCGATATATATATATATATATATATATATATATATATATATATATATATATATATATATATGAGTTTTGCAATAATCCATGGTAGCAAACACATAAATATATAAACTCAAACACGGTAGAAGACATATATGAATACGCACCGAAACATTTGTATCGTGTACACATGAACACACCGCATATACATGTATAACCGCACATTCATTCACAGCCAATTACCCGCACGCACCAAACCAACCCTTGCAAACCGTACGTAACCGACGAGTAACGAATGAAACCGTAACATAACAAGTAACGAAGGAACATATCGTACCGGGTCGTCGTCGAGGGCTACGGTTGATGACAAGAAAATCACGGGAACATCTACCGCAAGTGAAGGATCGTCGGGGGAATGAAGTTCACGGTTGAAAAGGAAGCTTCGCCGGAGATTGCACGGCTACGGAATTCCTTGCACAATCTGCCGTAGAGGAGGAGGCTCTAGCGTGCTAGGTTTGAACTTTGTTTTTTTTTTGAAGGAGATGGAGTTTCGGATGTGGGAACCGAATGGGTATTGTTGAATGTGGTGACCTCTATATGGGGGAAGGAGTCGGTTATGGGGAAGTGCCGAGAATTAGGAGAAGAGCTAGGTTATACTTGGATATTATATATACTTGGTACTCATGTACATGATGGTCCCTCGACTTAATTTGTTCTACTAACACAATGGCCCCTCAAGTAACACTAAATCAACCTAAACCAAAATTTGTTTGCTTTAATTTATTAAATCATATAATCAAGTAAATTAATTAAATAAATAATTTATCAGTTCAAAACGTTGGAATAGTTGAAGGTTGAATTTATAGTGTTAACCTGAAAATACGGGGTGTCACATAAATAAATGCATTGGCTTTCTATAATCATTCTAAGAACCTTCAAATAAAGACCACAAGGTCTAAAACCCTAAAATTGGTGTCAAAGAAGAGCAACAATTGTGATCTTTCATAAATTGCAATAAAAATTCAAGTACAAAAGGTTTAATTTGAGTGAAATGATGTACCTTTATCATATCAATTGGTTGGATAAAACCAGTTGCAAGCATACAAGAAGCTTTGCAATTTATGAACGATTTAACAATGGGCAAACTCTGCCAATATGATTCGGTTTCTCCTTTCTCATTTAAAAATAAATTGGGGGAAATTTTAAAGCATAAAGGTGCCTTTTTTATTATCAATCATTTAGTAAACAGGAAATTAACACACCTGATCTGAGAAGATTTACAAGAAGGCTGGCCCGACCGGAGATGTAAGGAAACAAAAAGCAGCTAAGGCAACCTGTTTGGAGAAGAAGAGGTTGCGAATTAGGGTTTCAGAAGGAATTAAAAATGGTAATAAGGCAACCTGTTTAGAAATCGGATCCTAAAAGTATCTGCGTGTTTGATAAAATGGGTTGATGGGGTGTATGCTTTACATGTGGTATTGCCTACTTAAGAAGTTGACATGTTGATCTCATAACTTAATATTAAGACATGTGGCAAAACCATTTTCATTTATTATATATAGTAGATAAGGGTTAGTGTATCATTAGTGTAAACTATTTTATTGGTTTGAATTATATTGTAAATACTAAGGGATCAACATGTAAATGTCATTAGGTTTATTCGGCATTTTCTTAATCAAGACAACAAACATAAAACACTGCTTCACATGGTATATATGGATGTATGTCAAACACCCGAAAAGCTTGTTGTTGAATCAAGAATCCTAGTTTGTGTTTATCTTCTTATTCATATTCTCTTTAATTGTGATTTACTCTTTGATTACCAACATAGTTTAGTTTAAGGAGAGTGTTGAAATCAAACTAAACTTAGGTGTGTGATCAAGTCCTATTAGTAAGTCCAAAGTATCAAGTTTAACAAAAGTCAAACCTAGGGTGACCAAGTCTTATTAGTTTTGGTCCCTAGTGTGTCATGATTAAAGCTTAGGTGTTTAGGGAGAATAACCTAATTCGTTAGAACATTCGGATCTGATACCATATTTACACACCCTGGTTTTTTCAAAGTTGGTGTAACTCTTTGATATTAAAATTTTAAGGAGCAGTATTAAAACATATGACTTAACTAAACCTGAAAATATGTGTAGATAGGTTTACAACCTCCAAAATATAATACTAAGTGTTCAAAATAATACCACGATTGTATGGGTCTAGATATTCCAATCAAGCTACTAAGGCCCATTTGGCTCACGAGATTCCATGGAATCGAAATAAATATTTTTCATAAAAATCCTTTTTGGTTGGTCACTCAATGTAAGTGGGATTGGAAAATTTCACCCATTTTTGAAATATACTTTCCTTTAACTTACCAGGAATGTTTAACGTGCAATCTAATAAAATGTTTAAAATTAACCAAAAAACCATCTACCTTTTTATCCACAAAATTATTTAAAATTGATGATAGTCATTCAACAAAATTTAATTTACAAAATCAAAAATCAAAATCGTTGTGTTCACCAAAACGAACCCGAGGATGAGCAGGCAATGGTGAAGACAAAAGTGAACCAACCTGGATGAGAACCAAAAGCAAAACCGATTACGTTCACCAAAATAAAAAAACAAACCTGGATGAAGAAACCAACTACAAAGATGAAGATGGTGATGTCAAGTATTTGTGAGACATGTATAGATCACTTGATAGTGAACAAGGGTGATGAAGATAGTGATGGCGAAGTCGGCGATGTTGACTAGGAAGGTGAAGATGGCGATGGTGAACCAAAAATAGGGTTGAAAGATGCAAAGAAGGGGATGTGTTTTTGTTAAGGGAAAAGTTGACTCTTGCTACTTTTAGCATTTTAATTCCATTAAAAATTATCAACCAAACATCTAATTTATTTAAAAAGATATTATTCCAATTCCAATTCTATATCATTTCTAATTTTTTTAACACATTCTACAAACTAAACAACCCCTAAGTGTTCAAAATAACCTAGTAACATGGAGGTACCCAAATCACTTGTGAACATGAAGTTATAAGTTTAATAATGAAGGTTTTGGGTGGTTTCGGCTTACCAATCATGATGAACTTCTGGTGTTGAGAGATAAACGGTTTCAAAAGATGAACATATGTCAAATGAGATCTAGATTGCGTTCAAGAACATAAAGTTTAGTGTTTCTATTGTTTAAGCTTCAAAACTCAAGAATAATAAACTAGTAACATGACATGATGTTGTAGATGATTATAGAAACTTGAAAACACTTGGTAATCACTTGTAGCACCTTGAATTTAGCTTCGGATGATGATTTTTTTATGGACTTCAAAAACAGAAGTGTGTTGTTAAGTTCATATTATAAGTGTGTATTTCTTGGTGGAGTCGTGAAAGGGAGGGAGACGGAAGGAGTATGAATATTTAAATGTAAAGTAATGATTAGCATGGATATATTATCTTTCAATCAAGAGATCCAGATATGGTGCGCGTTGAATTTAGAAGCATGGAGATCTTTAGTTGGTTGACAATTTTGTTCAAAAGAAAATAGGGGGGATGGTGGAATGATGGGGAGATGATAACAAAATTCTTAATAAATATGTATTTTTTTAGTCTTTTGTAAAATCTTGATAATACACTATGTATTTAGTAGGGAGATTTATAGCTACTTTATAAGATGTTACTGATAGAAAATGATGAATCAGTAATCTTGATTGCCTTTTCCCCGAATACAATTATCAAGTAAATAGCAAAATAAGTTGAGTTGTATCCCTCTAAACTAGGAATGTAAATACAATAATATAATAGATTTAAATCAATCAATATCGTTTCCACTAATATTCCCCCTCAGTGCAAACGTGGATAAGGAGACACGTTCAAGCTGGAGTGCGAACGTGGATAAGGAGACACGTTCAAGCTGGATCGAAATGACTCGAATAGATATCTGGGTAGCCCTTTGGTAAAGATGTCTGCATACTGACTAGAAGACGGAACATGTAACAACCGAATATGCCCAATTTGCACCTTTTCACGAACGAAGTGAATGTCCATCTCTACGCGTTTTGTGCGTTGGTGCTGAACCGGGTTGCCACATAAATAAATGACTGAAACGTTATCACAATATACAACTGTGGCTTTGGTCACTGGAACCCGCAGCTCACATAAGAGATTACGAATCCACGTGGCCTCAGCCACAGCGTTGGCAACTCCTTTGTACTCCGCTTCGGCACTGGACCTGGACATAGTAGGTTATCGTTTTGACGACCATGAAATGAGATTGTCACCCAAGAATATTGTAAGGATTCCTAGAAGTCTGATGCAGCCAAAACACTCTTGTAACTATCTACTGATCATAACAACTAATGAAGACAAAGTCTGAAGACATCAATTGAAGACATCAGCTGAAGGCATCAGCTGAAGGTAACAACTGAAGTCAACAGCTGAAGACAACAGCTGAAGACATCAGCTGAAGACAACAGCTGAAGACATCAGCTGAAGACAACAGCTGAAGACATCAGCTGAAGACAACAGCTGAAGACATCAGCTGAAGACAACAACTGAAGATAACAGCTGAAGACATCAGCTGAAGATAACAGCTGAAGACATCAGCTGAAGACAACAGTTGAATACATCAGCTGAAGACAACAGCTGAAGGTAACAGCTGAAGACAACAGCTGAAGATATCAACTGAAGACAAAGTCTGAAGACAAAGCCTGAAGACAGTTTTCAGTAGTTGTCACAACAACTGAAGAAGTACTCTTCAGTAGTTGTGATGATCTTCATTCAGTAGTTGTCACAACAGCTGAAGAAGTATTCTTCAGTAGTTGTCACAATAGCTGAAGAAGTATTCTTCAGTAGTTATAACAGTCTTCTTTCAGTAGTTCTATGAAATGATCAAGTCTTCCTGAATGCTGCACATAACATGTAAGTAGAACTGCTGAGGAAGTTTTACACCACTTCAGAAATATTCTAAGTGTAAAATCTTCCGAAGTCAAGACCAACATCTTCAGAAGCCAGAAATGAAGTCTTTCTTAGCTTCAAGACAAAGTCTTCCAAAGCCAAGAAACCAAGACAGATTCTTCCGAAGACTTTTATCATACATGCTTTTATCTGATGTACTTTTTCTGAAAAGCTGAACCACCATGCCGCTGCCCATTCTGGTTGGTCACCAACTTGCATGAGTTGGTGAAAAGGTCCATGCTTTAGGAAAATTGTACATTGAGGTCTTGAGTCAAACTTTTCTACTTTATGTACTTTTATCCTTTTTGTAATATATTAGGATGTGAGCTATGGCATGTCATAGTCACTAGCCAAAAGGCAATCTGCTTTTTGACCTTACATGGATTGTGTTGTCTAGTTCATGTATCCAGCTGGCCTTCAAAGTATGACCGTCTGTAGGTTGTAGTATATAGTATCTCAAAGACTTGTAATGTATGCATGCTGAATACTTGTAACTTGAACTTGAGAAGCAATATACAACATCCTTGAAAACCAACCACTTATATTGTTATCTTGTTCCTTTTTAAGTTTACTTGTGTTCTTAGCATCACCATAACCGGTTCCCCATTTTTTTTTGGTATTCCTTAGATTTTCTAGAATTTTACACAAGTTGCAAAATTATTCAAAATCTTTGAAATATTTTTGGAGGCAAAATTTGCCTTCAGAAGCTTTCTAGTTAAAACTTCCGAAGCAAAACAACCTTCAGGGTCAAAACTTCTGAAGTTAAATTAACTTCGGAAGACTTTTTAGAGTTCCAAGAAAACTACCTTTTGGGCAAAAAGCAAACTACTTTTCAGAGGTGGGACCAACACAATGGATTTCAAAGTTTATCCTTTTCCATTAACTTTGTCTTAAATCCAAATTCATACAAATATCCAACGGTTACACCTCTTTCCTCTACCTGCTTCAAAATTCACCCATACCTCAAACCCAAATATCTCCGAAGCCACTTTTGCTTTCACCTTTCTTCATCCTTAAGCTTTTCAAAATGGTTAACATTGCAAACAGAAACAACCCAAATTTCTCCATGAAACTTCATAGGCAGCATAATCAGGTTGCCTTGTTGCACTCTGAGAAAGATGATAGTTTCTCAGAGGTTTGCCATTTTCTTGCTCTATCCAACTACCACACCTCACTCACCATTGATCCTATTCTGTATGAGGATCACCTGCTTGACTTTTGGAGGACATGTCAAGAGGTTATTATGGATGGGGAGAAGGCACTGTCTGCCACAGTGTAAGGGAGGGTAGTCTTTATCACTCCAGCCATCATCAACACTCATCTTCAGCTGGATGATGAAGAAGGTGAACTGTCTTTCCCAAAGGAAGCTGTCAATTATTCCTTTGAGCAGATGGGCTATGAAGGAGATTTCTCTGTAAAGACCTTCAGGAAAGGGAAGGTCTCATCTCAGTGGAAATATCTACTCCATATAGTGATTCACAGCTTGTCCAACAAGCATGGTGGGTGGGACCAGATTCCTGAGGATCTCTCCTTTATAGTTCATGGAATGGTACAAGGGGTCAAGTTCAGGTACTCACAATTTGTTTACACAAACTTGCTTGCAAACTTGGATTCCTTAGAATACTATATGTTTCCTAGATATGTTCAACACATTCTCAACTGTGAACTTGGATCACAGTTGAGGGAAACAAATAATATTCTTAAATTAGGACAGATGAAGCCAGGCATCTTTAAGATTATGAAGAAGCCAACTGTAGGCTTCTCAGGGGTAGAAACAGCCCTGGTCCCCAAAATGTTAGAGCTCATTGCTCAAGGTGACAACCTAGCAACACAAGCTAGTGTTGAACCCACACCTTCTACATCTCAACCACCAAAACAGCCACAAATCACCCTCACCTACCAAAGAAAATCCAAACGAACCTCTGCTCAAGCTATTGAGTCTGTACAGGTCCCCATATACTCACCCTTACAGGAAGAAGTGGATACTAGAGCTCCCATTTCTCCTAAGGAGCAAACCACTCCTATCTTTTCAAGAATCAGTGCTGATGTTCCTCATGGTCAGCCTGATGAGCTCATAAGCCAAACTGCCTTAAGCCTTCACTCTGAGTCTCAACACTCAAGTGAACAACCTTCAGGGGACAGTTACCATCCCCAGCCTTTGGACTTAAATACCCAAATTCCCAACCTTGAATTCTATACTGATGAGGACATAGGCTTCAGTGGGCACCATGAATCTCTCTATCCCTCACCTACTCAAAGAGAGAGGAGTGCCTCTGAATTCCCTATGTCTACCCTACATCAGTCACCCATTGCTGAAGTGGGTCCTTCTGAACCTATTCAGGGGATCCATGTGGAAGAGGCTCTCACTTCTGCAAGTGATTACATCATTAAGACCTCAACCATGGCAACTCAGCCCATTGACACTTCATCTGAGGCTGTCAATGAGCAGAGGAAATCCAGCAGCCAAGAACCCCAAGCTGGTGATGAGAGTGAGGATTTAGGTCCAACTCTTTCATCCCCCCATGATTCTTCTGATGAAGATGAGGGAAATATGAGACTAAAGGTGCAACAACTGACAAAAAAATGCACTTACTTAGTCTCAAAGGTTAGTCATCTTGAATTTCAATTGACTACCTTACACAATAGGGTCAATGATCAGCAACTTGAGATATCTTATCTTAAGGAAAAACTAGCTGAGAGACCTTTAAGAAGAACTCAACCAGGAACACAAGAACCTGAGGATGTGGTTGACCTAACTCCTAGCTCACCTATACAAGAAGGTGATGCTACCAAAAAGGGGGAGAAAGTCACTACAATCACAGAACCTGGGAGTCCTTCAAGGAGTATGGACATTGAGGACTCACCATCCTCTCTTGTAATTGTCCCTACTCAGCAACCTCCTCAAGTTCACATTGACGTGAACATCCTAGACTACTTGTTTCAAAGTCTTTTTAGGGAGGGTGTATCAAGACAAGAAGCTGAAGAAGATAGACCAAGGCAATCAGGTCATGTCATTGGTCAACTGGATGTTGAGGCAGACCCTGAGATTAGCTTCAAAGGGAAAACCTTGACTGAAGGCCCAGTGATAGAGCGTGAAAGTCCTGTCTTACAGTCAACTGATGAAGTAACAGAAATTGAAACACCTGTCACCACAACAACTACTTCAGCAACTCAACCCCTCAGTGAAACACCTGCTAGTGAAGGTGTATCACAGTCTCTCTTTGGCCAGAGCTTGGACGCTACACCAAACAATAAAGGCCAAAGCTCTCTCCATCCTGTGTCACAAAGGTCTGTGGGTGATAAGGGAAAAAGGGTTCTAACTCCTGAGGAGATTGAGGAGGAGGAAAAAGAGAGAAAGAGGAAGCTAAGGGGAGCAAGTTCCACTGGATCTTCAAGCTTCATGCAAGCTGCAATCAGGGCTGCCCACAGACTAAACACTCAACATGATGAGTTGAGGGCAGTCAGGATTACTTACTTACAGACCAGGAACTATGACATAGATGAGATTATATCTCTCCTTTTAGAGGAATTAAATGATCTGGCTGACATGGAAATGTCAAGAGAGAGGAAGGAAGCTGAAGATGCAAGAATTCTTCTTGAGATCAAAGAGAAGAAAAGACAACAAAGGTTATACAAGCATGTTCCTACTCTCTCACCAGTTCAAGAAAGTCCTGTGCAAGAGGCTGTGGCTGCTACACAAGAACCTCAGGTAGATAGACAGAGAATGATAGACTATCTGAGTGTCATAGGCTTCTACCAGGTAGAAGCACTTCTTTCCTTGCCCTTTGAGCATATTGAGTTTGAGTATCTCAAACAACTTGAACTTCAATTACTCAAAGAGCAGAAGTTAACAAAGAAAAAAATAAGGAAAGAAGCTGCTAAGTCAAGAGCTCTCATTTAGAAGAACTTGAAAAAATCTAATAATAGACAAAGAATGATGAGCTTCTTGAAGCTGTATGGATTCTCCAGAAGGAGACTTGGCCCTATGTCTCTATCCACCATGGATGAGCATATCAGAGTGATCAAGCAGAAGATCAAGAGTGGAGAGCTTGCTGACTTGCACACTCCTCCAAGTCAAGCTCTACCTAAAGTAGAGGTTAAGTTTGAACACCAAGAGACAACTCAAACTAAACCTCCAGCTCCATCTTTTGATCCACAGCAGGGTCAAAGGCCAGCCTTTTCAACCATTGACCAACAGCAAGGTCAAAGGCCAGCCTCATCATCTGACCCACAACAGGGTAAAACTCTCTCTTCTTCTGAACCTGTGAGGGAGAAACACCCGACTGAGGAAGACACAACTGATCTACAAGTTGCTGCAGGCCAGTCTTCTCAGTTAAAGACTGCTAAGAGGAAGAAGAGGATGGCTTCTAAGTCTGATGCAAAGAAGAAGAAGAAGTCAAAATTACCTTCCTCTGATCCTCAGGATGAATCAGAACATCCTAAGGAAGTGCAGGAAGAGGAAGCCCAATCAACTCCAATTCAAACAGCTCATCTTGCATCAGGAAGACCCATCTTATCCTGGACTTACTCAACTAATCCAGAGAGATGGCATGTAGTCAGAGATCAAGGTGAAGTAAATGTCTACTCTTGGGAAGACCTCTTTAATTTACCTTTATATGATCTTTTTGACATGAGAAGATACTTCACAAGTCTGAGTGATCCTGACCCTCTAATGAAGAAAGGAATGGTCATGATCATACTAAGAACTGTGAACTGCTGAATATCTTCAAGTGTTTTGGTAGCATCAGCCCAGGGGGAGTTTGTAAGGATTCCTAAAAGTCTGATGCAGCCAAAACACTCTTGTAACTATCTACTGATCATAACAACTGATGAACACAAAGTCTGAAGACATCAGTTGAAGACATCAGCTGAAGGCATCAGCTGAAGGTAACAACTGAAGTCAACAGCTGAAGACAACAGCTGAAGACATCAGCTGAAGACAACAGTTGAAGACATCAGCTGAAGACAACAGCTGAAGACATCAGCTGAAGACAACAGCTGAAGGTAACAGCTGAAGACATCAGCTGAAGACAACAGCTGAAGACATCAGCTGAAGACAACAGCTGAAGACATCAGCTGAAGACAACAGCTGAAGGTAACAGCTGAAGACAACAGCTGAAGATATCAACTGAAGACAAAGCCTGAAGACAGTTTTCAGTAGTTGTCACAACAACTGAAGAAGTACTCTTCAGTAGTTGTGATGATCTTCTTTCAGTAGTTGTCACAACAGCTGAAGAAGTATTCTTCAATAGTTGTGACAGTCTTCTTTCAGTAGTTCTATGAAATGATCAAGTCTTCTTGAATGCTGCACATAACATGTAAGTAGAACTGCTGAGGAAGTTTTACACCACTTCAGAAATATTCTAAGTGTAAAATCTTCCGAAGTCAAGACCAACATCTTCAGAAGCCAGAAATGAAGTCTTTCTTAGCTTCAAGACAAAGTCTTCCGAAGCCAAGAAACCAAGACAGATTCTTCTAAAGACTTTTATCATACATGCTTTTATCTGATGTACTTTTTCTGAAAAGCTGAAACACCATGCTGCTGCCTATTCTGGTTGGTCACCAACTTGCATGAGTTGGTGAAAAGGTTCATGCTTTAGGAAAACTGTACATTGAGGTCTTGAGTCAAACCTTTCTACTTTATGTACTTTTATCCTTTTTGTAATATATTAGGATGTGAGCTATGGCATGTCATAGTCACTAGCCAAAAGGCAATCTGCCTTTTGACCTTACATGGATTATGTTGTCTAGTTCATGTATCCAGCTGGCCTTCAAAGTATGGCCGTCTGTAGGTTGTAGTATATAGTATCTCAAAGACTTGTAATGTATGCATGCTGAATACTTGTAACTTGAACTTGAGAAGCAATATACAACATCCTTGAAAACCAACCACTTGTATTGTTATCTTGTTCCTTTCTAAGTTTACTTGTGTTCTTAGCATCACCATAACCGGTTCCCCATTTGATCTGTTAAGTGTTCTAAATACACTCTCCTTATTGTGTTGCTGTGTTGTAAGTGCAAACCCTTCACCCGGTCCCGCAAATATGCAATAACCAGAGGTAGACCATCATGTATCCGGGCAACCCCCCCAATCCGCGTCCGAGTATGCGGTTAACAAATGATTTGGAGAAGCTGATAACCGTAGCCCAAGATTAATGGCTCCACTTACGTACCTTAAGACTCGCTTCATAAAAGCAAATGGGGTTCACGAGGAGCGTGCATGAAGAGACATATCTGTTGAACGACATATGAAATATCCTGTCTTGTAATTGTAAGATACTGTAATGCCCCGACAAGACTTCGGTAAAGTGTGCCATCAGACAACAGTTCCCCCTCATTCACACTTAGTTTAGAGTTAGTATCAACAGGGGTATGACATAGTTTGCATGTAGTCATGTTGGCTCTGTGGAGAATATCTTAATCATACGGTGATTGAGCCAACGTTAGAGATTGTTGATCTCTAGTAACAGTGATACCAAGAAAGTGGAGAAGTGAGCCCAGATTGGTCATGGCAAATTTGGTAGATAACTTGTGATGATGCGAGACAAGAGCACGTTGTTGTTGGCAGTGATCACAATATCATCAACATATAATAATAAATGAGCCATTTGATCCCCGTGATGGTAGATAAATAAGGATGTGTCACACTTACTGCTGTAAAAGCCCAAAGTTGTTATAAATCCTGAAAATCTAGTGTACCATGCTCGAGGTGCCTGTTTGAGACCATAAAGGGATTTGCGGACACGACACACATGATGAGGTAAATTCTGATCAACAAAACCAGGCGGTTGGTGCATATAGACTGTCTCCTAAATAGTGCCGTTAAGAAACGCATTTTTCACATCGAGCTGGTGAATTGGCCAAGATTTTGACATGGCTAAGGACAATACTGTGCGGATGGTAGCTGGCTTTACCACCGGACTGAAGGTCTCCGTACAATCAATGCCCATAGTTTAGGATTTCCCGTTACAAACCAACCGGGCTTTATAACGTTCCAGTGATCCATCCACATGAAACTTATGTCGAAATAACCAAAGAGATCTAATAATCGGTTGATTAGCCGGTCTCAGTACCAAATCCCATGTATTATTAACCTGTAAAGCACTAAATTCATTGTTCATGGCACGTAACCAGTTAGGATCCGATAAAGCTTTTATATACGATGTGGGAACGGTGATATATTGATTGTGGCAACAAAATCGTAATGAGGGTTTGGTTTGACGATGCCTGTGTAAGGCCCTGATCCCAGGAAACCTCACAGTTGGTCATTCACAGCAAAAACATTCATTTACTTATATATGTGTATATATATATACATATTGCAGCGGAAAGATGAAGAAATTGCAATTCATTACAATGTAGTTAAATTAAAATATAAACATCGTCTTTAACTATCAAAAACTCTTTAAAGTCCTTTTAAATTCTTCTCCATCAGGGATGCCAGTCTTTAGATGCCAAGAAGCTTCAGATCCATGCTCCCATCCCTTAAGTCGTAACGCTCACCTGTCAACTGATATGCATACAAAAGTCAGCTTCGCTGAGTGAATTCTAGGTTTACTTTGTTAAATATCTTTTGTAAGAGGTATTAGCTTTAACAGTTAAAAATAATCGTCATCTATCAGAACATTAATACACACGGGCTATCACTTTATCGGTACTTTACCATTACTTGTTAATTATTACTCTTCTTTATCCGTCAATTCCCAGTCACTATCGGTGCCTATGATAAACACAGGACTTTAACGACACGCCAATTTAGGCCTTACTGTCATACCCAAACATGACATTATTGTCATGCCAATTCATGGCCTTACTGACCTGCCTGTTCGAGCATTTACTTTATCAGGGTGAGGGCACAACAGATGCAACCCTCCTTTATCAATTGCTTGCAAGGCTTTACTTTCTCAAGGTACATGTTATGGGCCCAATAACAGTTCTTTAAGTGTCACTTATATCTTTAGTTTTCACATACACTTAACACATAATAAGAAGCAAACTCTTAGTCTAAGCATTTACATTTCATCAACCATGAGAGATAAACCAGATAACAGACCCTCCGCGGGACAGCGGGGGTTCGGGGGCGGCAACCCCTGATAGCAGGGTTCTAGGGGCGGCAGCCCCTAGTGGGGTCCAAGGGGCAACGCCCCTGGCTAGGGCCGGGCTGCCAGGTCAGCGCGCTCAAAAATTATTTTGAACTATTTAAACGGCACATTTTACTTTAGAAAATTTTATTTTCTTGATAAAAGGTCTTAAAAACCGTCATTATAAAAGTATGTATTTTAGTATGCATATCACCCCAAAACATTGAAAACGGGTAAAGGATGGATCTAGAACTCACCTGAACTTAGCAAAATAGCTTCAACTTAAGTTACTTAAGCTATAGTCCGAACACACGAGTTGCACGGATGTTAATACACAAAAACGTCATTTTCTTCATAATTTCGCTGACAGTTTTGCTGGCAATTTCGCTACCAGTTTCGCTGGGCAGCACTTTCGTCAGTTTCGTTGGACAGATTCGCTTCCATGAGCGCCCAACTTTCGTTGGAATTTCCTAGTTTCGCAATGTCTATAGGTCAACCTGGGCACTGGCGAAATTACCAACGAAACTGTAGTTTCGCACCAGTGAAACTGTAGTTTCGCACCAGCGAAACTGTAGTTTGTAGTTTCGCTGGAACTCTCTTAGTTTCGCTGGAGGAGTGCACAGTTTCGCTAGATGAGTGCACAGTTCCGCTGATCGGGCTCACAGTTTCGCTGGATGCATAAAAATGACGAACCAGCCCGTTTTTAACCCAAAATCTTAACTTTTTACGTCCAAATCCTTGGTTTACCTTCCATGAAACCATTTCTAACCTTTTTACACGTTTTCATACGTAAAAATTTGACCTTTATGTGTTTCTTTGAAACTTTTCAAAACCCAAAACCCTAGAATCCGGGTTTGATCTACAGAAGGGTTTAGAGGTCGATTCTTACCTGGATTCGTTGCTCCTTTCTTATAGTTTGATGCCCCAACACCCAGATCTTCAATCTTTTAACCTTGGAAGCTCCAAATCTTGAGTTTTCTTCACTTTCTCTCTCTACTTTCTCTCTCTATGAATTTTGGGGGCTAGGGTTGCAAATGCTGGAATGGAGGCTTCTCATGCATGTTTAAGGGCTGATTAAGGGCCCTTAAACCCATCAAAACATAGCCCATTAAGGTTAATTTAGTCCATAGCCCACTAATTTACCTTTCTTTCTTAAATTAACCCTTAAAAGCCTATTATTATTAAATGGCTTGCTTCGGGAAATTTTGGGGTGTTACAGCCTGCCTTGGAGCGAGTTTGCATCGGATGGTCGTTGGTTTGTTGAGTGGTTGTAGTGGCGGAAGGGTGGGAGGTGGGAGGTGATGGTGCGATGGGTGAGGTGGGGACAAATTGGGAAGATTGGGTCGTATTGCTTGTTGAGTTGGTAGGAGGTGATGGAGAATTATTTGGTGGAGAGTTTGTATGAGGTGATAAGGTTGTTTGTGAAACAGTAGGTGACGGTGGTGTTTGTAGGGATAAGGTGACAGTGTGATTTTTTATGTTTAATGAGCCGTGGGGTGGGGTGGTAGTTTGATTAATATTGGGTTTTGTTGGTGGAGGGAATTCATGATGAAACATTTGATTTATATGAGGGTTATGGTCATCAATAAATTGATAGTTGGTAAGAGGTAAGGGTGTGGTGAATGGATAGGTGTGTTCGTCAAAGATTACATGACGGGATATATGAACTTTACTGGTGATTGGATCGTAACACCGGTATTCACGGAAGTCGAATGGGTAACCCAAAAATATGCATAGAGTGGATCGGGGGTAAAGCTTATGAGGTTGAGTGGCCGACATGTTTGGGTAACACGCACACCCGAACACTCGAAGATGATCGTAGGTGGGGTGGCGAGCGTATAACACAAAGGCGGGTGTTTGGTAGTGAAGCCGTTTGGTTGGAAGAATGTTGTGGAGGTAAGTGGCGGTATGAAGGGCTTCAACCCAAAATGTAGGTGGAATGTGAGCGTGGAACAAAAGGGCTCGAACAATGTCATTAATGCGACGTATCATTCGTTCCGAGTGACCATTTTGTTGAGAGGTTTGCAGGCATGAGAAACAAAATACCAATCCATTTTGGGCTGCAAAGTTTTTGAAGTTGTAGTTACTAAATTCCCCCCCCCCCCACCCAAGATCACATTGAAAAGTTTTGATGTTTTTGTTGAATTGCGTTTGGATTAATTTATGAAATTTAGCAAATGTTGGGAAGGTTTTGGATTTGTATTTTAGCGGGTAAACCCACACATAATTTATGAAGTTATCAACCAATATCATGTAATATTTAGAACTCGAGTTACTAGAAATTGGTGATGTCCAAAGGTCACAGTGAATAATATCAAACGGTTGAAAAGTATAAGAAACAGAATCAATAAAAGGTAACCGTTTACTGGTTGACAATTGACACGAAGAACACACAAAAGTACCATTTGTTTTATTACAATTAGAAATGCAATAACGACTAAGATAATCTAGCACTTGCGCTCCGGGATGCCCGAGACGATCATGCCATGGTTGAGGTGTTGAGGACGATAGCAATGAGAAAGCAGGGGCAGTAAATGGATAAAGGTCACCGTTGCTATTGTGTCGGGAAATGAGGTGTCCATCCTTGAGGTCCTTCAAAGAAAAACCAAAAGGGTCAAATTCAATATATATTTGATTGTCAATGGTGAATTTTCGGACATATAATAAATTTTGATAATGTTGGGTGAGTGAACAATATTGTTAAGGATAAAGGTTTTGTTTGGGGTATGGATAAAGCCATTACCGGATCCTTTGACTTGTAAGTGTTGTCCATTACCAACGAATATAGGATTTGTAGGAAATAAACATGGAGATTTGATGTTACCTGGATCGGATATGATGTGTTGAGATACTCCGATTGTTATGTGCCACTGAGGGTCGGAATAATTCAGGTTCAAGTTTGCAAGAGCTGTTCCAATATCAGAAGGATTTAGAGCATTATTTTGGAACAAACCGTAGCCTGGAGGAGAGTTATTGTTAACTTGGGCCTGGGCAGCTAAGTGGGCTTGAATGGAGTTGATTTGGGCCTGGTGGGAAGGATAAGGTTGATTCATGTGATTTGAACTTTGCCCCCATGTAAAATTCCGACCCCGGCCGATGTTCTGCCGCCTCGAGACGATATTCTACCGCCTCTGTTGTAGGATGGTCCCCGGCCACGAGCTGCCTTTGTCGGGTCGTAGTTACGTCCACGGTATCTGTTCGGGTAGGGAGAGCGTGGGGAGTCGGTGTTCACTGATTGAGAGGGTCGATCACCCGACTGAGTTTGAGAGTTGAGAAGCACTGTATCCCGAGTTGAACCCACTCTACCTGCTTGTCTTTGTTGTTCATCCTCAACCATTGCTCGAGCATCTTCCCATGTCGGTTTACTTTGATTTATGATGGCCCCAATCGTGTCGAATTCAACCGGTAACCCCCGAACCATTTGAATTAGATGAGTGTTGGTGACGGGTTGATCTATGTCCTCTAATTGAGCATCTATGTCCTTTAATGTTTGGCAATAATCATCAAACGATGAGCATGCAGATAGAGCGAGATTGGTGAATTTATTTTCAAGGGTGGTGGCTCTAGCATGCTTATTGTTGATGAATATGTCTTGTATTTGTACCATGTTTCTCTTGCGGATATCTCTCTATCAATAACACGTTTCAAGAGATCATCTGATATTGTGTTGTGAATCCATTGAAGGGTCAAAGCATCAAGTTCATACCATTCGAGATATTTATCATCGGTTGTGGGTGGTGGAGGTCAGTGGCGGAGCTTGACCACTCCCGAAGGGGGGGGGGGAGAAATTAATTTTTATTAGGGGGGGCGAACTCGAGTTTTATATGAAAATTTACACTACCGAGCCAAAAATTTACACTACCGAACTAAAATTTAACACTACCGACGAAAAAAGAGGGGGGACGGCCCCCCCGGTCTTAACTATGCTCCGCCAGTGGTGGAGGTGTACCGTCGATATGGTGAAGGACTTTGTAGGCTCGAGCGTGAAGTTTGAATTGCTTAATCCATGTTGTGTACGTAACTTTCTTGCCATCCAATGTACGGATCTTGGAGTTGATGTTGGAAACGGAATAGGCTGGGTGTAGAGATGGTTTTTCATTGTTTGTTTGGGTGGAGGAGGAGTTTTCATGTTTGTCACTTATGGTGATGGTGGCGGCAATTGAAAAAAAAATTAGGGTTTTGGAGAGGCTCTGATACCATGATAGAGAATGATGACTCAGTAATCTTGATTTCCTTTCGCCCCGATTACAATCATCAAGTAAATAGCAAATAAGTTGAGCTGTATCCCTCTAAACTAGGAATGTAAATACAATAATATAATAGATTTAAATCAATCAATATCGTTTCCACTAATAGTTACACACTTACACTTATATAATTGTCCACTAAATAATAATTAAATGTATAGAATTTATAATGTGTTATAGATGTTTTAGATGTGAAATGAAATTATGTTACGGGTTCGTACAATTGGTCATGAATTCAAGACTGTTACAAACACTTTAACCTGCTCTCAAGAACTAGATTTTTTAACAAAATAATGACTAACTTGTTATAACACTTGATCACTATATCCTTTAGTTTTTTGTGTGGCGTTGCATAAACATAACAATACACAATATCCTGTTTGAACTAGTTAGATAGATAAACCTCAAACCAAACTCTCGCACCTTACCTCATCAACCTTATCCTCACCATTTTCAATTTGAGAATTTTCATTTTCATCCATAGGATTAGAACCTGTTTTATAGTTTTTCATACCAAACTTACTAATCAATTATTAGCATACCCTGATCGGCATACAAAGATGCCTTAAAAAGACTATTTTACTTCTAAGACAATAAAGTAAGTCAGTTCTCTAAGATCAATTAATTCAAATGCATGCATCACTTACATTTAGCATTCTGATAGATAAAGTTATTGTGTGTATTTATAAAATTAGTCGAGAATGGTTATTTGGAAAGTAAATCGAAAAGAAAAGGCATATGGCAAGTTACAAAACAACAATAGGTTAAGGGAGATGCTTTTTTATCCAAGTTTATTGACAAACAATAATGTGTGGTAGGTGTTATTGTTGTAGGCAAGTTGTCTTTTAATGAGCATAATACTAAGGTTAGAAAGGTTTGCTATAGTCAATGAGTTATAGTGGGTTCTATGTGTCCTATTTAAATGTTTTTGGTTGGAATACTGGCTAAGTTTTAAAAGTAAACGTGCATGTTTTTAGTTAGTTAATCCTAATGTGGATTGTTTAAAGTGTCATGTCTGTTACTTGTTTACGTATTTGTGATACATGTTTATGTGTTGTTGGCCTTTGACATAGGAACGCCATTCACAAAATAAACATAATACTTTCATTAATCAACCAAGATGAATTACAATACAAATTAAAATTAACGAAAACAAAGGAATACAAGAAAAGAAAAAAACTTAAGAAACATAAATAATTAAGAACAATGAAACATGTGTGGTTGAGGATCTTTGTGCAACATAGATCACTTAAAATAGATTTCAGGCCACCCAGGTGAATCCCGTCTGTCTCCCAGGGTATAACAACCTAAGCAGATTGTACTGTCGGGTATAGCCAAGCACATGAGATAATACCTGAACAAGAATGTGAAGTGCCAAAAACACAAGAAATTCTTTATATTAAGAGGTGTGACACACACACACACACACACACACATATATATATATATGTATATATATGTATATATATATGTATATATATGTATGTATATATGTATATATATGTATGTATATATATGTATGTATATATATATGTATGTATATATATATATGTATGTATATATATGTATATATACGTATGTATATATATGTATGTATATATATGTATGTGTATATACGTATGTATATATACTATATATATATATGTATATATACATATTATATATATATATATATATATATATGTATGTGTATATATACATATATATATATACACGCACACACACACACATATATATATGTATGTATATATATACGTACCTATATATGTATATATATATATATGTATGTGTATATATATATATATATGTATATATATGTATATATATATGTATCTATATATACATATATATATATGTATATGTATATATATACATATATATATACATATATGTATATATATATATGTATATGTATATATATACATAAATATATATATATATAATTTATATATATATATACATATATATATGTACATATATATATATGTACATATAATGTACATTTATATATATATACATATATATATACATATATGACCAAGTGAATGTTCCTGCGGATGATCAAGGACCATGAAGTGAAGACTCCTACGGAAGAAGAATTTCCTACGGAAGAACAACACTCC
The DNA here is from genome assembly GCA_024085815.1 of Flaveria linearis. Taxonomy (NCBI): domain Eukaryota; kingdom Viridiplantae; phylum Streptophyta; class Magnoliopsida; order Asterales; family Asteraceae; genus Flaveria; species Flaveria linearis. The sequence continues at coordinate 22,554,175 of CM044003.1, forward strand.
TACGGAAGAGCAAATCATCTACGGAAGAACAAAAGTTCTGCGGACGACAAGACTCCTGCGGAAGAACATTATATTTGTGCGATTGCTAATCCCAAGAAGTCAAACAAGTCAACACAATCAATAACAAATCCCGAGAGATCCGGTGTTTCCTTAGCCGACTCAAATCATCTATAAATATGAGTCCTAGGTTTCACATCTCGAAGAACACAATCAATCAATATTACGGCTGTCAAGAGTTCATTGTGCAACCCTAACTGCCGTCACATCAACATCAAACATTATTCGATTCACAGAATTCATTGTTCATAGTCATTCATTATTATTCTTTTGTAATCATTACATTATAGTTAATGAAATACATTTGAATTATTATTGATTTTGCATTTATTGTGTTTCTGTGGTTGTGTTCATCATTAATCATTACAAACAGTTAAACGTCAATTAGTGATAATTCCACGATTATTAAATTGATTTATTTTAATACTGATAATTCCCGAATTGCGATCCTTGGATTCAAAGGTGGTATCAGAGCATTGGTGCTCATATATTTAGATCAATTGATCTATCAGTATTAAATTGTTTAATTGATTTTCAAACAATTAAATCAAGGACTTATCGTTCAGCAAGCACTGTCTCATTGCTTGTTTGATTTAGATCTATATTCAAATCAATTGAATACTAGATCTGTGTCTTTGATAGATTTATCAATTTTAGCATTTAAGTTTTGATTAATTCTTTTGAATTAAACATGAGTACTTTTGGTGGAGGATCTTATCAACCACCAAAGTTGGAAACTAAAGCTGATTTTAAATCCTGGAAGATCAAGTTCAGGAATCATGTGAACTACACAGATTCTGACTTGTGGGAGTCCATCACTCAAGGTCCTTATATTCCACCCACTCTTGGGCCGGATTATAATGACAAAAATCAGCCAATCAGCACTAAAGACCTGCCACCTGATGATGTCAAGAAGGTCAAAGTCGATATTAAAGCATACAGCTTGCTTAGTATGGCTTTGCCAGAAGAAATCTTGATCAGGTGTGAAAATTACAAGACAGCAAATTCCCTGTGGAAGATACTCCACACTCTCTGTGAAGGGAGTGATGAGATCCGAATCATAAGGAAGGACACCCTTAGATCACAATATGAAACTTTTCATCATATTAAGGGTGAATCAATTCCTCAGCAACTCCATAGATTTATGCAACTTGTTACTGAGATGAACATCTTGGAGTTAAAATATACTACCGAGGAATTAAACAAGAAGATGCTCCACACTTTGCCTGAAAGTTGGAAACAAACAGTATCCATGTTCAAGAATACCATAGATCTCAAGACAACAGGTCTGGATACATTGGTTGCTAAGGTAGAAGCTCTTGAACTGGATGAACAATCAAGAAACAAGAGTGTGAGAACTCATGTCTCACCTTATCACTTCAAGGAAACCAAAAATGCTGGAAGTGCATTCATCTCAAACAATGAAAGTGATAACTCTTGTACTTTGAGTGATGATGAAGAGGAAGTAAGTTTCTATGCATCCAAACCCACTAAGAAATCATCTCAAAGTAAAAATCAAAAGGAAAGGGAAGATCTGAAAGAAAAGGGAAACATCAGCAACTGCAAACTCTTCTCAACATAACAAACAATCAGAACCAATAACTGTCATATTGGATTCTGAAGAACAAAAAGCAGCCTTTGCAGCTTTTAGTTCTAGCTTTCAAGCATATCTTGGAAGTTCACTCACATCAGCAAACATCTGTCAGCAAGATTTGGAGGAACTCCCTCCTGATGTAGTAGAAGAGATGGATCTACAATGGCAGATGGCAATGATTGCTTACAGAGCTAAGCAATATCTGCGGAGAAAACAAAATCTGGCAGCAGCAAGCAAAACATCAAAGATTGGTGTTGATAAATCAAAGTCAGATGCTTCAAGTGCAATCTCTATGGTCACTTCTCTAGAGAATGCAACCAACAATCATCTCCGCAGTATCAGCATCAGCAGCAACAAAATCAGCAGCAACAACAATATCAGAATCAGCAATCAACCTCTCAAAGATCTCTGCATAGACAACCTCAGCTAACATCCCCACCAGCCATAAATACATCAGCAGGACCAAGCAATTCTAAGGAGACTGGGCTGATCATCCTTCAAGATGGAACATGTGACTGGAGTTTGTATGAGAAGGAAGTGATAGAGGAGAATCAAGCATTAATGGCACATATGGAAAACAAAGTTCCTCCTATGGCCAGAGAGGTAAAAGACAGGTTATGTTCATCATCCTGTGTTGAGGAAGTTGAACGATATAGAGTCCATGCTCAACAATTGGCTGATAAAGTAAAGGAAACTATGATTTTAAATGAATCACACTTAAAGAACAAAAATTATATCAAATCAAAATAAGTTCTTTACAAAAGGATTTAGAAAAATATGTTTCTGAAAATTACAGCCTAAAAGCCCAAGTTGAGCATCTGACCACTTCCTTAACAAAATCCATGGCTGATCATGCATCAACTGAAGTGAAACTTCAGAAGTTTCAATTATCATCTCAACAATATGAGAAGTTGTTAAACTCTCATATTGAATCAAAGAACAGGTCCGGGTTGGGTTATAATGCTGTTGCACCACCTATTAATAATAACTACACACCTTTACCTGAAACAATGACTAACAATTTGTCAAACCATTTTGTGCAAAGCACCAAATTGACATAAACAACAGTCATGAAGCTGAGATAAGTGAAACTGAATCTGCGGAATCTAAATCACTTAAACATAATGAATCAGATTTTGATAAGTATGATGACTTGGATGATTCTGATGAACATGATACTGATCAACTGAACATTGGTAAGAATGTTCAAGTTGAAACTGGTCTTCCGCGGGTACTTGAAGAATCAAAGCTGCAGTATCCTCCAAAGCAACGAAACATGCTGAAGACTATCTGCAAGAGGATTGCTGAATTGAATGAAGGACTTCAAGAACTGAACCTTCACAAAGTTGATAGCTGCGGATCAAGTGCTGAGATACTTTGTCTTCAGAGAAAGGTAAGAAACAACAAACTTCAACAAAGCAAAAGAAAAATTCAAGTGTTGAAGATCAGCGGAAAAAGAAATCTGAGAATCCATAGAACATCTGCGGAAAGCAAAAGTTACCAAGTCCGTAGATCATCTACGGAAGGCAAAAACTACTGAATCCGCAGAAAAGCAACGGAAGAAAGAAACTGATTCTGAGGACGAGGTAAAAAGAGAGACCAATAAACATGCACAGAAAAAGCTGAATATCAAGCAACAAAAGGCAGCCAAAGGCAAACAAGCAACAGCTGATGATTCTCCAACAAACACAAGAAGAACTCAATTGATGCTTCAACAAGTGAGAAAAAGAACAACAAAAAGAAGGATGAATCTGAAGAAAGTTCAGAAAAATATTGCAAATGGTGTGATATGAAGAATCACAATACTGATAATGCTATTTCAGCAGCTATTGTTCCATTTGCAATATGAACAATCACATGACTGCTGATTGTTACTTCAACAAACACTGTGCCATATGTGACAAAAATAACCATTCCACTCAGGAATGTTATTTTAACAAGAAGAACAAGAAAAAGAGCAAAAAGAAGTCACAAGATGCATCATCCGAATCAGATTCTCAATCCTCAATAAGTGACAAGGAGACAAAGATTCAGAAAGATCAACAAAAGTCAAAGAAAAGATCATCTGCTACGGACAAGACTTCAAAGAAGAAAACACCAACACAGTCTAAGACACCTCACAAAAAGGTGGATTTGTCTGATAAACAGACTGAAGTAGTTGATGGTTTCTTTGACAACTTTGCTAAAGGAACTCCTGCGTCTCAATCAAAGCTGAAAGATGAAGAAACTTTCAAAACTACAGGATCCTCTCCAAAGTTAAAATACCAACCAAAACAAGTCACTTTGAAGAAAGAATCAGAGAAGCATGAAGGCATCCAGAAACCTGACTCATCTTCAACAGAATCATCCTCACACCATCAAATCAAAAAGAAACAACTAATACTGAAATTCAAGATTAATTCATGAAGGAGTAACTATTGTTGACACATCTGGCAAATCCAAGACAATTAAGCCTTGGGTTGTCAATTCTAACTAATTTCTTTTTGTTTGCAGGAACAATCATGGAGAGCTGACAACAAGTGGTATGTTGACTGTGGTTGTTCCAGACATATGACAGGCAACTGTGCACTTCTCCATGACTTCAAACATAAACATGCCTCTTATATGGCATTTGGTGGGGATAAGAAGGGAGGTAAAATAGTTGGTGAAGGAATGGTAACTAATGGTGTTTTAACATTTGAAAAAGTAAATTACTGTGAAAATTTGCAGTATAATTACTTAGTGTTCCCAAATTTGTGATCAAAATTACTTAACACTATTTGATAACACTAACTGTTACATTCTTAAGCCAGGTTTTACAGTTCCAGCAGACTGGATCCTTCTCAAAGCATCAAGAAAAGGCAACACATATATTTTGGATATGAACAACACAACACTCACTAATCATGAGACATGCCTGCTGTCTAAATCTTCAGAAGATGAATCTCAACTATGGCATAGAAGGCTTGTCCATTCCAACATGAAGAACATGAATAAATTGGTGAAAAATGACTTAGTCATTGAATTACCAAAGAAAGAATTTCACTGTTCTAATCATTGTTCTTCATGTTATAAAGGAAAACAACATCGAGTGTCTCATAAATCCAAAATAATTAACACTAACACTACACCACTCAAATTGCTTACATGGACCTCTTTGGTCCAACCAATGTGCTGAGCATTGGAAAAAGACAATATTGTTTGGTGATAGTAGATGATTTCACTAGATTCACATGGGTCTTCTTTTTAAAACATAAGAGTGAAACATCTGAAACATTAATGGACTTTGTGATCAAGATTGAAATCAACTTGATTTAAAAGTTAAAATTTTTAGGAGTGATAATGGAACTGAGTTTGTTAATGCTGATCTGGATTCTTTTTACAGGATAAAGGAATAGCAAGACAATTCAGTGCACCAAGAACTCCCAACAAAAATGGAGTGGCTGAAAGGAGAAATAGAACACTCATAGAAGCAGCCAGAACAATGCTAGCTGATTCTCAGTTGCCCATTACTTTCTGGGCAGAAGCTGTGAATACAGCTTGCAATGTTCAAAATAGAACTTTGATAGTCAAAGAACATAATAAAACACCTTATGAACTCTTATTTAAAAGGAAACCTTTTATAGGATATCTTAGAGCTTTTGGGTGTCATGTGTCTGTTTTGAATACTAAAGAACAATTGGGAAAATTTTCTGAAAAAGCCTATGATGGTTTCTTTGTTGGATATTCATCCACTTCTAAATCATATAGGGTCTATATTCCAGAACATAACATAGTTGAAGAGACTCCCAATGTTTCTTTTGATGAATCCATGTTTACTACTAATGTAAAAGGATCATCTTGGTTATTTGATATAGATGCATTAACGGAATCATTTAACACTGGTTATCTGATCAATGCAGGTGCTGCGGATACATGCTATCCTTTGTGCCTCCAAGTTTGAATGAAGTGCCCCTGACAGCTGATCCACCAAGGGTACAACTTTCAACTGCACCTCAGCAAGAATCAAGTCAGCAGCATGAAGTTACATCCGTAAATACATCCGCAGATGCATCCGTATCCGCAAATGTAAGCCCTGCCTCAGCTACTGAACTAAGGGATAAAGAGGAGGGGTTTAAAGCAACAAACCATGCCTGCAACACAACAATGTTCATCCGTGAATGGTAATGCATCTTCTACGGAAGTACAAAATGCGTCCGTAGATGCTGCAGTTACTCCTGCGGAAGAACAAAATGTTGCTTCCGTAGAACCTCCTGCGGAAGAACAAAATGCTGCTTCCGTAGAACTTCCTGCGGAAGAAGACAACCCAGCAGCAACTCATACACAAGCTGATCAAAATGAACATGAGTCATTTGATTATTTCATAAACTCAACTTCTCAGCTGACTCCATCTGCTTCAATGGGTTTCTCAAACTTGGATTCCACAGTTCCAGTTGATGCTGTCTCAACAAGCAGAATCCACAAGGCTCATCCAACAGACAATATCATTGGAGATCTGAATACAAGAACTACAAGGAACAAAGGAGGTGTGGCAAACATTTGTTTGTTCACCTGCTTCTTGTCCCAAACAGTTCCTGCAAACATTACAGCTGCTCTAAAGGATAACAGTTGGATTGAGGCTATGCAAGAAGAGCTACAACAATTCAGAAAACAAAAAGTGTGGACTCTTGTAGACTTGCCTACAGGGCAACACCCAATTGGAACAAGGTGGTTATTCAAAAACAAGCTGGATGACAGAGGTATCATAGTGAGAACTAAGGCTAGGCTTATTGCTCAAGGATATACCCAGGAAGAGGGAATAGACTATGATGAAGTCTTTGCACCAGTTGCCAGGATTGAAGCTATAAGGGTTTTCCTAGCCTATGCCTCCTTCAAGAAGTTCACAGTCTATCAAATGGATGTGAAGTGTGCTTTCCTCTATGGGAAAATTGATGAAGAAGTCTATGTTGCTCAACCCCCTGGATTTGAAGACCCTGATTATCCACATAGAGTATACAAGCTTGATAAAGCTTTGTATGGCCTTCATCAAGCACCCAGAAAGTGGTATGACACACTATCATCCTTCCTGCTGAAGAATGGCTACAAGAGAGGAACAATTGATCAGACACTTTTCCTCAAACATGAACATCAAGATCTTTTGGTGGTTCAAATATATGTTGATGACATAATATTTGGATCAACCAACAAGAAGCTGTGTCAAAGCTTTGAAGACTTAATGAAATCTGAATTTCAAATGAGCTCCATGGGAGAATTGACATTCTTCCTTGGCTTACAAGTTCATCAGAAACCAGATGGCATTTTTATCAATCAAGAAAAGTACATTCATCAAATTTTGAAGAAGTACAATCTTACTGATTCCACTTCATGCAAGACACCAGCATCAACAATAGACAAGATTGTGCCTGACCCTGCTGGAAAATCCGTAGATCAAAGATTGTATAGATCAATGATCGGTTCATTAATGTACTTAACTGCCAGTAGACCTGACATCATGTTTGCTGTTTGTGTTTGTGCCAGGTATCAATCAGACCCAAAGGAGTCACATCTGAATGCTGTAAAGAGGATTTTCAGATACCTGAAAGGCAAACCTGCATTGGGACTTTGGTATCCCAAAGATGGAGATTTTAGCCTCTACTCCTACTCAGATAGTGACTATGGAGGTTGCAACAACAACAGAAAATCCACAACTGGTGGATGTCAGTTTCTAGGACCAAGACTTGTTTCATGGCAGTGCAAGAAGCAAACAAATGTATCTGTATCCACAGCTAAGCAGAGTACATAGCTGCTTCAGCAGGTTGCTCTCAAGTACTTTGGTTGCAGAATCAATTACTTGATTATGGTTACAATTTCCTTCATACACCAATTCATATTGATAATTCAGCTGCTATGTTTATAACTGCTAACCCAGTTAACATAGTAAAACAAAACATATTGAAATCAGATACCATTTTCTGAGAGATTGCTCTGAAAAGGGTCTAATCAAGTTAGTCAAAGTAGACACAACCAATCAGCTTGCTGATTTGTTCACTAAAGCATTTGATTCTGTTAGATTTAATTTTCTGATAGAATCTTTGGGGATGATTAACTTAGAATAAATCAACAAAAGCATATGACTGACTTTGTGCAGAGTAATCATTAAGGATAACTTAAGTGTCTGATAAAACATCTATACATGCATTTATTAGGGAAATGATAGTAGACTATACTTGGCTATTAACACAAAAAACTCAATCTGACTTATATCATACTGATATGTGAGTAGGTTCATCTTGAGTGGAAACAAAGCTAAGAGCATGCCAAACTAAAAGGATGAGGTAACTGTCTGTGAGGATTCCATTTGAGAATCAGGAAGGTATGTTCTCTCCTGATGTGATCAAATCACTTACACAAGCACACTATGTAAAATACTTTATAATCTTCTATCTTTGCAAAGTCATATTCCCTCTGTTTTGTGTGAACAAAGACCTGGGAATGTGATTAACAAGTGTGATCTTCATTCTCCCTCTGTTTTGTGTAAACAAAGACCTGGGTTAAAGTTCACCTCTGTTTTACGAAAGTAAAGACCTGGTGACTATGAAGATCATATTTCAGCTCTAAAAAGGAATCACTTGTGCTCCATTGTACATCAAGTCAAAGAGCTTCAACATCAAAGCATTCATGAGACTATAATTGTCTCAAGATAGAACTTATAACTTAATGTACATAGTCATTAAGTGTGGAATATAATGATTTGCCTCACCTACGGAAGACATACTCTAATGATAATTGAATGTGGGACTCATGATTGCTACTGATTAACAAACTTCACAACATGATAAATAGCATGCCTAGTTGATACAATACTCATGTTTGAATTTAAGTGGATCTATATACTTGCAATCAGGTATGTATTGAATCAACTAATTAACATCAGCAGAAGCCAAGTTATAGTATGATCCCTCTATATATATATGCATGCATGTAACTGTTTAAGTCAGATGTTTAATTGTTATCTCAACTGACTTTCTCTCATTCAGACTGTCATATGCCTGTCATGCCTGTTTACAACTTAAATTTATGATAAATGTAACAGTCTCACATTAATCACAAATTTAGGGGGAGTAGTTCATGCATGAAAAACAATAAAAGCTGATAATTGATCTGAATTACTTTGAAGGAATTGGAACTTGAGCACTAACTTGAATGCAGGATACAGGAAACTTGCTTTCCTGTACTTGATTGCCATGCAAATAAAGTCAACAATGTCCAACATCAACATTTGATTCTACTCATAGATATCATACATTTGAAGTTTTAAAAAACTTCTAGGTTCCGCAGATGTTGACATCCGCAATGCATTGTTTGAACTTTTACATCCGCAGATGTAAGGTTCCGTAGATGTTGACATCCGCAGATGTTAAGGTTCCGCAGATGTTGACATCCGCAGATGTCAAGGTTCCGCAGATGTTCTGCGGAAGAAATAATGCATTCTAAACACTTGGTATGCGGATAGGAATGAATGGGAGTGGGCCCAACATAATTAATAAAAGAACATAATAATAAAAGAACATAATTAATAAAAGAAATTAATGTGTTCGCCTATAAATAAGGTTTCTGATATTTTTACAGATCACTTTTTACTTTTAACCTAGAAAATCGCCCATTTTCCCTCTTTTTCAAATTTCAAAATATCCGTTGCCAAGAACACATTATCAACATTATCCAGTAATCAATCACTGTTACTGCGAAGGTAAATCATGTCTTAAACATCAGTACGAAACTGATTAATCGGTTATTGCCATTAAAACGATTCAACTGCATGTTTTCTAACTTGATTTTATTTACAGATGGATAATAGATTCGCTAAAGAACATAATGTGTGCGCGTTCTTAAACGCTGATGATCCGGCGGCGGAAGGATGTCGAGATATCATAAGATATCTCCGACGATCAAGGCTCTTCTACGCCTTGACGGCTGAGCCTGTGATCCATCAGGCACACATAATCGATTTCTGGAACTCAGCATGAGTTGAAGAACAAGATGATGAAGAAGTGATTGTGGCTGAGATTCGGAACAAGCGTCTACGAATCACTGAAAGCATCATACGGAGATGCTTGGAATTGGGTAATAGAGAGATAGGTCACCCCGATGTATTCGAGAATGAATACATTGAGAAAATATTCAATCTGATGGGGTATGATGGTGATTACGAGAAAGGGGAAATCAAAAAGGGTAGGCTGTGCAAACCGTACAGATTCTTGTGCCATACCTACCTGAAATGCATGTCAAACAGGAAGTCGGGACTTGACAGATTCTCCAGGCACATATCATCTGGAATCATTGGGATATTCGAAGGGAGAATTTATAATTACGCCAAATACATCTTCAATTGTCTGAGTGAACAAGTCAAACTGCAGAAGAATGACAAGATGTACATGTTCCCAAGATTCCTGCAACTGGTGATCAACTCAGAACTACCAAGGGTGGACAGAGTTGGGGATGTGTTTGTTCAAGCACACTTGAGCAAATCTGTGCTAAACAAGCTTAGTGGAAAGTATCAGGGTCAAGATATGCCAATGTTTGCACATGTATTAGATCCCCAAGCAAACCTTCCACAAGAGTTGGCTTGGGCAGATGAAGCAGAGTCATCTGCTGATTCTGCACAAGCATCTCACTCACCACTCCAAACACCACCACACCAACACCACTCATCAACTCAAACTTCACCACTTCAACATCATACACCTAGCCAAACACCCCCTCAACAATCACAATCACCAACAAGCTTGAACACCCAACCAACCTCCCCAATTCATCAACATCAATCACCTCTACTAATATCCTCATCATCCACCAAAAGCACTGAGCCAACATCTCCTGCCAAACAACAATCATCATCACCTTCTAGTCATCATCACATCACACTCAACCTTTCTCTCCACTTCAAGCTCAATCTCCTGTTCAACCACCACCAGAATCACCAAAACATTCATCCCCGGAAAGTGCTGGAACTGAACCTTTTGAGATAACTGAGTCCGTACACTCTGTACACTCAGGAGACACAGAGATATTATCTCAAGCCAGTACTGTTCTTATCTCACCCACACACACAGAAGAACATGCTTCATCAGCACATACTGAGCCCATATCTTCATTGAAAGATGAACAAATTGCTGATGAGCATGGGGAAGTACAAGGATCTGATGAGGATGTCATTGCCTACCATGAAGATGATTTAAGTGACAAAGACATTCCTGTCAGCAAAAGCTATTTGGTTGCTGAGTACAACAAGTTAGTACTCAAATCAAATAAGCGAAAAGAAAGAATTCAAGAGCTGAAAGGTGTAATCAAAGAAAAGGATGAAGAGCTGATGAAGAAAGATGCTAGACTAAAACGGCTGAGAGAAGATGCTCTAAGCAACAATGAAGTCATTGATGCATTGTTGGATAGAGAAAAAGAGTTGGAGGCTTCTTTGAAGACTGAGCAAAATGATAAAGCTGAGCTGATCAAAAAGAAAGATGCAGAAATAGAAGAGCTGAAAAAGAAAATATCTGCTCTGCAAACAAAAGAAGCCCCAAGTACTGATCAACCAAAACAGTCGGGTGAAGCTGCTAAGAAATGATTTCATACACCCGGAAAAGAAAATACATGGGAGCAACTCAAAAGAAACATGAAGATGAAAGCTCTCCAAAGAAACCAAAACTTCCATCCCCTGCACCTACACCTTCAGTAGATGTGTCTACTGTGAAGGTATCATCCGAGATGATGATGACAGTGAGAAAGAGTGGGAGGAACTGACAAGAATTGAGTCACCCACTGAGAAAAGGGTGGAAAGGCCGATGACCTTCTAACAACAGCTGATATCATGGAAGAGAGGCCTGATTCTAGCATGTTTATGACCCTCATCAACCATGGTTTTCCATATGACATGGTTGAGAAGATGAACACTTCTGAAATGAAGAATGCTCTGAAAGAGTTTGAGTTTGCAAGGTTCATAATCCCAAACTGTGATTATAAAGCCTTTATAACCTTTCAGTCATTGGAGAAGATAAGGAAGGATCTGGGCCACTGTGACACAGCAAAACTCACCAAGTACAATATGACTTGCTGGTTACAGGGCCACAACTACAAACCTCATGAGCTTAAAGGTAGAACCACTGGAGAACTTTGAAGGATGATGGAGCATGTAATGAAGGTAGAATTGGAAACAGGTGTGAAATTCAGAACCACGGCTCCTCATCCAACTGATGACAAACAAATCAAACTATCAGCTGATCCAATAACTGTGGAACCCAAGGATCAGCATAAAGCAAAAGATAAGCTCATCAGGGAACCAAGGGAAGTCATCCCAGGCAAAGTATGGCCCCTTGGTACCACTGTTAGAGAAATCACTGATCAGAAGTCCACTCTGATTCAGTTGGTTAATCACCTCACAACTCCCAACTCAGCTGAAGAAAACAAGATCATGGCATGGAAATATGATCAAGAGTGGGATTGTGTAGTTATCAAAAGGACATCGGGAAGAGTTGAATACTTCCATGATGTGTTTTCAGTTCTCTGCCTTCCTGAGAATGATCTAAAGGACCTGCAAAGCCTTACCATGACAAATTATCCAATACATCCGAGAGGCAGGGACTTCTCAAGCAGAGTGGGTCAACTGAAAACAAGGTTCAAAGATGATGTGATGATAGGTGCTAAGAGAGATGATGAAGAGCACAGAAGAAGAAGTCAAGGACTGAAAAGATACAAGTCCAATGCCTCTGAATTAGTAGATGATGAATTCCTAAAGAGGGTTGGTTACAACAAGAGAACCTCAGCAGCCATCAAGCACATCGAAGGGACTCAATACACACTCCCTATCACTGAATGGGATATGTAGAGAGGACAAAAGAACTGGTGTTGCTGAGGAATGTAGAGAACAAACGAGCTGAAAAGATCAGGATCTTTGATCCTGTGGAAATCAAGTTGCTTCATCCAAGCTACACTTCCTATCTTCATGACAAATTCTTTCCGAAGCTGAATGATGAAGCAGCTCAAAATGATCTATCCTGCATGTTCACATGATACAAGTGATTGACAAACTTCATGCAAAGGCCTACAAACGACGCAGATACAATGCAGGCTTGCTGAAGGGAACAGAGTATGATGAAGTCACAGAACTTCGCCTCTCCGAACAAGATGAACTTGAAGTAGTGAAGAATGACAGAGTCTTGGAGACTCTCGCTACAGAGGAGGATGTTCTGGGAATTGGCTTCAAGACTCTGAAGAAGATCAGCAAAATGGAGATCAAATACAAGTATGATGATCAAAAGGCAGCTGTATCTTACTTCTACAACAAAATCATATCAAGAGTCAAGGAGCTAGCAGTTTTGAAAGACTGATTACAAGGAGCTAAGCCTAAGGGGGAGTATTGTTAGATCTAGATTGTATAGGGCTAGATCATTTTTGTATAGGCTTAGTACTTGAAATCAAGTCTTGTAATTAATATTTGTAACAGTCAAAATATATATATATGTGCTTTGAATCTATAGGATAACCCCATATATATGTGTGTTGATTTGTGACTTGACAGGAAAAACAATATACTTGGACGAATTCCTGGAATTGACCAAGTGTAAGAAACATCTACGGATGAACAATTTGTTAATCCGTAGATATGTTTCTTACAAGACCACATGACCAAGTGAATGTTCCTGCGGATGATCAAGGACCATGAAGTGAAGACTCCTACGGAAGAAGAATTTCCTACGGAAGAACAACACTCCTACGGAAGAGCAAATCATCTACGGAAGAACAAAAGTTCTGCGGACGACAAGACTCCTGCGGAAGAACATTATACTTGTGTGATTGCTAATCCCAAGAAGTCAAACAAGTCAACACAATCAATAACAAATCCCGAGAGATCCGGTGTTTCCTTAGCCGACTCAAATCATCTATAAATATGAGTCCTAGGTTTCACATCTCGGAGAACACAATCAATCAATATTACGGCTGTCAAGAGTTCATTGTGCAACCCTAGCTGCCGTCACATCAACATCAAACATTATTCGATTCACAGAATTCATTGTTCATAGTCATTCATTATTATTCTTTTGTAATCATTACATTATAGTTAATGAAATACATTTGAATTATTATTGATTTTGCATTTATTGTGTTTCTGTGGTTGTGTTCATCATTAATCATTACAAACAGTTAAACGTCAATTAATGATAATTCCGCGATCATTAAATTGATTTATTTTAATACTGATAATTCCTGAATTGCGATCCTTGGATTCACATGTACATATATATATATTGTAATATATGTATGTGTATATATACGTCTATATATATGTATATATATGTATGTGTATATATATATGTGATATATATATGTATATATATGTACATATATATAAATGTACATATATATAGGTACGTATATATATATATACATATATATATAGTACATATATATATATATGTACATATATATATATATGTACATATATATATATACATATATATACACATATATATACATATATATATATATGTACATATATATATATATGTATATATATATATATGTATATATATGTACATATATATATATATATATATGTACATATATATATGTATATATATATGTGTATATGTGTTATATGTACATATATATATGTATGTATATATATATATATATATATATATCAATAGCAACTTCAACATTGCACCCACGCATTATATTTATATTGTGAACTCAATGAGTTTAGTCATTCCAAGAGTCTCAACATTAACACGGTGTTAAGGTGACTTTCAAATATGACTTAGGAGTTTAATTATTCCAAGAGACTTAACATTAATATTGTGTGAATGTGTGTTTTAAGTGACACTTAGTGCTTGTAACTGCACTTGCAAACAATAGTTATGCAATAGATTATTAAAGTCTGACTTTCAGTAGATGATGCGCCTGCTAATCAACAGTCGGATATGCTAAACAACATATGAACCTCGGTACTCACTATGTAGTAGCAGCGTGTTGATAAGCAAATGGACTCAGTAGCAACGTCCACTGAACTGCCTTTTAGCAAACAATAGCATTTGTTGAATAACACGCATGCACAGTAGCACATGGTACAACTCATGTTCCACCAAACTCAAATTTCATAGTTTTTATGTTTTAACTACCCTACTTTGAGCATCCATATCACATTCATCTTAGCTACGTTAGGACATGTTGTTACTAACAAATATCAATAATTATTATTGTCCAAAGTTAGTGAAAAACCCACTTAACTTTTTACTAAATTTTCAACATTTGAGCAGTTTAGTTGGACCTTATCATTAGGCCATGGGAATGCGATAGGTGTTCCACCTAGTATAGTGTGTTTTTGTTGTTACAATGACCTAGGCAAACATGTTAGAGTTAAGGAACTTATAATGGGATGAGTTTTGTAGTTAATTATTTCTTTTAAAATATGTAGCTTAGGACTCACAAAATTAGATGGCTTGTTTAAGTGAGTATTTTAGGCAGGCGTGAGAACTCGACTAGCAAAATAAATGATCATGTGTGACCATAGTCATGTGTGACCATGGGGATTTGAGCGGGCGTTTAACGCATGACAGACCTTACCATAAAGTATTGAGAGGAACCAATTAAGTGCATAGTTTCTTTTGGATAAGGTTGAGTTTATGTATTTCTTTACTTATACTTATATGAGATGATACATTTGATTTAGTTTTACACATTTAAACTCAGTAAGTGGCCGACATGAGTTCTTAAGGGTGACATTTAGAACTAATGATTACCAAAATTATATAAATGCTATTGATGGCAAGTTGTCCCTGCTTAAGCTCATTGCTATAGAGAATCAAACTTGCTGACACAAGTTACTACATATATAAAGATCAGGGCCGACCCAAGAGTTATTAAAGGTGAAGCTAGGGCTTGGGGCCTCCACTTTAACAGGACCCCTTGATGGCCGGATGGTTCATGGTCGATGAAAACCACAATCACCATCGGGAAATCGAACGACCGTTGAATCTTATCTTCGTAAATGAAAGGTCACATCTATTTTTTCTTATGTTCTTTACTAGTTTGCTCAAGTGCTTGAGCTTCAATTTCACAAGAGAAGCCTTCTGCCTCACTTCGATTATGATCGATCTTGCCCAACTATTGTGCTACATGGCTTGGTACTTTCACTACTTTTGGTCGATTTTAAAATAGAACTATTAAGATCTTCCTGGTTTGTTTGATTTTGTTTGATTCTTTCTTCCTGATGACGACTAGCTAGCCTAAAAGTAATTTAAGTTCAATCTCTCTAGTTTTTCTTCCATTTTCTTAGTGGGTTAGACTAGTATTACTGCAATACTTATTGATTTGTCAAACTGATGTTACTCTTTTATGATAACTATTAAATTTTGTTGTATTGTTCTTCCTGATTTGATCGATTTCATCATACCTGTTACTGCTTAGAAGTAATCAAAATTGCTTCTTACTATTATTGATCTGATACTAATTTCAGTACTTTGATATGTTACTAATTTGTAGTATTCGTGGTGGTTTGTTTTTTTTATTGTCTTGATTTTTCTTTGAAGTTGTTATATTTATAGTTGTTTCTGATTTGAAGTTACAATTGTTTCTTAATAACTTATAGTTCTTACTTACATACATGTGAATCTTTTTTAAATTTTAATCTCTAGATTATGTTAGTTGTTTATACTAAATCAATTATTGAATCCTATGATAGTTGTTGTTCTTAGATCAATTCTTGGATCATATTTATTTACTTTTGATCATTGTTGCAGAGCTAATCAAAGGTTACATGGACATTGTTTCTAACACAGAAGAATATTTAAGCAATGAAAGATACTGTTGGCACAATGTCAAGTTGCAGGTATGAAATTTTTTATCTTTTATCTACTGGTTTTAGGTACCTTGTTGAAGCATAACTACTTTGGGCATTGATTTTCATCATTATATTTTGTTAATTATTCTCTATATGCATCAAACATGAAACTGGTACAAAGACAACAACTTTATGCTATTGTTTAGAACATATCTAGATGTTTTTATACACATAAAAAAGCATAATGAACAAAAAGTTGAATTTCACTAACTATAGTCCTTTTAGTTTATTTATGTCGGTTCAAAGACCATAAAAAATACACGGCTTATAACAATGAAATACAAAAGAAAGGCCCCAGATTTATATTTCGCTTAGGGTCTCCAAAGAGGTTGAGCCGGCCCTGATAAAGATGATGACGATGCAAGCTTTCACTTGAATTTACCAATGATGGCAACTTGGCATATACATAAGATTACTACCAATGCAACTTTTAACTAATGAAGAATTAAGTTGTTGCAGAAGCAACTTAGCACCAATGTAGAAGTTTCAACTAAAAGGAAGTTATTGTAACTATAGAGGCTAATCTCGTAATTTAGTATCGACTATATAAGTCTGCAATTAAGAATGTAGTTTTTAGTTACCAGAATTGATCTATTTTTATTCTCTGTGATTGTAACTGTTAGAAATTTAGTACCATGATTATTCTAGTTATTAATTGAAAATTATGATTTTACTTTCTTTTATATTGTTCTTTAATCATAAAAATAAAAACTCTAATTTAACTAATCAAATTTCTTTTGTGATTCACACTAAGTTTTCTACAATCACTTAGGTTATTCAATCGATATTCTAGCTAACACTATATTCCGATAACACCCCATATAATCAAATTAAGGTGTTGTTTGATACATCTGACTCATTCACTGACCACTGACTGGCTGACTCGGTCAGCCAGTCAGTGCGTTTGTTGTTGCTGACCGGCCATCTGACCCGGAAATCCCACATGACCGGGTCTTTTTTTCCCCCTCCGCTGACTCGGTCTTTCTTCCATTTCCCCCTCCGCTGTCTCCATCTCCTCTTCCCCCTCCGCTGCTCCATCTGTTGCGCTTCACTGTCGCCATCCCCCCCACCGTCGACCCCATCTGCAACCAAACGCAACCAAACGCCTCATCTCAAACGCCATCCCCCCCACCGTCGACCGCTGCTGCAACCAAACGCAACCAAACGCCTCACCCACGACTCGCAACCCGGACTGGAGGACTGACGAGCGAAGGTTCTAGAAAGAGAGAGTGTGGAGATTTGGGGGCGATTGGGGGATTGGGATCGGTGATGGAGAAAGAGGGGGGTGTTGGGGAAGGTAACCGAGAGGAGTGTGGAGATATGAGGGATGCCTTGTTTTTATTTGATTTTGATGACTTCAATTTTTAATGTTTTATATTTTAAAGGTAACCGATTTGGTGAATCGATTTGGTGGTGGTTCGGTGGATTGCGGTGGTGGTTCGGTGGATTGCGTTGGTGGTTCGGTGGATTGCGGTCAGACGTTTCAGTCAGACGCATACCCAGTCAGACGCATACTCAGTCAGATCTTACCCAGTCAATCAAAAGCCCCTAAGAACATCCTATAATACAAACGTGTATACAATCCTTATCATGCATAAAATTCAAAAAAGCAATACTTGCACAAAATAGAATTCCAAATCCCTATCACCTGACTCATCTTGAACCCTTTCCCAAATGTGAATATCTCAAGCACATTCCTAATGAATATTCCTTTCCAAGCAATAGCACTTCCATCTCAAAACAACCATCTTTAACATTTTTTACCATTCAAATCCGCTTACTACCAGAATACCAACCATCTCATCAAAGGAAAATTAGATCAAGAGAAACACACTTCTTCAAGTATCATTACGTAACAACAAAATTTAATAAAAACTTCAAACCGATATGAAATCAGCTTATCAGATTATATTCGTCCTCGTCATTCATGATTTTAAAACACTCTAAAAACACATAAAACAATCTAATAAAAATGTCCCGAGACCCGTAAACCTTAACCAAGTTATAAGAGTGGAGGAGACACTCTCACTACATTCATCACACTACACCACAAACACACCAATCAAATTTTGACACGTTACACTACACCACATTACATTATACACTCAAATTTGATAGCGGCAGAGTTACCACACCACACCACACCACGACACACTAAACCACACGCACAAGCAACAGTCATAATGGTTACATGCCGGGAAAGTGAAATTTATGAAATTTTACAGAGCGGAGGGGGCGACGACAACGCGGGTGTGCCCCGCCCACCCTAAGCTATAGAAACATATAACATGTGATCTGATGTATATATGAACTAGTACTATTATTTTCATCTAGAACCCATATCATATCATACACCCTTTTATCCACTAGGTTAGTCCCCGTGTAATACACGGATTGAACAAATAAAAATATCAAATAATTATAATTAAAATTTATGCATTATAACATATGCTTGAAGATAAATTGTGATTATAAGCATGTATAAATAGCTAATTTAAGTAAATAAACAATAATGTATCTTTCTTAAACTTTTATTTTATAAGACAATTTATGATTTTTAAATATATTGTTTTAAGAAAATTGATTTTAAAAAATCTATTGTATTCTGTATTTTATAAAATTTTTGTTTTTAAAAAATGTGTTTTTAATAAAATAATAAGTTTTTAATTTATTAAATTATAATATTTTTTAATTTGAAAATGGTATGAGTAATATTATATTCAATGTTATTATTAATAATATAGAGAAATTAAAAAGTAAGTATAATGTGATCTACAATTGTTTCACGCATATTTTAGTTTTTTTATAGATAGATAGATAGGCTAAACACTCATTAAATAAACAGATTAAATTTTAATGTAAAAAATAAACATGAATAGGTACAGTATAATATTTTAATAAAATATAATAATATATATAGGTAATAGTTCAAGAAATAAAACAATTATACTATTTTTTAACTCTCTTATGTAAATAGTTTTATTTTTAAACATTCATTTTAAGATTTTTTTATATAAATTATATTTTATAAAAATCTTGTTTTGTAAAAAAATATGATTTGTAATTATTCTAGTTGTTTTAATAAGCTCTTTAGAAGCAGTCTCTCTATCTCCTAAGATAGAGGAAAGACTCGTCGCCACCTAACCCTCCCAGACCCTGCTCCTGAGCGGGACTCACTGGGTATGTTTGTTTGTTTGTTTGTTTGTTTGTTTTAATAAGACTATTTTAAAATATTTCACCTGTTTATAATTTTTTTTAAAAACAAAAGATTTTAAAATATTTTGTTTAAAAAATGTTTAATGTTTTAAAAAATTTCATATTATATAAAACTTGTTTTTCGGTATTTAATTAAAAGATGTTACTTTTAGTTTCCTTCATAAAATCTATTTTAAAAAGATAGTATGATTTAAAAAAGGGGCCTACTAAAGAGACGCCCTCCAGGATATCTGGACGCCCTGCTTACGGCCCGTAAGGCCCTTCACGGGCCGTATGGTCTGTCACAAGTCAAATCGGTCATTCAGAAACGTAATTCAAAAACGTAACGGCCCGTGAATATGATCACGGTCGTGTTTATTTACGGCCCGTGAATTTCTTCACGGCCCGTATGGAATTCGTCTTACGGGCCGTGAACTTACTTACGGGTCCTAGTTTCACTTTTAATAATTTGACGAGATATATTATTCCTCGTTTTTCGTGTAATTTTGTATTTATTACGTTATTTGATATGACGTAATATTCCTCGATAGTCGTGTAAATTTGTATTTATTACATTATTTGATATGACGTAATATTCCTCGATATTCGTGTTAATTATGTGACGAGATGCAATATTCCATTTCAACTACTATATAAACGTTAGTTTATAAATTCATTTCATAATTCAACGATATAAATTCATTTCATTTCAACTACTACATAAACGCAATATTCCATTTCAAGTACTATATAAACGTTAATATCTAACGTTACGATGTCTTTCTGGGATAGCAACTATTTATTCGGTTCGGAATCTAACTATTACCCTCAGGAGGGTTACGGTTATTACGATGAGGCTGCTTCAAACTATCCAGGACAGTTCGCGTCCAATTACGGCGGGAATGACGGCGGCGATGACGGGGGTGATAACGGTGGCGATAGCAGCGGGGATAATGACGGTTCTGGTTCCGGTAAAAAGGGTTTATACGACACGAATCAGGTTATAAGATATATCATATTTAATTTTACTTTCATTTTACTATCATTTAGTAATAACTAACTAAAAATATTAAATTGATTAGGTTTTCTCATCTCGTGAAGAATTAGTTGATTGGGCAACTAACGTGGGGCGAGATAATGGTTCGTTATTGTCACCAAACGTTCAAAAAGAAATTCGAATGGTTTGGTGGTTAAAATTTGGTTGAAATGCGATCGGGGTGGTGTATATAAGGGAGCATCCACTCTAAGAAAAAGTGGCACGAAAAAAAACAAACTGTCAATTTGAATTGCAGGGTAAGTACCAGATGCGGAGAGATGGGTGGATTATAGTTGTTGTGGATGATACTCATAACCATGAACCTGCTGAACACCTGGAAGGACATGCATACGCAATGAGGCTCACCGAAAATGAGCTTTCTACTGTAAAGAATCTGACCGAGCAAAATATTGACCCTCGAAACATTCTAGGCACGTTGAGGGAACAAAATCCCAATAACGTGTCTGGGTTACGAACCGTATATAATGCTCGGGAAAAAATAAAAAAGTCCACCAGAATTGGTGAAACCCCAATGCAGGTTTTTTTTTCTATACTACAACAACATCAATATATTTACACCCCTCACATTGAGGAACCGAAAAATACCGTCGACGGGGTTTTTTTTATGCATCCCACATCTCACACATTATGGCGTGCTTACCCACACGTGCTGATGATTGACACAACATACAAAACTAACTTATATAAAATGCCTTTTGTTCAAATGGTTGGTGTGACATCCACCCTGAAATCTTTTTCTGTTGCTCACGCATTCATTGATTATGAGCGTGAAGCCAACTTCAGATGGGTGTTAGAGCAACTAAAAGCAACGCTGGAAGATAAGTGTATGGAGCCCCGTGTTATACTAACCGACCGAGACCTCGCTCTGATGAATACGTCAGAAGAAGTTTTTCCGAGTGCTGTTCGATTACTTTGCAGATGGCATATTTCGGAAAATATTGCTAAACATTGTAAGGCGAGTTTTTCAAATGAAGAGTGGGGTGCTTTTCAGCATGTGTGGTCGGTACTTATTAACTCTGAAACGGAGGACATATACGCTTATAATTACGACCGGCTTTAACGCAGATTGGTGTCCAACCATTCAAGTAAGTTTTCTAGTGTTATTCTTAAAAATATATGTATATTTATATAAAAATAAGTGCATTTTTTTAATAGGAGTGCTGATGTATCTAAAAAATAACTGGTTGGACCCCTACAAAGAGAGATTTGTGTCGGCGTGGATAAATAGAAGTTATAACTTCGGTCAGCACACAACGAACCGAGTTGAGAGCCAACATTCGTTGTTGAAAAGTTACCTGAAAGCAACCAATAGCACCCTGGATAGATTTATTCCTTTCATTAATAATATCTTAGCTACCCAGGAAATTGCTATAAAAGAAAGTTTTACCAAAAGCAAAATCATGCTTATGGTGCAGCATAATCATGAAGTGCTTAAATTGTTGCGAGGTAACGTTTCTATTGCGGCTTTGGATATGTTAGTCGGTGAGATTAACAGGATACATCATCTAATTATATCCAAAGAATCATGTGGCTGCCATCTTTTTACCAGCTTTGGTCTTCCGTGTGCTTGTAAATTAAACAATTACTTTCAAACAGGTGAATGTTCTTTTACGTTTTTTATTTTTTCATTAAAACTTTTATTATATTTTATTTAATATATTATTTTATAGGTCAATGTATCCCGCTCGATGCCATTGATGTTTTTTGGAGGAAGCTAGATTTTTCACCCGCGTATATTGTACGGGAGGTTCAAGTAGATGTACATAAAGAGATGGAGATGGTGACAAAACATTTACTTGTCCAACCCGAAAATGTGAAAAGATCTTTGATTAATATTTTCAAATCTTTCGTTACTCCTTCAAAAACGGATAAAAAACCTCCTAAAGTCCAAACAAATACACGGGTCGTCCAAAAAAAGATAAGCAAAAAGAAACAATATTAGACGCCCCCAGACATAGTTCATATGTTCAACCGAGAGAAAATTTTGAAGGTCCGCCAACATATTCAAGTTCGGTGGTGAAGTCAAAACAAGAGCCTTTGCAGCGCAGTCAATCCATGTCTTCAAAATCAAGAGCCAAAGATGGATTATCTCAACAGAGTTCCAAGTTTATATCCCGGGCGACGAAGATAAAAACAATTTTTTCCGGTTTAACCGTTGGATTCCATCATTCTTTTTCCCGTATATTTCAGGTGCGGATATGGTGAAAATTGTGGTTTTCGTGCTATAGCACTCGCACTGGGATATGGTGAAAATCACTGGCGTTTTATACGTACGGAACTTATATCTGAGTTGGATGAAAACAGACATAGGTACGCTGCGATGTTTCCTGATATAAACGAAATAAGGGAATCATTAAACTGGAACGGGTTAGGTGCGGCTCCACACAAAAATTGGATGACAGTGCCACCTGCTACAATCCTTATTGCTAACAGGTTTCGAGTGGTTATAATTTTTATATCGATCGGCAACTCCGCTACTTTTTTCCCGTTCTGGTTATCTCCTCGTGATATCAGTGAACATCATATAATTTCAATTGCTTATGTTCAAGATTGCCATTTCATTAGAATTCGATTAGTGGGTGACTATCCAATGCCTGTTCCGAGCAAATATTGGCATTTGTAAACAGAAAACGCCAATGATTGGGAGGCTATATACGGAAGTCGAATTCAAAAATATCTTGAACTAAGGCCCGTAGACCCGGTTGAACATGTAGATTTAGTATAGTTTACACATTTATCAATTCTTTCAATTCTTTATTTATTCAATTCTTTATTGTTGTTGAATTGTAAACATGTAATCTATTATTTATTCAATTCTTTATTGTTGTTGAATTGTAAACATGTAATCAATTCTTTCGTTTTCTAAAGAAAAATGCAATAAGAAGATTATCGAATTTTTCTTCAACCTTTGAATTTTGTTTATATGACCTGGGCATTTGGTTAGCAGGATGTTAATGATATGAGATGCATAATATTTGTTGAGATTCAAGTATGTTTTCAGTGCAACTTTTCCGACTGAGATTCAAGTATGTTTATATAATTGCAGAGCCTGACGTCGGATTTTCTGAAGGATTATATATTTCTTTCTGTGGGACGAGTAGGTTCAAGTACTGATTTTATTATCCAAAAGGTTGATTAATATTATTCGTACAAACCACTTCCTCCACAAGCACAACCAATTGTAAACATATAATTAAACATTTAAACGTCATCCAAAATAACTCATAATATATATAATTGCAGAGCCTGGCGTCGGATTTTCTGAAGGATTATATATTTCTTTCTGTGGGACGAGTAGGTTCAAGTACTGATTTTATTATCCAAAAGGTTGATTTAATATTATTCGTACAAACCACTTCCTCCACAAGCACAACCAATTGTAAACATATAATTAAACATTTAAACGTCATCCAAAATAACTCATAATATATAAACATAATTTTTCAATTTTTTTACATGAAAGGTAAATAAAATAATAAAATCCTGCTATCTATGCGTCATGACCACCACCAGCATCACCAACACCAGCACCAGCATCCTCCGCATCACCACCCCCAGCAGCCTCCTCGTCATCACCCGCAGGTCGTCTGACAAACGGAGGCAACTCCGGCCGAGGGGGGAGGTCGATACCCGCGCTAGCAGCAAAAATGACGTACGCATCCGCCATCCATACTAGCAAGGCGTGGGCCTGGCGCTGCAAATGTAGTGACTCCGCCATAAACTCCCCCGTCGGCGGAATCTGTCGAATGACGGTCCTGGGAACAGGCGGTGGCGGTGGGACGGGTGGTCCGGCGTGTGGCTGGGGCTGCGGCTGCTGCTGCGGCGCCGGCTGCTCCTCCTCCTCACCAACATCCGGCACCGGCTGCCAGACGGTCCGACCACCATCAGTGGACCATCGGAGGTCGTCGCCAAATTTGGCGGCAATCCCCATGGCCATGACGGTCTGTCGACCCAAAATCCGAGGCGGCGTGTCCGTAGTCTGCCTTGCAATTAGGGCGTCCGTAAACAACCCTAAGCGCGAGGCAATGACGGTGATGTACGAGCCGCAAACAATCGGGCTATCCATCTGCAAAACAATCAAACAATAGGCATAATTATGAATCGCATAATAGATAATACTTATTTGTTAACAATTAGTAGAAATATTTTTTACCTTGCCCTGAATGACGCTCAAAAAATAGGCGGCCATGCAGTGAGCTAGATTCACCCGTCTGGGTGAAAGCAAGGCCCTCAAAAAAATAAGTCAAGGAGCGACACCTGCTCCATGCTCTGGTCTCTGCCGGCAATGGTGCCGGCAATGCACCGGTGTAGATACCGGTGCAAAGGATCCCTAATAGAGGTCGCCCTAATGGCGCCCTCCCACGGCTGGTCGGAAATGGTCGGCCACCATCCGACCAAAGGAGCCGGCTCCGACTGGACCTCGTCAGAATAAAAACGAGGATCCTCCGTCTCCTCGTGGGTGTAAAACCCAAGAGTCACCGCCCACTGGGCGAGGGTGAACTCGTACCTAGCGGTCCCCAGCATAAATCGAACCGCTATGTGCTGGCGGGGGTCCTGATCCTCAAAGGCGGGAGTGAACTGAAACGTACACAAAAACTGCAACGTCAGCTCCCGGTAGCCCCTCCTAGATCCCAAATCAAACATCCGCCTCCACGGCGTCTCTCCGTCCAGCCCGATGATATCCTGGGCACGTGCTATGTCTCCGACCTCCTCCAGCACGTCCCAGTCGATGGTGCGTGTCCCCTTCAGGGGACGTCCAATCAGCTTCCACAGCTTTTGCCGTGGCTGGGTCTCCCTCGGAAAACGAAGATCAGGGTGTGGGTCCAGAAAGTCACCCTGACCCTCGGGCTCAGTCTCCGGACGTGTACGTTTGCGGGGCGGCATAATCTGCAAAAAAAAAAAATAAATTCACCAGAAAAAAAAAAGGGTTACGGCCCGTGAAGCGCACTCACGGCCCGTAACCCACTGAAGTTTCAAAGGGTTACGGCCCGTAAAGGAAGGTCACGGCCCGTAACCCTTTGAAAATTCAAAAGGTTACGGCCTGTGACGCCCCTTCACGGCCCGTAACCCCCAAAAATTTCAGTTTTCAGATTTTTTAAAATACAATTTTAATATATTTAAACGAAAAATACACAAAAATAAAATACGAATTTGAATACGTACCGTAGTATGGAGTCGGCGGTATGAAAATGATGAAAATACGGAGGTCGTGACGGGAGTAAATCGTATGTGTGTTTTGGGGGCGTAAATGAACAAATGGGCCGTGAGGTCCTATATGTTATCGGGCCTCACGGTCGTGACGGACCTCACGGCCCGTTACATATTTTCCACACGGCCCGTTACCTCTTTCACGGGCCGTGATGCTTTGTACTTTTAAAACCCGGCCGTTGACACTACACGGCCGTATGGTGACACCCTCACGGCCCGTAAAGCCTCTCACGGGCCGTACAAAACTTTTTCAAGTCTATAAATTCAGCCGCTTGACACAAACAATTCACACAAGTTTACTCAATACCCAAAACATGAGTGCTACAAGTGATCAAAATCCGTGGACGGATGAAGAGGAGGTGACTTTAGTAAGATCTTGTATCGAAAATTCAGGTACTATCCCGCCAAATTCAATATTTTGGAACCGGGTTTCAACTCGTTTTCATCAAATTCTCGAACGTGAAGAATATCGCACCACTCGTGAACTTAGCAACAAGTGGTCTGACTTGAGAAGGAAGGTCATGACATTTCACCAGCTCTACAAAGACGTTTACAACAATCGAAATATGTTATGGAATGATACGGATATTATGACAAGAACTCAAGAAAGATATCGGGAGAAATTTGGAATTTCCTTCAACCATTTTGCGGCTTGGATCTTTTATAAAGATCAAGAAGATTAAAAATTATGTGTTTTATTTTTGTGTGATAATAACGGTTTATCGTTTTTGAAAAAGTGTACTAATAAACGTTTATGTTTTATTAAAATATTTCATTACTGTTCTACATTACACGTCTAGAATACAGTTCGTCTGCCATAAATCTTCGAAATCTAAAGCAAGCATCCTGTAAGCTAACCTCTTACCACTCTAAAGATCTAATTTGAACCAACCTACGCAATAACATACAAATTACAACTCCCGAATCTCGACCAATATGACCGGCGTTAGGGGGCCAAACGGTTTCACCCGATACCACCAGTTCTTCGATTTCTTCTTGTCCGGAGTGCTGCCAATATTGTATACGTGACAGAAAATGTAAAAAGTACGATTCGAATTGTACGAAAATCGTTCGCGCATTACGATGAATGCACCATGAATCATCGCACGTATTTGGTCGGCATTCGTATGGAGAATATATACGAACTTGTAGTGAGTCCATAGAAATCTTAAAAAGATACCAATTTTCTTCGTCATCAGTCATTGGTACGTAAACCTACAAAACAATTTAATTCACGGTTATAAATTTATGATTTTTATTGTAAAACATGAAAACAGTATTACCGTATCAACTTCCCATAACGCGGGATATAGACAGTCACTCCCGTCTCCAAATTCGTTACCATTAACGGACCCCGAGTATATTAAGTTAAACCACTCAAATGGGAGAATCGTCCAACGATCACTACCCGGCAACTCTTCGGTTCTACGTATTTCTTCGTATCTCCATATTGTGAGTCTATTTGTCCACCCCCGACATGCTATAAAACAACAACTTTTTAATTGTTAGAATTTTAAAATAAAATAAAATATATAAAAAACTTTAAATCATACCTCTGTACCTAAAGACACGTTTCCGAGTAATTCACGCCAAAATTGTAACGGAATATCGGAATGACCCATGTAATACACTCTACATGTTTGGGAGTCACCGTTACGTATAAAGTGAATAATATTCTGAGACCAGTTCCTCCCGTTCTGCCAATTATGGTTATCTATTGGATCGGGAATACTTTCCACAATATCTCGTGAGTTTGAAGATGACTCATTTTGACGTCTTCTCCTACCTCCACGAGAAGACATTTTTACTGTTTCGTTTCTCACTAACCATATAACAAGTCATATATATAACGGTTTATATAGAATCTTAAATCGAATCAAGGAATAATACGTCGCGTCACATAATTATAAAATTTAAAAGTGCACGCAAAACGAGGAAAGTAAATTCTCAGAAGGACAACTACGGCCCGTGAAGGATCTCACGGGTCGTGATTGAGGTAGTTAACGGGCCGTGTGTGCGGACGTTTACGGGCCGTTTGTTCCTTCACGGGCCGTGATTAAATGCAGTTGTGAGAATTAAATTTCGAAGCCCTCACGGCCCGTAAGGCCCTTCACGGGCCGTGAAGAAAGTCAAAGGGCGTTTATTTATCACCTGACAGGGTGTCTGATTATCAATGGCCTTTAAAAAATAGATAAGAGAGAGAAACATAGTAATTAATAAAATTTATTTTTAATAAGAGAGAGAAATTCATATGAGTATTTAAATTACTATAACACTCTTTTGGAGGGAAAATTTATATGTGAATATTTAAAAAAAGGACAAGTGACAAAACATGTCTTGAGAGAATGACAAGTGTGAAAAAAAAATTAGAGGTTATAGATTAGGGTTGGTGTTGCGAATAGAATATCCGTCATCTTCACAGTAGCCTCTCACGAGTGAAGACCCACGAATATTTCACCTACAAAATCACTACCATTTTTCAAAATTTTTAAATATTCGCATAATAAATTTGTGTGGCTTTCGCTAACCTCTATCCATCCTCTGCTAGATTACATCTTCATCATCATCACATCTTCTTTCATTTCAATCCAACCCCTTAATTCTAACACCATAAACCCTACTTTTATCCACTATTACCACTCAATTTTCCACCAATAACCCCTTGTTTCTTCCATATTCTAACCCCTGAATGTGAATCCCTTCGTTTGTTGCTTCAATTGTCGTAAATTCTCGACTAAATTCACTGAATTACGGTTTCTTTCGATGCGTCGATTGATTCTATGAGACTTCTGTCAGGTTCCGATGCTTCTTGGTAGTTATGGCTTCTTCCCCGTCGTTATCAGGTGCTTGTTTGAATGTTCGTGTGTGAATTTGGGTTTGTTGATGTTAACTAGGGTTTGATTGGTTTTTTGTGTGTGAATTGTGTAGTGCCGGTGGAATGTGTGAATATATGTAAGTTTCCTAAAGGGGATGGGAGTGTGAGATATGATTGCAGTGTGGTTTCGTGTGCTTGGAAGGCTCCCAGGGTGTTGACTGGCTTTTTAGCTACCACTGCTCATTCGTCTGTTTTGCTTCATGGGCAAAATGATGGGAATAATCATCCTTCTCGTGTAATACTCACTTGCTCTGTACTGTGTTTTCTTATTTCATTTGTGTTATGATCTCATGTGGATTCAAATATGTGGAATGTTTATTGGTTTCTGCAATTCATTGGTGAATCTTGGAATGTTGGTAACAATTTTCTTGAGATATAATCAGGATGCCTTCAATGTGTGAATATTAGGGAGGTTCATTTCATAGTTCATTCATCTGATGGAATGATTTTGGGCTGAATGGGTCACTAGATGTTCTGATGCTCCAGTTAGGAAGATCTCTGTTCTAACAAGTGGCTAGACTTGGAGTTAAGGACTGGTAACTTTGATTACTATGTGAGCAAATGCTAAATGATTAAAAGGGCTGAATCAGTTAGAGTCATACGGATAGGTGCGAAATGAAATAGGACAGATTGACAGTTTCATAAGACCTAGCTTTTTACCATCTATTTGATAAGTGAGAATTAGAAATGCGTTATTCTTTACTTAGGGCGACCCAACCACAGCTCCCCCCAACCCAAAAAAGAAAGAAAAAAATTTCATACACAGACGTATGTGAGTACAAGAAATTTATCTAAGGCATACACCAAAACAAGGTTGACAATAGTGTGGTCTAACAAATTACAAGAACCTCTGGATACCTACATAAATATGCACAAGAAGAAGAAAGTGTCACAACAAACTCCTGGATGTGCCTTCAAGTCAGTCACATATATGGACCCCTGATAAAAAAAGACGTCACTGATATCTTTGTGGTTAAGAGGCTTTGTTTAACAAACAAACCATCATCTAAAGGTTCCAGATTCGGGATTTTATTAATCTCCTTTAATTTCTTAACAAGAGACAAGAATGTTGATTTTCAGTTCTATCTAAGTTACCTGAGGGCCATAATAGTTCTATATCTTATAAAGTGGTTGATTTTCATCAAATTCATACTAATATATGTAACTTTACTTGATATTTATGGCAGAGATGTGAGGTTTCTGGAAAAAGATTATGGTTATCTTCTGAAACTTCAGACTTTTGTCCTCCAAGAAAACTCTTAAGGTCAAGTTTGCTTCATATTGGCTGTAGAAAATGGGTAGTTGCTTGTTCTTCATCATCCCCTTCAGGATATGATGAACTTTCTCCTGAAATATTGTGGGAGGTATGTAACATTGTTGCCATGCTGGAGTTTTTTTGATAAAAACTATATAATAATACATTAATAGTATGTAAAAGTTATTAATTATATTGTATTGCACATGATACGTGTAACCTAAACTGTTTAAATAGGGGTACTGATGGCTTATTTTATTACTTCAGGATCTTAAACCTGCTATCGCGTACCTTCCTCCTAATGAGTTAGAAGTAGTGCATGATGCTCTAAAAGTAAGTTCTTTATATCTTCTCTTTATCTGTTTAAGTAGACGTAAAAAATGTTTTTATATTTAATTCATTTTGATAATGGTTTTCTGTAGCTGGCCTTTGAGGCACATGATGGACAAAAAAGACGCAGCGGAGAACCCTTTATCATTCACCCTGTTGAAGTCGCTCGAATTCTTGGGGAATTAGTGAGTTGGACAAATGACAATATTGTAGATCATTTTAATTGAAATAATCTTTTAATTGTATTGACTTTTAGTAATCGCTTGAAAAGGAATTAGATTGGGAGTCAATAGCTGCTGGCTTATTACATGATACGGTTGAAGATACGAATGTTGTTACTTTTGAAAGAATAGAGAAGGAATTTGGTGTCACTGTTCGTCACATTGTTGAAGGAGAAACAAAGGTGGTCAATTTTGAAACTTCTACATGATGTTTTCCTCAATGTATTGCATTTGTCATACTCTAATTTAGTTGATAATTCAGGTATCTAAACTTGGGAAGCTCAAATGTAATAATGAAAAGTCTTCTGTACAAGAAGTGAAAGCACATGATCTTCGACAAATGTTTCTGGCTATGACAGAGGAGGTGATCTACTAAGTGATCTTTTTTTCGTACTTTTAGACCACAAAAAAATTGAAGGTCTGGAAACTTGGATTTTAATCAGAATAACTAGAAGTTGGTTACTCACAATAAAATCAGACCAAAGCTAGTTACCTTTTTATTCAATTTGCCCAATTATTTATGTCAGCAGCTACTGAATATTATATTTCTCAGGTCCGGGTGATTATTGTGAAGTTAGCAGACAGATTACATAACATGCGCACTCTTTCTCATATGCCTTTACGTAAGCAGGTGGAGTAGAATTGCATTAATTAGCTGTCAAGCTTTCACTATCTTGCTTTTCTTTTTATTATTCTCAAAGTCCTTTTATGCATACAGTCCAGCATTGCAATGGAGACCCTACAAGTTTTTGCTCCTCTAGCAAAGCTACTAGGGATGTACCAAATTAAGGTATTTTACATGTTACCATTTATCACTAATATACTGCATCACTAGTTCGATCTAATTTTTGCTTTATATATGAACTTAGAATATGGTCATTTTATTTATTTTCTTCCATGCAGTCTGAGCTTGAAAACTTGTCCTTTATGTACACAAATCCTCAAGATTATGGTAAAATCAAGAGGCGTGTAGCAGAACTCTATAAAGACCACGAGAAAGAAATTGAAGAGGTATTTTTTTTTATTTTCTAGATTAAATTTTATAATTTCTATTGTTTGGATATGATTGGCAGCAAATTCAATTACTTCATTTCTTATTTATCATTATCATGATTAGGCAAGTAAATTATTGATCAAGAGGATTGAAGATGATCAGTTCTTGGACCTCATGGTTCTGAAATCTGAGGTCCAGTCGGTATGTAAGGAACCTTACAGGTAATTTTTTCTTTTCTTTGAAGTAAGATAATGTTATTTATCATGCCATAGATAATAAATAAAATCGTTTCAGAAGAACTGTCTTCACAAGTTCATTTTGTATATTGATTTTAAGCTCCTTAATTTGCAGCATCTATAAGTCTGTACTCAAATCTAAAGGTTCAATCAATGAAGTGAACCAAATTGCACAGGTAGTTATTATGATAAATGTTTCTGAAGTGGTGCACCATGCACATAGAACATATAATCACTTTTCATTGTAGTTCTGACATGATTTTATGCATTTGAATCACAGCTTCGCATTATTGTCAAACCCAAGCCTTGTGTTGGTGTTGCCCCTTTATGTAATGCGCAACAGGTAGCTTACAGTTGCCAAATCATGATTATGCGTTTTAACAAATTGCTATGCTACATGGCTTTCCCTTAAATAAATATATATGTTATTTTTCATGCAGATATGTTACCATGTTCTTGGGCTAGTACATGGAATCTGGACTCCCATACCTCGATCTGTGGGTATCTTAGTCATTTTGCAATTTTAAAAGTTAGTATTCTGCTCCTTGTTTCTGTTTATAATTATACCCTTGATAACTTTTCCCACAGATGAAAGACTACATCGCAACCCCAAAACCTAATGGTTATCAAAGTCTTCATACTACTGTAATTCCATTTCTTTACGAGAGTACTTTTCGTCTGGAAGTTCAGGTGGGTTTTTTTTAGTAAACCCTTTTTTCATATGATAATATTTTTCTCCAGCATTTGGTGTCACAAATTTTACATGCAAAACATGCTATTATGTTTGGCAGATTAGAACCGAAGAGATGAACTTGATAGCAAATAGAGGCATTGCTGCTCATTATAGTGGGAAAGTTTTTGTTAATGACTTGATCAGACATACAGTATCTAGCGAAGACAGAATATTGAGAGGAAACACAACCATCCTTAACAATGCAAATGTGGCACTCAGGGTAAGACGGGTTGGGTAATGGGTCAGACCATGTTTGGGTCAAATGGGTAATCTTTATGCGTCGGGTTGACTAGAAACAGTTTTGTCCGCATTTAATTTAATTTAATAAATGATTAATTTGCCAGATTTGATTACAAAGTGTATATTTGCTATTTTCATAAATACACTTCAGCTATTTTTAAACCCTGTTGACAAGATAAAACAATGCAAATCTGGGACTCAGGGCAGGACCTTCTCATTGACCTGTTTCATTTCAGCTATTATTTTACCCGTTTGACAAGATAAAAAATAACTTCAGTCGAACCATTCATAAATGGTCAAAACAGGCACTTCTATTATTAATATATTTATGTGGTACATTTTCTTATTGATCATTGAACATATAAACTCCTTTATGTTAGATTGGTTGGTTGAATGCAATTAGAGAGTGGCAAGAGGAGTTCGTTGGAAACATGAGTTCAAGAGAATTTGTAGATACAGTCACCAAAGATCTATTAGGCAGTCGTGTATTTGTATTTACACCAAGAGGAGAGGTAAAATTTTAGATGCATGACATAATTTTTCTTTTTTGAAGTTCTCTAATAAATTTTGTTTCTTATTGTTTATATCTTATTACTACTCCGACAGATAAAAAATCTGCCTAAAGGAGCAACTGTCATTGACTATGCTTATATGATACACACTGAAATTGGAAACAAGATGGTGGCTGCAAAGGCAAGTCTAATGGAAGTCTGACTGATTGAATATTTTTTTCCCTTTAATAATTGCTTGATTTATAATATTTGCAGGTCAATGGCAATCTTGTTCCTCCTTTGCACGTGCTTGCAAACGCTGAAGTTGTGGAGATAGTAACCTACAATGTACATTATTTTAGATAAAATGACATGGCTTTAGCTTTCAAAATGATTTTCATAAAATGTGGTTTTCATCACTATCAGGGATTATCTAGCAAATCTGCTTTCCAGAGGCACAAACAATGGTTACAACATGCCAAAACACGTAGCGCCAGGCACAAGATTATGAAAGTAAGTTAGTTACCACTGACCTGCAAATGATATAAATGAGATAGTTATTACTCGATTTAATTGGTGTTATGTTTAGTTTTTAAGGGAGCAAGCTGCACTATCTGCATCTGAAATAACTGCTGATTCAGTGAACGAATTTGTTGCTGATACTGAAGATGACAGTGA
The DNA here is from genome assembly GCA_024085815.1 of Flaveria linearis. Lineage (NCBI taxonomy): Eukaryota > Viridiplantae > Streptophyta > Magnoliopsida > Asterales > Asteraceae > Flaveria > Flaveria linearis. The sequence goes on from CM044003.1 coordinate 22,588,190, forward strand.
AGTTGAAGATGTGTTAGATTATTCTAAAGGGACCCAACATACTTGGGAAAAGATTTTGATGAACGTTATGGAAATGTCATCCTCAAAGATGGTTGATGAAGATCTTTTTCGGTTCAAAAATGGTAGTATTAAAGTTGGTAAAGTGAACGGAAAACATAACAAGCGTATGCAGCAGGTGAGTTTAACAACCAACTCACAGGCAAATGGGTTTGGAAAATTAATGCATGCCAGCATTCCTATGTACAAGGAAGTATTACCAAGTTTAGAAGGCTGGATTGCTGGAAAAGTTTCATCCTGGAGCGAACTTCAAGGACACTCCATCCAATGGTTATGCATTGCATGTATAGATCGAAAAGGTAAAAGTTTATTTTTTTTATTTTTCAATATGAATGTTTATAAATCTTTATTTCCAATTGATGTGCAGGCATGATGGCGGATATCACCCTAGCATTGGCAGATGCAGGCATTAGTATATGCTCATGTGCTGTGAGTATTTCATTTCTTTAATCTTTCTATTTATTATTTAATTTTATTTTTCATTACACATTTGTTCAATCGAACAGGCTGAGGTTGATAGAGGAAGAGGAATGGCTGTAATTCTTTTTCATGTTGAAGCAAGCTTGGACAATCTGGTATGTTATATAGACATTAATCATCTCTTAAATTTACTTAACTGAATATCTTCAAACCTCAAGCGCTTGTTTTGGTGTCCAGGTGAGTGCATGTTCAAGGGTTGATATAGTCCTTGGTGTGTTAGGATGGTCCACAGGGTGTAGTTGGCCTAGTTTAGGCGAAAATCAACACATACGTGAATGTTAATTAATTGATCGAGAACAGAGGCAGCGTAACAAGTTTTGTCGGTTTCAGAATAAACACAATTCTTTTTTCAGTTCTCTATAGTTATATATACATACATACATTTGTTGCACAATGATAATGAATAAAGGAGTAGATGGAAGGGGGAGTGTATATAAAAGAGAATAGTATAGGTGCAAATGTATTTGGATGGACAAAGTAGTGAGATATATACACTAGTGTTGGAGTTTTAAGATATCAATTACCTCCATGTCATTGAATTGTTGTGATACAATATATTACTACCTCTCATTTTGCCTAGAATTGTGTGGTTTTGGCCTAAAAGTTTGTATTTTTCTCCATGTTTTTTTAAGAGTAAAATGTCATTTTTATTCCTGACGTTTTGTTGAATTTGTCATTTCAATCCAAAATTTTTTTGTCATTTCAATCACTGTATTTTACCAAATGTTGTCATTTTCATCCATTTAACTAATTCTGTTAAGGTCTCCGTTAAATATGTGGGCATTTTAGTCTTTTTTTAACACCCTAATTATCCAATTATAACAAATTAATCAATTAATATTCAATCAAAACTAAAAGCCATATGAAGCGACTAGTGAGACCGGACGCTTCGATTTAAAAGTTTTGATTAACTCTAACTCATGCTGTTCGATTGAGGTGTGTTGTGGGATTTCAATTGATCTTCATATTTGATCGAACGTGCACCATTGTTCGATTGAGATATATTGTTATCACATTTTGTTTGATTGACGTCTGTTGTTGTTACTTTCAAACAAACGTGACAAAATCCCTCAATCAAACAAAGCGTGACAACAGCTGACCTCAATCCTACAACAACCATCAATTGAATAAAGATACATGTTAGAACAAAATGTGAAGATTAATTGAAATCTCACGACAGACCTCAATCGAACAACATGAGTTAGGGTTAATTGAAGCTTTTAAATCGAAACGCCCGGTCTCACTAGTCGGTTCATGTTTTTTAGTTTTAATTAAATATTAATTGATTAATTTGTTTTAATTGGATAATCAGGTGTTGAAAAGTGGATGAAAATGATAACATTTAGTAAACTACAGTGACTGAAATGACAAAAAAAAAGTTTTTGGATTGAAATAACAAATTAACAAAACGTTAGGGATGAAAATAACATTTTACTTTTTTTTAATGTTCTCGTTTAGGGTTTAGCTTTTGGTGTCAGTCCCTCCTACATACACTCAATAGCGTCATCTGTTAATTTTTCTGAACTTACCTCAAATGTAACACTGCCTTCATCTTCTTCGATCGACTGAACACGAATGATGTCATCTTTTTTGACCAACTCATTTTCTGTAACAAGGTCTTCTGTGTGTTATCCGTCTTCATTCATCAGCTGGATTGGTGGGGGTTGTCTTCTTTTACATATATCTGATCATCAACAGATGAAGTTCAAGTTCATGATACCTGCAACTACAGATGAAGGATGCTCATTCAAGAGCATTTCAGCATTTCAATAGATAAATTAACATGATGAATTTTTTCTAACATTTTATTATTATTATTATTTTCTCTCTCTAACTCTCTTAGTTTAAATTAACTTACAACAAATTAAACTATATAAATATATACATATTAACATTTACCATAAGACGACGTGTTCTTAAAGTTTAGCCACGAAATATATATTTTAATTTTTTTTTAAATATTTATCTTATAATCCCCTCAACTTTAATTGAACTTGCTAACATAAAATTTTATTTTAAACTAAGCATTTCAGATTTCCTACACCATCAACAACCTCACCGCATCGCACGAGTTTAATCTAATAGTCGTAATAATATACCAACCAGCTCATAACATATTTTAACTCAAGCATAGTTAAGTGAGACTTTGAGATGAAATATTGAACAATATATATGGACTTATGAATCGTTGACATCAATATCAATTCATCACAAAACAAACAACAAAATAAAGAAATCAATAATCAGACAGTCAATTGTGACGGTAAAAAACACAAAAAAATACAAACTTTGTTGGATGATCGTGAGATTGATCGATAAGACTAGTAACCTTCCTTGGGCGACGACTCATGACCCGGGTTGAATATAAACGGGCCTACCGACGACAAACAATATCCGTCGCGCTTGAGATGACGAGCAAATGTAACACGAGCACCAGTCAGTCCTCCGTTGGTGTTTTCGGCAACCTTGCAGCTAGTCCATGGTGAGTTTTCAAGGAAAGCCTTGCACTCGGTGATCTCCCATAGATCGTCTTTAACAAGTGTCGATGATGGTATTTTGGCCAAGAAGTAACCCTTTTCGTCTGCTGGACAACTCGAGAACGAAAATGGTGCGGACTCGTATCCGTTCTTGTGCACCGCCAAACAAGTCACTCGTGCGGTCGCACCTGTTTTCAATCATAATGAAACAAGCTAGTGTAAAAGCTAGATGATAAAACACGAGTAAATGATTTTTATATAAAGTAGTGTTACATGGAACATACCTTGAAGTGGGAGGAGTTTGGAACCATATTTACAATAAATAAGACCTTGAACGGCTATGTTTTTTGGGTGCTCCAGCACCTTAGGTACCAACGGCTTTTGATCAGTCGTTGGTATCTTAGGATAGTTTTTTTCATAGCTTTCACGATCCACTTTTGGTACTAGGGGTTTCTTTGGCAACTTAGAATCGGTCTTCTCATCGGCTTCATGTTCCTCTTTTGACATCGCGGGTTTTGTTGGTACCTTAGGATAACCCTTTTCATACTCGTCGTTTTCCTCTTTTGGTGCCACAGGCTTTGTTGGTAACTTTGGCTTGGTCTTCCCATATCCTTCATGCTCCTCTTTTACGGGTTTTGTGGGAATCTTAGGATTAGTCTTCTCGTATTCTTCTTCCTCCTTCTCATCCTCCTCTTTTGGCATCACGGGTTTTGTGGGTATCTTCGGATTAGTCTTCTCGTATTCTCCTTCCTCCTCTTTTGGTATCACGGGCTTTGTTGGTAACTTAGGCTTAGGTTTTTCATAACCCGTGTATTCTTTTGTAGTATCGGGTTTTGGTGCCATGTATCCCTCGGGCTGCGACTTTCCATAACCACCGTCCGTCGTGGCAGAAACAAGCATTACGATCGCTGACATCAAAAGAACAATGAAAGCAAACCGCGTGCCATTTGACTCCATCTTAATTAAATGGTTACAGAAGAAGATTAATCCTAAACAACTAAACAAGTTTTGGTGTGCTATACCGTCTACCTTGTTGCCCGTTATATACATACGTTATGTACATTTTTTAATTAATTTTTGAATGTTTAATGATTATTTTAGAAACATATATCATTTGGCTATGACTTTGACGTGCAAAGATAGTGGATTACTTGTTAGCACGACGCTATAATTGGCTCATTGCCATAACGTGGTTATTTGGTAGAAGTAGAACTGATTAGGTTGCTTATTCGGACTTATACGTCCACATAATTATATTCGCTTGGAATTGGCTCATTTATAAACAAACTGAGCCGAAGCGGCTCACGAGTCGAACTTTATTTTATTGTATCAGATATATAAAACAAACAATTATACTTTTTGATATATTCTTTTAATTTAACTCGCTAAAACAATGATATACGATGGGAATTTCATAGACAATGATATGAGATTGGAATTTCAAAGACAATGATCTTTTCTTTTATACTTAGTTCTATTAGAAAATGTCAAAATGATCATATGTTTGTGATTTATTTAATAACGTCTAAATTTTGCCTTATATTTTATATTTATAAAAGGTATAGTTTAGGCTTTCATTTAAATGAGTCAACATGAGAGCTAACGGATCAGCTAACAAGCAAGATCTTGGCTCGGACTCAATCTGTATATAAACTGAATCAGTTTGAGTCATTTACAAATGAGCCAATCTCGAGTGTCTTATTTTCAAGCAAACTACGAGACGTGAGCTTTGAAACAACCTAGTTAAAATCAATTAAAACCAAACTGAATCGGATAAAATTGGCTTTTAAATCGACCATTCCGTAGCAAACCCCAAACAAAAAAAAAACCCATAATGGGTTTTGGGTTATTTGTGCCCAAAAAATGGAATTTCTGAAGCCCATAGAAAACAAGACCAGACCAATTTCGTAAACCCTAAACAGAGATTGTGAGTGAGGGTATAAATAATCATCACTCCGCAAGCGCACAACAATCGGGTGTTAGGGTTAGCAGCGGGAAGAAGATGGTGTCGCTCAAGCTACAGAAGAGGCTCGCCGCCAGCGTCCTCAAGTGCGGCAGAGGCAAGGTGTGGCTCGATCCCAATGAAGGCAACGAGATTTCAATGGCCAATTCACGTATGTTCATATGATTCCTTTAGTTTTAGTTATTCGTTATCAGTTTCATTCGTCGTCGGTTGTTTTGTGTGAGCTGATTTGAACGTTAGATTGTGGATCGGATGAGTTCAGGTGTTGATTGAATTGGAATAGTTAAGCTGGTTTGAACATTAGGTTATGTTTGTTTTGTGTGTTTTTATTGCTGTTTTGTGGATCTGATTAGTGATTAGTTTAGGTGTTTAAGTTATTAGTTGAGGTTTTTTGGTCTGATAAGGTGTGCGTTTGTGGTGGTTTATATGATGTTTGGGCATCGCATGATTTGAATGGTAACTGAAAGTGATGAAAATGAGTAAGAAATGATGTGATTGTATTGGATTTTTTAGTTTATTGAGATGAAATGATAATCGCAATCTAAAGCTGAAGCACTAAAGTCATATGATGTTGAGTTTTGATTTTTAGTGTTTTGTTATATTGCAATTGGTTCAGCGTCTTTGGACAAGGAAGTAGAGATCATGAGTTTTTGTTTATGGTGTTTTTAAATGCTGTGATAGTTGGCTTGTTGTGTATGGCAAGAAAATTGATGATATTTGCTTATATGTAACTCTTGTTAATGTTCAGTTGATGTGTACCTTGTAATGTTTTCAGTAAATTGGACGCATTGTCTATTTAGATTAACAAAAAATTTAATGCATACTACTATTATTTTTTATTTGGAGTTTGATTAATTGATTGATTATGAAAATCTGATTAAGTTATTAACATCATTCTATTATTTTCTTAAGAAATTTGAACAATTGTTTTTTTTAACATATCTATGCAAATAAATTCTCAATTTTTACTTATGTTCGAAAACCACAGGTCAGAACATTCGTAAGCTGGTCAAGGATGGGTTTATCATCAGGAAGCCTACCAAGATTCACTCCCGATCACGTGCTCGTCGTATGAAGGAAGCCAAAAGAAAGGGGCGTCATTCAGGATATGGTATCACAGTTTTCGTAATCTTTATACATTTCATTACAAATTTACAATCCACTTTTTATTCAAAACGATTTCTGTTTCTTTGATTTTTAAGGTAACCATGTTTTTGTTGAATGAACTTTAGGTAAACGTAAGGGTACAAGAGAGGCAAGGTTGCCAACAAAGATATTGTGGATGAGGAGGATGAGAGTTTTGAGGCGGTTGCTCCGCAAGTACCGAGAGGCAAAGAAGATTGACAAGCATATGTATCATGACATGTACATGAAGGTTAAGGGTAATGTTTTCAAAAATAAGCGTGTGCTCATGGAAAGTATTCACAAATCCAAGGCTGAGAAGGCTCGTGAAAAGACGTTGTCTGACCAGTTTGAGGCCAAGAGAGCCAAAAACAAGGCCAGCCGGGAAAGGAAGTTGGCACGAAGAGAGGAACGTTTAGCTCAGGTATATTTTAAAACTTCATACAACAATCGTAGTATGTTGAATCGAACCGATTTTTTAAGTCAACGTTTTCTAAATAAAAAAAATATGCAGGGGCCACAAGAGAAAGCACCAGCAGCACCAGCTCCAGCTGCTGCTCCAGCATCACAGCCTGCCCAGTGAGTGTTGAATGTGACTTTTAATGTTTGTAAATTTTGGGCTTGTTAAGGCTGTATGTATGGCATTGTGACATAATTTTTTTTGTGTTTATGTCAGGGCACCAAAGAAATCTAAGAAGTGAGGTTTGTATGTTGGGAGATGAAGAATATGTTGATGTTTTATTTAGTCATGCAGTTTAGTTTTTTGACCTGTGTTGTTTTTGTTGGTTGATATAAAACACTTTTAATGTACTGATGTTGATACTCATCTGTTTGTTTCATGTTGGCTATACGACTTGTAGCTTTTGCTATAGTTTTTCATTTTGTGTGTTATTTTCTAGATAGTAACTAGTAGGGGTGTGTTTGATTATAACCCAAAAGGTAGACGGACTGCATTTTTTGAACCCTCTAGTGGTCTAGTCATCATCTAATGTCATCTTTATCTGAATCTAAAACTACCTTCAATGGCCATAGGTTATGTCGCTTTCTTTCTCATCCTAAACCACTAGCATTTTCTCAAACAAAACTACTATTTGCATCGGACAACTTCATCATTGGGTCCGTGAACCATAATTGCAAGCTGCTGCTCCAACCATAGTGACTTGTGTGTTGGTGTTCATCTCTGTCGGTTTAAGAAATGGGATTTTTATAATGGCCAAATAATTTTAATACTTGTTCGAGTCTTGATACATATTTGTTATATAGAAATTTAAAAAATTAACTTTTCATTTAAATATACAATATAAGTTGAATAAATATTTATCAAGTCAAAACATGAATATCGTGAACAAATCATTCATTTCACCCATTAATTGCAATCTGGCTTGCTATTTGGGTTTTGTTTTTCTATAACTTGTCACTCTACAAAAGCCTGGGTGCTAGAATCCCTTTTGGTAACGAGGGAAAGATGCAGTCGCTTTGTAGTCTTGGCTCGTTGAATATCTATGTGTGATTAGCTCACCACTGCCATGACGGGTGGGTCACTTGGACCGTTGCAGTGTCCTAGCCTCACAAGAAAACTAACTGTTGTGCCCTTCCCTAATCCTTCACTCTCAACCCATATATGACCTCCCATCAGATTCACAAACCTGAAATCATATATTATATTCCATGTATGAGAAAATAAAAAATTTTAAAAACCACCTTCAACTCTTCAAGTAGTGGTGTAGTAATGGTAAAGTGGTAAGCGTTTCAGTCTCTCTGATAAAGATCTAATATAGGAAACAAATGACATTGACTTTTACCTAATCCTATTGGTTAGCAGGATATTTATCGGTCATATGTGATCTCTGTTCTGATAACAAGTTCTCACGCTTTACAACATTTTAAAAGAAGTCGTACCTTTTGCATATTGCAAGTCCAAGGCCTGCACCGTTGTTTCTGATAGATGCTGCATTTTGAGAGTCTGAAAATTTGGTAAATATGTGTGGAATCTCTTGTTGTGTGATGCCACTACCAGAATCCTTAACCTGCACAAACGATTTTCGGATTTTGTATTTTTACTACAACGTCCTAAATTCTCAATAAAAGTATCATTTGGATTTGATGAAATATAGGGTGTGCTAACCTGTACAAGCAGGTAAAACAAGCCGTCTGTCAACGTGGGACAGAACTCATGGGTTCGCCACTCTCTTACAAACTCAGAGCTCAAAATCGAGGCCTCAACCGAGACATGACCTGCCTTAGTGAACTTAACCGCGTTACCAGCAACATTCAATATGGTCTGCATTAGCCGTTTCTCATCACCGATCCCATACGCAGGTAAATCTACATCGCAGTTCAAGGTCATAGATATGTTTTTCAAACACGCGACAGGGTTTATTAATCTAATGACCTGCAACAACATAAAATCATGGTTTGCATATGTTCAAAAACTTAAAAGAAGTTGAGATACAAGTATCAGATAGAATATATCACTTAGAGTTCTATTTAATTATTTTTCTATAATTAGGATATGTATAGTTTGATTAATAATATATGATATCTTACGGGGTTTTCATTATTCTATATCAAGAAAAGTGGAAATAGAACCTCACTGAACAATCCATGGAGGTCGAAGACTTCGTTTTCCAGATGCAAGCTACCGTCTTCTAGCCTAGAAAGATCTAAAACGTCTTTTATGAGTGCTGCAAGAAGGTTAGAACTCTTGAGAATGGTCTCGATCATGGCTCGTTGTTCTGGAGTGAGTTCAGTTTCAAGAAGAAGAGATGATAATGCAATAACGGCATTCATAGGTGCTCTCATTTCATGATTCATGACACAAAGATAGTCATTTCGAGCATGGATAGCCATCTCTGCCTCGTGTCGGGCTGAATCCAAAGCAACATTCTGCGCCATCAGCTGGTCGCGTGCTCTCATTGACTCCTCTAGAATTGCAGCGTGAGATAGAGCCACAGCAACCTGATCAATAGTTCATTATAAGCTTAAACTCCAACAAAAACAAGTTCATATTTATTAATATCACAAATTTTGAAAATAATCAGGTTTTGAATTGTCATATCTAACTCATTTAATAAACAGGTCGTGTTTGGGTTAACTTATTTAACTTGTTTTATTTAAAAAAAAAAGTGTCAACCCATTTATGACCCGTTTAACTAAAAAGGTTGACTTGCCAACCAATTTATGACCCATTTGAACTATAAAGGTTGACCTGCCAACCCATTTAAGATCCGTTTAACTAAAAGGGTTGACAAGCCAACCCATTTACCACCCGTTTAACTAAAATCATATTCGGGTTTAACAATTCAACCTGCAAAACCCTAATTAAGCATGTATGCATCAGTTAACTGCCTGCTTAAACTAACATATATCATTCACCATACAAGCGAAAATGAGCATACCAACCTGATCAGCAACAACTTCCACAAGCTCCAGTTCATGATCCCGCCATTTTCGCACACCATTCACCGGCAGAATCAAAACCAAGATCGCGTAACTGTTCGCAGCGCGATCAGCCCACTCATGAACCTCAAAATCCGAAAGATGCAACAGCGGCACACGAACAGCAACAGCCTCAGGCAGCCCGAACCCACCAACCCTAGACCGAATCCTAGCCAACTGACACGACCCATGAATCCTAACCGCCTCAGCGGTCCTCAACACCCGACTAACCTCACCAGCACTCATCTCAACCGTGGAACCCAACGGCACCAAATCATGCAAACAGTGAGACACCTGCAGCAGCACACCCTGCCTCGTAACGGGCACCCACAGCACACACTCTTCAAGATCCAACGTCCGGCCCAGCTCCACGATCGTAGTCTTCAATATGGTATCGCGATCAAGCGTGCTTCGGATCTCATGCGTAAGCATCCTCACATGCCTACCAGCTTCCTCCTGTTTGATCATGAAGCCCACTTGTTTATCAAGATCTTCAGCACGTTTCCTCAAAAACAACTCTCTTTTCTTGAGACTAAGCAAATCAGGTATGATATGAACAAGAGTTAAGGCGGTGACACAGGAGACAAAAGCGGTGGAAACCTTTGCTGCTGTGATGACAATGGCGATGGTTGTAGTTGTTGAGTGTGATGAGTAGGTCCAGAGGGTGATGAAGTGGGTCGAACCGCAGAGGACGATGAAGGCGGCGAACTGCATAATAACGGATTTGTAGGGAAAGTGGGAGGATTTGTGGAGAAAGTATATGAGTTGTAAGGGGATTGAGAAGTATGCAATGGAGATGAACAAGTCTGAAATGTATTGGTATTTGATGAGGGTAGTGTCATCATGGGAGTCGAAACAATCACAGGAGTCCATGATGTGATGATTGATGAAGTTTCAAGTGTACGTTGTTGATTATTATTATGGTTATTATTATTATGGATTTGTGGGTGATGATGATAAAGTTTGGGTTGGAGTGATGTGTTTCACGAGAAAGATCAGGAAGTGGTGCGACTGCAATCGGCCGCACGGGTTCGTGGGTGATAGGAAAGGAGAAAGTGTTTGGTTATTGGGTGTTGGTTCGGGTCCCACTTTTTTATTTATTTGCTTTTTCATATCTTGAAGCTTTTTGGGTGGTTATTGTATCGGATCGGTTTGAAGTTTGAAGCATAGACTCATAGAGGGTATGAGTACGTCATGATATTATATTTACAAGAGTAAATTGTCGTTTTTTTAACTGTGTGATGTAATTAGGTCACATATGTTGTTTTTGTTTAAATAAGATTTTTTTTTTCGTTTGGCTACTTTAGGTTTTAAAAGGTTGTTATTTTCATTCATAAATGTTAGCTCCGTTAATTTAAGGTGTTAAACTATTTATCATTAAAAGAGGTAATATGAAATTTTGCATATAAAAATAAAATCCTAATTTATATTGACGTATTGTTGTTAAAACTTCATTCACTAGTTATTATTCCATTCGCAAAACTTGTATCGGACATTCCATGATTTCATGTTGAACATTTCATCATGACCGAATCATAGGATCGTCGTCTTCATTGGCGGAGAGGAGGATGGCTCTAGTTTCTAGTGATGGTCAGGAACTTATTGCAAATGGGTTATATGATAAAGGGCATCACCTCTAGTCGTCGCCTCTCATATATAGTGATTCGATTTCACTCGATTATGGTTATGTAATTGAGAAATCGTGTTTTATATATAGTGATTCGATTTCACTCGATTATAGTTATATAATTGAGAAATTTGTTTTGTATATAGTTATTCAATTTCACTCAATTATGGTTAGACCTGGCAAAATGGACGGGTCGGGTCGGGTCGGGTGTTAGGTCACAACGGGTTCGGGTCAGAATGGGTCTGGGTCAGAATGGGTTCGGTTTAGAAACAGGTTAGGATGGATTCGGGTTAGAATGGGTTCGGGGTAATATGGGTCGGGTCAGGATGAACCAAATAAATTATATATATTGCACACTTGCCATTCATTATCAACTATGTACAACTTTCTACAAATTCTTCATAAACCAACAATGTACTGAAACTTAACATGAATCCATATGACCAAATCAAAATCTTTTGACTAAAATCCAACACCATTTTAAGCAGAGTAAATTTTATAAAACACCGAGAGTTGTACCAAGTGGAGATCTTGCAAAGGTTCAAAGAGCGGTTTGCAGGATCAGTAACAACACAGCAATGGTTGAGGTGTTTTCACGCATTGACACAAGTTTGACTTGGTGTATTCCAAGCAGGCGTTTGTTCACTGGTACGTTGGTGAAAGGATGGAGGAAGGTGAGTTCTCGGAAGCCCGTGAAGATCTTGCAGCTCTAGAGAAAGATTACGAGGAAGTCGGTGCTGAAGGACAATGTTAGTCATGATTCGTATTATTTAGATAGTTGAGGGGGTGTTTTGCATATTAGCTGATAGTTGAGGGACTCAGTTGTAATTGTCGAATAGATTGTAACGAACATAACGGTCGATTCAATAAAAGGGGTTGAGCTAACTGATGGTAGTTAGTTCGGATTGTGTTCTTTCTTCTTTGTTACCATTCTCTCCCTAACAGTTGGTATCAGAGCTATCGATCTTCATCGGAAGTTCTGAATCCGGCCACCACTATCCTATCAACGACGATTGAATAAGATTCAATGTCGACCAGAAGTCAGGAGATCAAGAAATCGATCAAGGAGCATGAAGTAACTCTTCTTCGATTGGAATCTGCAGCTGAGAAGAATCGAGTTGAGTTGGAAGGAATCAAAACTGCTTCGGAGAAACAAGCAGTGGAAATGATTAACATGAAGAACCAATTGACGACGGAGATGGCTTCGATGAAGATGCAAATTGGTGAAGTGATCAAGAATTTGCAATTGATTAGTTCTTCTAGTTCATCGATTCGTGAGGAGACGGTGAATGGAGGTGCTAATAAAACTAGAGACGATGAGGATACGAGATTGACTCGTAGCAATAATCGCTTTTCGAGAGTCAAATTCCCCAAATTCGATGGTTCGGATGTCGAGAGTTGGATCCAACGATGTGAACACTTTTTTGCCATTGATGAGACTCCAAAGCGATTGAAGGTTCGTTATGCAGCAGTACATGTAGAAGGACGAGCGGTTCAATGGCACAATAACTTTGTTAAGTCCCGAGGAACTTCAGTTTCTGAGATTCCTTGGACAAAATACATGAGATCTGTACAAGCATGGTTTGCTTCCACATTGATCGAAGATGCTATGGGTGCTCGAAGGCTTTGAATCAGGCAGATGATTTGGAAGATTATTATGATAAATTTGATAATCTATTGAACAAGGTTGATATACCTGAAGAATATGCTGTAAGTCTATTCATTGAAGGTTTAAAAGCTGATATTAAATGTTTTGTTTGGTTATTCAAACCCAAGCTATTGAGGGAAGCACGCTCATTAGCAAGGCTTCAGAATCAGGCCAACTTAACTGTGAATGGAAGTAAATCTTCATTCAGGCCTAATTCTATACCTTATCAATCTTTACCTATTGGAGTGGGGTCTAAACTGCCATTACTCCCTACACCTTCGATTAAGGCCAATCCGGTGAATGTTGTTCGAACTACTAAGAGACTAACTAGTAAGGAGTTTGATGACAAAAGAGCATGAGGGGAATGCTTTTGGTGTTCCGAAAAATATACACCAGAGCATAAGTGTTCTAATACCAAGCAATTATTCTTGTTTGAAGTCATAGATGAAGCTGATGATGAAGGTGAAGTGAGAAAGGAAGATGTTGAACAACCAGTAGTGCAAGAACCCCATATCTCATTGCATGCAATTATGGGAATTCCTTCCTTCTCTACAATGAAGGTAGTGGGTGCACTTGGTACGCGTCCATTGCAAATACTGATTGATAGTGGATCCACCCATAATCTTGTTGATCAACAATTAGCAAGTAAACTCAATGGTCACATGCAGACCATCTCAGCTATTCCGGTTACCATTGCTGATGGCAATACACTTTATTACGGCCAACTTTGCAAAGATTTCCAATGGTCCATGCAAGGTACTTGGTTTAAAGCCGATATGTTAGTCATTCCATGAAGTAGCTATGATGTAGTTTTGGGGGTATAGTGGTTACAAACCTTGAATGACATAGTATGGAATTTTAAATCCTGACTATGGAATTTAAGGTCAATAACCACCCGTTCATTTTGAAGGGGGTCTCCAATCAAGGAGTCAATTTATGCACTATGCATAAAATGACTACGTTATTGAACAACAATGCTTAAGTGGTATAGGCACACTTATTCAGCTTACATTTAGAGGGTACATTCCAACATAACCCAATTATCCAATCCACCTCACTCAATGATCAGATGCTTCAACTTTTATCTCAATTTAATGACATCTTTGAGGTACCTAAAGGTTTACCTCCAAAAAGATCTTGTGATCACAAGATTAAATTGAAAGATGAATCCATTAATCTCAATCTCAAACCTTATAGATATCCTGGTGCCCAGGAGGATATTATTGAACAAATGACTCAGGAATTGTTGGATTCGGGTGTTATAAGGAACAGCACTAGTTCGTTTGCAGCCTCAGTAGTGCTGGTTAAGAAAAAAGATGGTACCACTCGAATGTGTGTGGATTACCGGAGACTCAATGAAGCAACTGTTAAAGATAGCTTTCCAATTCCATTAATTGAGGAGTTGCTCGACGAGTTAGGGGGAGCCACAGTGTTTTCTAAGCTGGATTTAAGTTCCGGTTATCACTAAATTAGAATGCATGAGGATGATGTCCATAAAACCGCTTTCAAAACTCATCAGGGTCACTATGAGTTTTTGGTTCTTCCTTTTGGCCTTACTAATGTGCCTGCCACCTTCCAGTCATTGATGAACTCTATATTCAAACCAGTCATGAGGCGCACTACATTGGTTTTCTTTGATGACATTCTCGTTTACAGTGCTTCTTGGCAGCAGCATTTGTTGGATGTGTATGAGGTATTAACCATCATGAGACAACATCAACTTAAAGCAAAGCAATCCAAATGTTCATTTGGGGGTGACTCAGTTGAATATTTAGGCCATATTATTACGGGTCAAGGAGTTTCTACCGATCCTAAGAAAATTGAAGCTATTAAGGATTGACCTACACCTATCAATGTCAAACAACTATGGGGTTTTTTGGGCTTAGCTGGATACTACAGGCGGTTTATAAGAGGATTCGGATCTATTGCCAAGCCTATGACAGACTTACTCAAAAAAGATGCTTTTCATTGGCAGCCCAATGCTCAAGTGGCTTTTGATGCATTAAAAACTGCTCTTTGCTCTTCTCCCGTGTTAGCCTTACCCAATTTTACTCAACCATTTATTGTTGAAACTGATGCTTTAGCAAAGGCTTAGGAGCTGTTTTGATGCAAGAGGGTCATCCTATAGCTTTCATTAGTAAAGCTTTATCCATTCGCCAACAAGCATTATCTGTGTATGAGAAGGAACTTTTAGCCATATTGCTTACTGTAAAGACTTGGCACCATTATTTGATTCTCAAACACTTCATCATCAAGACTGATCAACAGAGTTTAAAGCACTTGTTAAGCCAGAAGATCATTACCCCTCTTCAACAAACTTGGCTTTCCAAGTTGATGGGTTATGACTATGAAATTACGTACAAGAAGGGGTGTGAAAACAAGGTAGATGATGCTTTATCCAGAGTATCTGGCTTGGCATTGTTTCAAATGACTCTTAGCTCATTGGGGTCTCCTTTATTAGAGAAAATCAAATAATCTTGGGTTACTGATGCTGCTCTTTCACAACTTATTTCTCAACTCCAATCTGGTCAAATTATCAAGAATCGCCATTGGAATGGTCATCTCTTGACCAGAAAGGGTAAGTTGATGATTGGAAAGGACCCAACTTTACAGCAGGAAATTATTTCTTGGTGCCATGCTTCATCCTTGGGTAGGCACTCCGGTTTTAAACCAACTCTAGCTCGATTCCGAGAACTTTTCTATTGGAAAGGCTGTTCCAAGGATATTCATCATTTTGTTAAGAATTGTTTGATTTGTCAAAGGGCGAAGTATGAAACTGTTGCTATTCCTGGGTTACTCAACCCTTTACCCGTTCCTCGATCGATCTTCACCGATATCTCTATGGACTTTATTTCCGGCTTACCTAAAGTTCATGGGAAGAACACTATTTGGGTGATCGTCGATAGGTTGACTAAATATGGGCACTTCATTCCTATCGCTCACCCCTATATGGCAGCTTCTTTAGCTCAATTTTACCTTGACAATGTTTTTAAGCTGAATGGTAATCCACTGACAATAGTTTCTGATCGAGACCCGGTATTCATGAGTAGTTTTTGGAAGGAATTTATGCGCCTTCAAGGAGTTGAGTTAGCAACTTCTAGTGCCTACCACCCTCAATCCGATGGGCAAACGGAGGTTCTCAATCGATGCTTGGAAACTTACTTAAGATGTATGACTATGGATGCTCCATTACAATGGGTTAAATGGATTCCTCTTGCTCAATGGTGGTATAATACCACTTATCATTCGGCTATCCACATGTCACCATTTGAAGCTTTATTTGGGTTTAAACCTCCTATCCATCTGCCGCATATCTCATCCGACACTACAGTTATGGCAGTTGAGGATCTATATCGTGATAGGGAACAAATGATCCAGCTTCTCAAGCAACATCTTGCTATGGCTCGCAATCGCATGAAGCAATTCGCTGATGCACATCGCTCGGAATGCAATTTCTCTGTGGGAGATTGGGTTTTTGTTAAGCTGCAATGTGTTGTTCAGACTTCTTTGAAACTCCACCACCACCCCAAATTGTCTGCTTGGTTTTATGGTCCATTCTTGATCGTGGAGAAATTTGGCTCTTCTGCTTATCGTTTGGACCTTCCGAATGACTCACTAATCCACCCACTTTCCATGTTTCCCAATTGAAGAAGGCTCATGGTCAGCATGCCTCGGTTGTTCCTCTACCTCTGACTTCTCGTTTCACACTTCAACCAAGAGCCATTCTTGATCGCCGCATTGCTAAACGTGGTAATCGTATGGCGGTTCAGGTTCTTGTTCACTGGCAAGATTTACCGGTTACTGAAGCTTCTTGGGAGTTTTTAGATGAATTCCAATTACGTTTTCCCTCCTTTCATTTTTGAGGACAAAAATTTTGTTAAGGGGAGGGTATTGTTAGTCATGATTCGTATTGTTAGTCATGATTCGTATTGTTTAGATAGTTGAGGGGGTGTTTTGCATATTAGCTGATAGTTGAGGGACTCAGTTGTAATTGTCGAATAGATTGTAATGAACATAACGGTCGATTCAATAAAAGGGGTTGAGCTAACTGATGGTAGTTAGTTCGGATTGTGTTCTTTCTTCTTTGTTACCATTCTCTCCCTAACAGACAACGAAGGCGAGGATGAGGAGTACTGAAGCGGTCACTCCTTTTCGACTAGAGGTATGGTTTGATGATTGATCTTCAATGTTTTGCAATTGTAATAAACCATGTTGGCTTGCTTATATTCTTTTATGTCCAAGTGATTTACAAGTGTTTGTTTTACATCACTGGTGTTTTCACTGAATATGAAGTAAGATCACAGATCGACTGATTGAGTAACGTATAAATACAAAATACAATGAGGTGTACAATGGGTTGCATACATAGTACTAATCTAAGAGCTTATTAGCATATTAAGCATCTATGTATTTAGTTAAATTCTTAACTCGTATGGCGAAGACAAATACTCGAATTAGCACAGAATTATGAAGAACGACCAAATGAATATCAATCATATTATTGAAGGAGGAAGGCGGAGCTAAAGAGCAGGTCCGATTCAAACGCCCCCATCGATTCATACATCATGTTAGCGACGAAGAAAAGATGGCTGGTTGGGTGATTGTCAGAGTGGAGATCAGAGAAAAGTAGAGAAACAGAGTTGGAAGATTTGTTGCTAGTCCGGTAAAACAAAATTGACTTAACCCATTGTGACCGGCCCTTGGTTTTTTGGGGCTCATCCTGACCCATTTTTCACTTTCCTTTATTTTCAATTTACCCATCCAGACTTATTTGAAAAGTTACGAACCCAAGAGCTTTATATTTAAGATCCAAAACAACTCAAATTTAAGCATTTGGGCAAATATTATCATATCTAATTATGGTTATGTAATTCTGAAATTTCTCTCGTATATGAGACATTTTTGTTTTGACGTAAAACAACATACAACATGTTACGCAAAATCGCACAAAGCTATGCTATTTGACAAAAACAACACAAAACTATGATGTTTGACGTAAAACATCAATAAACTCTGATGTTTTTATGAAATAGAACATAATTTTGTGTTGTTTTGATGAAATACAACACAAAACTATGCTGTTTGACGAAAAACAGCACAAAACTATGCTGTATTTATGAAATACAACATAATTTTATGTTGTTTTATGAGATACGACACAATTTGTATTGTTTTATGAGATACGACACAATTTTGTGCTGTTTTATGAGATACGGCACAATTTTGTGCTGTTTTATGAGATACGGCACAATTTTGTGCTGTTTTATAAGATACGACACAATTTTGTGTTGTTTTATGACATACGGCACAATTTTGTGCTGTTTTATGACATACGGCATAATTTTGTGCTGTTTTATGACATACGGCATAATTTTGTGTTGTTTTATGAAATACAACATAATTTTGTATTGTTTTATGAAATACAACACAATTTTGTGTTGTTTTATGAAATACGGCATATTTTTGTGATGTTTTATTAAATACAGTATAATTTTATGTTGTTTTATGAAATACGGCGCAAAAATATATAACTATAGTATATAATAAAAGAATGTTTGAATGTGTCACTTGTTATAATATTAGACTTCCTTACTTTATCTCCATCCCCTCTCTCTCCTAATAAATAATAATTATAAATAAGTAATTATATCATTCAAAATATTTCCAGATTTAAAAATAGATTTTGTAAAAGTTAAAACCAATTTTTTATTAAAAATTACATGTTAAAAGATTATAAGATACAAAATTTCTTAAACAATGTTTTTTTAAAATACAATCTATTTCAAAACTGTATTTTTAACTTGTATAGGAATGTTTTTAATAAACTGAAATAATTTTATAAAAATAAACGTTTAGAAAAATAATTTTACAAAATAAAAGTTTAAAATGATATTATTGTTGTTTTACTTGAAATTAATACTTATTTACATGTAACTCAATCATAACTTATCTAAAAATTATTATTATTTTTTAATTTTTTAATTTTATTACAAATTATTT
Organism: Flaveria linearis; assembly: GCA_024085815.1. Lineage (NCBI taxonomy): Eukaryota > Viridiplantae > Streptophyta > Magnoliopsida > Asterales > Asteraceae > Flaveria > Flaveria linearis. The sequence goes on from CM044003.1 coordinate 22,607,002, forward strand.
AATATTTTATTTATTTAATCTGTATATTACACGGGATAGTAAAGTAAATAATAAATATATACATAGTAAATATACATAGTGGCATAGGTTTCGCGCTCGTTAGCGCCCCTTTAATGTTAAAGTAACGGCTTTATCGCCACATAACTCCAACTCATCCATTAGCCCCAACATGATGCTGTTAATACATTTTTTCAATTTGACAATTAACTTGTAACAATAATACAAAATAGCTTGTAGACTATCAAAAAAATACATTAGTAAACAAAAAAAAAACTTATTTTTTTCTTTTTTCTTTCTTCACTAGTTTGGCAAAGCGTTCCTGAGGATCTAAACGCACTTCTTGTTGCATATTTTCCCACAAATCATCAAAATTATTCTCAAATCCATCCTGAAACCAATCCATAAATTCAGCATATAATGTTCTTGTATTTTCATCCCATGCCTTCCTTAGCATTGCACAACTACTGATATTCCTCTTTCTCAACTCGAAAATAAGTTTCCCGAATCTCTTATGACCCGATACCTCGGGCTTCAAAACGCTAGCGGGCTGGGCCGCCATAAACTTCCGAACTCGTTTCACACATGGCAACACAAGCCCATCAAGCAAAGAGTAGCAGAAAACACCAACACCAACTTTTTCATCTTTCACAGGTAAACTGGCCAGTGGGAGCTGCCATAGATGGTCACCAAAAGTTGCATTGACCCAATTATAAACTTGATCGGCACGAGCATCGTAGTATGGTTTCGGGTCCACAAGTGGTGCGGAAAAGCTACAGAGATAGCTTGAATATCTGGAGAGCCACTCGGGCTTTACTCTCGTGGCTCCATGTATATACGGCCGTTTTCTCTCAACAAGCTCGCTGAAGACCAAAAACTCGGGGGCAGTTTGAGCAACAAACGACCATCGATGAAGAAAAACGGTTTCGTTTACTTTGTGGGCTTGGTAACGGGCTGCATGTACTTTCCTGTCTTCTTCAGATAACCCTAAAACTCCTCTAATCCGTTTAGCGACCCGGTCAGCCCAGCCCGCACATATAGCTTGGCCCAAAAGCTCCTCCTCGTTCAACATTAACGGATGCTTATTAGAATAAACCATCCAAGCCCGTTCTACATCCTCCATCTTTCCATAACTCCATATAAGTTCCTGCTGGTTAAACACTAGGTGCAGAAGCTGTTTTCTCAATTTTGACATCTCCTCCATGGTTTTAAGATGTAAAGAATTTTCATCACAGAAATCAGCTCGGTTTTCTGATAATTCAAAGCACTGTAACGCGTAAGCTACAGTTAAAGCATCACTTGTAGGGTTTGAAAATCTTGCACGGGACATTTTGGAGATGTTTTTTAATTTTTTTTCTTTAGCTTTTCATCCTCTTTGATAGTATTTTCACTGCTTTCCGCATCAGCAGACCCGCCTTCAAATTGCATTACAAAAGGGTTTGACAAGCTTAAAGCCGCAGCAGCTGCAAGTGCATAACCTAGAACCAGGTTTTTTCGTGTGGTCCCGTTTCCATTTTCAGGATTTGGATAACTGTAATTAGCATTCGGGAATGACGTGGACTCATTGGATAATGTGACATGGCCTTCCCTAAAGGCGTTAACTTCCCTTCAAAATCAAGTGCTTCTAACGACTTTAAACAGACTTCGGCTTCAAACAAGGCTTTAGCTTCTGGAGGTGTGGGAAACGGGAATTTTGTTATCTGCATCAAGTTAAACAAAAGATTAATCATAAACCCCACCCAAAAAAGGATAATACAATACAAAGCATACCTCTTTAATACCCATGGATTTCATGAGAAGAATGACACCATCAACGGGTGTTTTCAAGATTTCAGGAGTTGAATAATCTGCAAATATGTTGTTGAAGACAGCAGAAGAATAGAGACGATAACAATGGCCCGGACCAGTTCTTCCGGCTCTTCCAGCCCGCTGGGCTGCAGATGCTTTACTTACCCACTGTACTTCATACGTTTCCATCCCATTTGAAGAATTGTAATTTTTAACCTTTTCTCTACCTGAATCAACCACATACTTTATGCCTGGGATTGTTAAGGACGTTTCAGCAACATTTGTTGCAACCACCACTAACCGCTCACCTTCCTTAATTTCCTCAAACACACGAAGCTGTGCAGAGGCAGGAAGCATAGCATATAGGGGCAGAACAGACAGTGCACCAGGGGACTTGTCATTTGTTGATTGTTGTTCCGGATCATTTTCAGATTTAGAATCTAAGGTTGCTTTTCCAGATAAGGCTTCAAAAGCAGCTTTCAGCGAATCAAAATTACCATTTTCCGCTAAAACATTAACAAAGTGATTATTTTCGTTAACAGAATCCTCAGCTTCATTGACAACTGTTTTCAAATCACTTTCTTCATCAGATTCAATGGCCTCAAATGATTTGTCATCATCCTCTGATAAATCACAATCATCTTCATTTTCATAAGAGCCAAATCTGTCTGTTTGTTGGTCGGTTTCCACCTTAAAAGCTTCATCAATCTCCTTCATGTCAAATTCTTTAGGGGTATCTTCATTGATGACACCACTATTTACATTTGACTTTTTCATGGTCAACTCATGAGATGCTTTGCGAAGCTTGCGACACAAGTATTCTACTTCCCTTTGACCCGTCACGAATACAAGTATTCCACCAGGAGGAAGTCTTTTGTGAATAGATAATATTTTCTTATAGGCTTGGCCAATGTAGTCTACAATATCTGTTCTTTTTGAAAAATGCACTGTTACTGGATATTGCCGAGTCGGAACTTCAATTACAGGGGGCAGATTAGTAAACATTTTACCACCGGACACAAAGTCTTCAACTCGCAAGGTGGCACTCATTAAAATCAGTCTTAATGGGAATATCTTTTTCTCAGGGCTAATCGTTTTTCCTGTTGAAAGCTCATATTCTTTTTGCTGTTCGTGTATTTTCTGCCATTAAACACAATAAACAAAATAAATAATTGGTATTAATGAGCCTAGAAGAAAATAAAAATAATTATATAGAGCTCACTTACATGTCGTTCAACGATAACACGAGATAGCATCCCAGTGAGTATGTCCGTATTTAAACTCCTCTCATGAGCTTCATCCAATATTATAGTTGAGTATCTCTTCAACAAAAAATCATTCTGCAACACAAAGATAATATCAGCACCCAAAAGGCATGTTTAGGGAAACCTTCAACTAATTTTTCCAGCTAAAACAAAAACCTGCAATTCTCGAAGCAATATTCCATCAGTCATGAACTTGATAGAACAGCTGTCACCGATCCTCTTATCATGCCTAACTTGAAAACCAACCTCCTTCCCTAAACCAAGACCAAGCTCAAACGCCACCCGCCTAGCAGTTGCAAGAACCGCCACACGACGGGGTTGGGTAACACCAATTATCCCACTTCGATCGCTACAAGATTTTGAACCAAAACCAGCCTCATACAGAAACTGCACAATGCCACCCACTAATCACAAAAAAGAAAAGAAAATTTGAATACGCTAGACTACCGATGTACAAGCTACATTTGCTGGATCATATACTGTAATATGAACAAAATAAAGATACCTGAGGAACTTGTGTTGTTTTACCACACCCTGTTTCTCCACATATAATAACACAAATATTCTCGTATATCGCTTCCATAATCTCCTGCTCCATCATGACTATTGGAAGATCCATTCTCTTGCTCTCAACCTCCTTTGGCCTTATTACATGAACCACTGTAGGTTTCTGTGACGAAACCTAAAAGGATAACAATTTACTCAATATCACACTACTTTGAAATAAGATTAAACCATGACTATTTAAGCACATAAAAAAAGCATACCGTTGAATTTGCCATGATTTTACTACAACTAGATGTTGCTAATGAAGGTTTAGGGTCTTCAAGAATGGTAGTATTAGTATGTTCATAATCAAGTTTCTTAACAGGCAGAGGATCTGATGCACCAGAGACATTAGCTTCTTCACTACATTGTAGTTCTGGAGAGGATCTTACAACAGAATGTTTGTCATTTATGACTTCAATATCTCTATTCATGGGTTGAGTAAAAACATCCTCCGCGTTGACTGGATTGGAGTCAACTTCACTCAAATCACTTTTACTGTCTTGTTTTTTGAAAGGCCTGTCACTATGTTGCAGTACCAGGCCCGTTTTGGCAAACTGCACTTCTCTTCTGCGTTTCTCACGGGCAGTTTCAACCTATGATTATTTAGGTGTTACGCATAAAGACAGATTCTGAAAAATATAATTATGGAACCTAGAAATAACCCAAACCTGGCCCAAATTCCGTGAAGACCACATGAGTGAATAAGCATCATCTTGAACTTTGTATTTCCTGACAAGTTAAAACCAAACAAATGTTGTAAAAAAAGCAACAAAAAATACGCATGGATCATATATCCAACACAAGTTCACATACTCTATCAACTCAAGGCTTCTAGCTAAGAGAGCTGATTTCTCCTTTTCCTCCTGCATACAATAAGAAGTGAATCACATTTGAACCAAAGTCTATAAAGCAGGATGAATTATCTAAACACAAAAATTAATGCACAAACCTCAAGCTTATTCAGCTTTTTCTTCTGTGAGCTGCTTTGTTTACGTCTTTCTTTTTTCTTTAACTTTAGAGACCCCTTCAAAGAAATGAAAGAAACAGAAAGTAGTACTACATTAATATCTTGCATGAGAATATGTAACAAGTTTCAAAGCACGTGAATAATCAGAACATACTTGTTTCAAACTTTTCCCCTCAGATTTCTTCTTCTTCTTTTCTGTCAAGATCGTTATGTTGCTATCATCTCCATTTGAGCTAAAAGAAAAGAGGCAATATGAATAAACAATCAACCACTGGAAACCAAAAGAAATGGCCATGAAAAAGACCACAAAAGTTACTTTGAAAGTTCAACAAATTGGGTCAACCCAATTTGGAAAAATAAATTCAAAAACATTGCAGAAACGGCAGGAAAGTGCTATATCTGATGATAATGATCATGATAATACAATGAGGCTAAAAGTAAAACATAACATATCTTCTAATTTTACCTCGATAAATTTGATCCAATGTCCGCACCCTCCAAAACCTCCATTGTTTCCTGCTACGTCAAAAATCATATCAGATATTGGATATTTATTTATGTATCACAGAGATAATCATGGAAATATAAATTTTGTAAAACTATGGGAAACTAGCTTTATACTCGTTCGGTGGTCGGGTAGTTTAATTTCATAATGAGATAACTCTTTTTTCCTTTGCACTATAAGCAAAAACAATATTTGTTTAAGACCAAAATACAAGTCGTTTACAATGTACCCATAGCAAAAACAGTGGCATAAAGCTGTCAGAGCACCAATTCCAAATTCAGTTTTATTATACTTAACCACATAAATATTGGCGGAACCAGAAACTTTATTCAATGGGGTCACTTTTTTTTATGCTCGGGTTTTTCTCAACTCAACATCATAATTCTCGGGTCGGGTCGGGTTTTCAACACTAGATTTCCAATGAAGAAGTACCGTCGTCCATGTTTTATTAATAACTTAAAAAAACTAGAACAAAATAATTACGACCGGATTATCAAAACACACATAAGAATATATTGACATCAGTGTTGTAAAAATCACCGCCTAGCACCGATTAATCCCCAATTAATCGCTAATCGGTCATCCACCGATTCGATTTTAGCTAATCGCCTAGTTAATCAGTCAAAGGTCAAAATCAGTCAAATCGGCCAGAAATCAAAGAAAATTGGTCAAAACTAGTCAAATTTTATCACATTTGGTCAAAATCAGCTAAAATTTAGAGAAAATCAGTCAAAATATAATACAAATCAGTCGGATATAAAAAATTATATGTATAATTTTGAAAATATTGTATATATTTATAAATTTGTAAATTAACATATAAAATCCCAATCCGATTAATTCCGATTAATCCCTATTAATCCCGATTAATCCCTAGTCCCTACCCCACCGCCCGACTAGCGACTAGCGATTTTTACAACCATGATTGACATCAAGAGTAAGAAATAAAGATTGTTAAGATCGGGAATTAGAGTGAAATATTAGGTATCACAAATCAAGAAATCATAAGCCTAAATAAAGATTCAAACACGGATGAAATCGAAATGAAAAGAAGAGTAGAAATATTACCCATTTAATCAGTAGCAAGAAGGTTGCATTTTAAAATAATCACATAACTATAACCAATTTAAACCTATCTAAACACATAAAATTCATTATGCCAACTTGAAAACAAATAATAAGACATTTTAACGTGTGTATCAAAGGCAAAAAGAGTAACAGACACAAGTCAAATAAGTTGTTTTTTGAAGGCATTTTAACAAACACTTGGTGTGCAATAAGTTGTTTGCATCAATTGAAACAAAAATGTTAAACTTTATGTTTATCAACCACATTAGACAACATTGCAGACAATTCAAGTGAGTACTAACACATGAAATTACTCATATCTAAATACAAAAAAAATTCATAGTTCTAAATATCATAAGAGAAAGGACTAATTATATTTTTGTAGAATCAAAATATTGGACTAACCTTTTCAATAATCAATTGTGGAGTTTCATATTTTTGTAGAATCAAAATCTTGGACTAACCTTTTCAATAATCAATTGTGGAGTTTATTTAGAAAACACAAAGTCACCAAATCCTTACAAAATCAGGGGGAGGTCGAGCATCACCGAAGGTTGGAGCTGTGGTCGGCGTCGGTCGGAGGGCGGCGGGGCGGTCGGCCGGAGCAGTGGGTGGGGAGGAGGGGGGGGGGGGGGCAAGGATGTGTGCTCTGTGAAGATGTCGATGGGGGTAGGGAAAAAATGGGGGCTAGGGTTTTTTATTTATGTAGAATAAGGGTATTTTAGTAATTTTAGTTAAATAAAAAGAAAAAAAAGGATGTTGAAAGATTCGAACTCACGACCTGTTCTAGGTTCGCATGCCTTCAAACTCGCCTTTACAAGCTAACTAGCAACATCTTTAATAGATTTTAAAACTTTAATGTACTAATGGTTCACTTCTTACACTACGGGTTCAAAACCCAATGGAGTCACTTGACCCCATACACGAATGCATAGTTCCGCCCAACATAGATCAATGGATGTTTTAGCAACACGCTCAAATTATTAACTAATTCGTTAAAATGTTCAAAAAATAAAAAAATTAACAATTTTCCTAGTAGCTTTTCGGTTAAGAATATGACACTGGCAATCGCACATAATAAAACAAACATATGTAAAGAAAACCCTAATAACTTAAGACCAGAGTTCAATTAACAAATCAATTGAACTTCATGAATTCACTTCAATCAAACAACAACAGCCGCTGTAGGTACAGTATCAAATAATCAACACGCCAGAAACATGAACCGAGAGAATAATGAAAATAAAAATATACGGAAGAATCTTACATAATCATTAATCAAGTATATAAACAATCCAAATTCTAACATTGAAACAATCATACAATCAATACATTCATGAAGTACAAACATTTAACCAATCAAGAGTTCAACTGTTCGAAACAAAGTTATCAAGCACTAACAAATTAACAATTTAGAAGTAGAAAGGTAACCTTAAATCCGCAGAAAAAAAGGCTGCAATCGGTTAAAATCGAGTGTAGAATCGGAATATGCCTGTGTTTAAGCTTGAAATCGGGCGGAATAGGGTAAAAATCGGAGAGCTTGTGCTTGTTAGGGGAGATGAGGGTGATGATCGACTGTATGAACGCAGGGGTTAGGGTAATTGGGTTATGGTTAAATGGGTAATGGGTATTAATACCCGTATTGGGCTTAAATATGTGTAACATGTGGGCTCCGGTATGATTATAATGAAATAGGGTTTCAATTAGAGGTGCACAAACCGTTTTTTTTTTTAACCAGGGTCGGGTAGGACCCGGTTCGGGTTCGGTCAACGAAATGGAGCCCGGTTTTTTACCAAGAACCGGTTCGGGTCGGAACCGGTTTTCAAGCTCGGCAAACCCAACCCGGTTGGAACCGGTTCGGGTTGGAACCGAACCGGGTCGGGTCTATGAACCGGTTTGGAAAACCCGGTTTTTTTTTCCTACTATTTAAATTATATACAAATTAATTACAAATTTTGATTAATAAAAAAATATTAGAGTAGATTAATTAAACACAATAGTATGTACTTTATTTTTAAGATTTCCATTACGATTGTACGCGTTTTTATTTTTATTTTAATAAGTAAACAATTAATACGAATAGAAATCATAAGCGAGTTTTTCTAAAGAAAACAATAAAAATTACATTAATTCATAAAAGTAAACAATTAATTCATTACGAAAAATAAACAATAAAAATTACATTAAAATTAAACCAAAGAAAACAAAATATCCATATTTCGAATACAAGTTTTTCTAATTTAATCGTCTTCGTCGGTTTGTTTGCCAATGCGTTGAGACAAATCATAAGCGAGTTCTTCGTCGGATAGCGGTGAGGATCGTCCGGTTTGTACCTCGTGTTCGTGTATTTCTTCTTCAATCGGTGTTTCTTCTTCAAGGTTTGATATGTGTTGTCTTCGTTCGGCCGCATCTAAGTGGTCTTTTAAACAAATACACATCTCTAGCGATGTTGGAGTTAGCCTTGTTCTTCTAATCGATAAAACCCTGCCACTAACAGAAAATGCAGACTCCGAAGCTACCGTGGAAGCTTGGACGGTTAGTAAATCACGTGCCATGGCGGCTAGGACCGGAAATTGTGATTCCTTTCCTTTCCACCATGTCAGAATATCAAATTTCAAGAATTCATCGGGAGACATAGTGGCTAAAAAATCGGTTCCCATATACCTCCCGGGTTCGCTACTTGGGGTGTTACCCCTCTGACGTTTACTGTTTTCATTTCTCAAAGTATTATATAAACTAATCATCGGGTCTCTACTTGAGCTCGACGAACTCGATTCCACGTTCGATGGTCGGTGGATGTTTGATGTTGCACCATATTTTTCAACATAAACATTAAACAATTTTTTAAAAATTTCATTAAATGTTTGTTTTGTATTAACATTAAAAAATGGATCTAAATCATGTAAATCTAAATCATAAGTTATCTCATCTATTAAAGTTTCTACCCCCGAAACATTTAAACACGGGTCTAGTACGGCGGAACACGTAAAAACCGGGGGTAGTTCAATGAAATATTTTTAAAATTTTTCTTTCATCGGCGCTACCATTGCTGAAAACATTTCGTTTCTTTCTTCATATTCACTTAATTTATGGGTCATTAAATAAATTTGATGAAGTGTTAGACAACTTGTCGGATAATAAACCCCCGACAATTTTGTAGTTGCGTTTTTAAAAAGCTCTAAAAATTGAGTTATTTGTTGAATATATTCCCAATCCTCTAACGGAAACGGAACAACCCGACCCCGCATCGCAAGACTATCGTGAAAAACATGAAGCGTTTCTTTTTGTCGCAAAGCACTATTAAACATTTTCCAAGTAGAATTCCTTCTAGTCGGGACATCCCAATTTGGTCCTAAACAAATGGAATTCGTATCGTGACACATTTTTCTATAATTAACATACCTTTTTCTACTAGTTTTAAAAACATCACGTAACATGATTTTGAAAGACGTTTTAAAATCTTCCACTTCAGGAACGCCAAGACCATCTTGCACAACTAAATTAATAATATGTGCAACACATCTTGAATGAAAAAATACGCCGTCACAAACAGGTTTATATTTTATTTTCAATTTTTCAACGGCGGATGTGTTGTTCGAGGCGTTATCAAATGACATTGAAAAATTTTTGTTTTCTAATTTATACGTTTTGATTACATAGTCTAAAATTTGAAAAAGATTATCACCGGTATGCGGATATCCAAATAATTCAAACGCAATCGTACGTTTCATCATTTGCCACGAACATTGATCTATCCAATGGGCGGTGACGCAAAGGTACGATTCCGGTAAACCGTGTGGGGCGGACCAAACGTCGGTAGTTAAGTTCACACCGGTTTGTAAATTTTCAAATAAAACTTTTAAATCATTTTTTGCTTGTTTCCAAAGATTTAAACAATCACGTCTAAGAGTGGTGCGACTTACGTGAGTGTAGCGTGGTTGAAGAGTTTCTTGAATCAATTTGTTAACCGAGGGTTGTCGAAGTGATCGAACGGTAATCCTTCTTGAATTACAAACTTTGCCATTCTATCTCGAACCATATCGACGTTGAACCATATCGAGCGTTGATGTTTGCCCTTGACTCGGTGTACTTTTCAAAGACTTGCACTATTTGGTCATATGATTTCTCAAAGTCGAGTTTGAATCCGACTTGAAAAACGAACCACAAGCCTTGCATCGAGCTTTATGTTGACCATTCGACATTTCGCATAAGTCGAAATTACACCAAATCTCTTGGTTTCGCGTTGTTGAAAGAATTCTAACAACGGTAGCGGCACTTGAGGATCCACCGATTGGAACGGAAGATTCAGAAGCCATAATTCAAGAGATTGAGAGAATAGAAAGTTGAGAGTGAGGAGCGTTTTTGCGTTTTTAAGCACGTTTTTGAGCGTTTTTGAAGTTTTGAGTGTTGTGACTAAACCATAACACCCACTACCTATTTATACTATCATATAAGGGCAAAATGGTCCAAAAATAGTGCAAAAAAGGTCAAAAAATACCCTCAAACGGCCATATAGCCGTTTTCTAACGGTAAAAAAAAACGGTCGAAAACCGGTTCCAAACCGGTTTTTTTGGACCGGTTTCGAAACCGGTTCGGGTAAAAACCGGGTCCAAACCGGTTTGGGCTAGAAAATTCAAAACCGGTTTGGGCTAGAAAATTCAAAACCGGTTCTGAACCGACGGGTTTTTCCGGGTTGGAACCGGGTTGGGGGTATACCGGTTCCGAACCGGTTCGGGTCCGGGTCGGGTCGTCGGGTCGGGTTTTGAACCCGGTTCTTTTGTGCACCACTAGCTTCAATATCAATACCCGTATTGGGCTTAAATTTAGGGTAATTGGGTATGTTTGAGAGGGAGGGCCGAAAAGGATAAAGGTGAAAGAAATAGGGATGGGAGTTGGAACTTGGGAACAAAACGGGTTATTTAAGAACCGGTTTCGGTTCAAACCCGGTTTCACATAAAAAAAAACCCGATATCCATCGGTTTTAGTTTCTACCTGGAACCGGTTCCGATGCAATACTGGTTTGTGAGCCTCTAATTTAATTGTTTACATTTTCATGTAAATTTAATGAGTGTTATTGTCATGTGCCGCTTAGAAGCGTCAAGTGATAAAAAATAAAATAGAAAATTACACGATGATTTTGAGATTTGCTCAAATTTGACCGTTCATCCGTAGGTTTTAAAAAGTACAAGTTAATCCAAAGGTTTGGACATCACAACATTTTGTGTCATTAGGTCAAACATCCATTAAATAATTATGTTAAGCGGTTCATAACTTTATAAAAAAAATTAGAATGTTCATAGTTTTTTTTATAATATTATTTTTTCAAAAAAATTTCACAATAGAATTTAATATTTTTTTTATCTTTTTAGCGTGTCTCATATTGATGTACTTTAAAAAAATATCATTCACCTGTTATTACACATGTGTAAATTAGTCATTACATATCTGTAATCAAGTTTTACACGTATGTATATTAGGTATTATACGTATGTAAAACGAATTTGATAAAAAAAGTTTTTTTTTATTTTTTTATTATTTTTATTTTTTTATGAATGAGAGAAAGGAGCGAAACATTTTTGCTTTTTTATTTTTATGTTATTTTACATTTTATAATTTTTTTAATATGTTTTCATTGTTTACCATTTTTGACATTAAAAACTTGTGGCTCATATTGGTTCATAGAGTTATTATAAATAAAGTAGTTCATAGAGTTATTATAAATAAAGTAAGTTCTCAAGATAATCCCTACCATACACACACACACACAAGCATATATACATATATATGCATATATGTGTGTGTGTATGTGTGTGTGTGTGTCAATTAAATAACATTTATTTTTTAATATTATTTATCTCTCTTCCACTTTACACTTATATAAAATATTAAATAAAAAATATAAGGTTCTATTTTTAGGGATGAGATTGTTATCCCCTAAAAATATAAAGTGAGGCATAGAGATGAAGAATAGGATGGAGATGGGATCAAAATGCTCTTAGGTTGGGAGGGAGGATGATGACTTTGGGTGACCCCATATGTTACGTGTTACAATTAGAAGGACTAATAAGTACTTTTGTAATAGTTGAGGGAGTCTTTGTGTAATTGTGTAGTTTAGTTAGTTGTCTTCTATAACTAACTGTAACGAACTCATTTGGAGGTTATGCAATCGAAGAACATTTCTTTCTTTCTCTCTCTCAATTCTCTCTTTGATCTTTGAATTGCATAAGTGGTATCAGAGCTTTCGATCCTCATCGGAGCTCCGATTATCATTCGATCATGGCCAATAACACTCGCAATCAAGAAATTGACAAGACCTTGAAGGATCACGATAGAGCTTTCACAGAATTGAAGGCTTCTTCGTCGGAAACGAGCCGTGAGGTTGCAGAGTTACAAGTGATGGTAGAACAATTGTTACTCAATCAAACAACGCCTGAGGTGGTTAAAAATCCAGGATCACTCAGTGTTGAGCGAAGTAAGGATAAGTATCAAGACCAAATGACGAGGTTAGGGAAGCTTGATTTCCCAAGGTTTAGTGGCAAATCGGTGCAAGGATGGCTCTATAAGTGTGAGAAATTCTTCACAGTTGATGAAACACCAGAAAATATGAAGTTGAGGTATGCGGTGATTCATTTGGAGGATGAAGCACTCGAGTGGCATCAATCCTTCATGCGTTTGAGAAGAGCTACTGTAGCAGAGCTTAATTGGGTGGATTATGTTCGTGCTATCAGAAATCGGTTTTCGAATATTCTTTATCAAGATCCAATGGAGGAGATAGCTCTACTTAAACAGGAAGATGACTATGACGATTATTGCAACAAATTTGATTCTCTTCTCAACAAGGTAACAATCACTGATTCTCAGGCTGTTAGCTTGTTTTTGAAAGGATTGAAGGAGGAAATACGTCGTCCTGTAAAGATGTTCCAACCGAAATCGATGAATGAAGCTTACGGTTTGGCGCGAATTTAGAATATGAATTATAATAACCTTTTGAAGAAGATAACCTCTGGTTCATCGAGTTCAAATCAAAAGGTCTGGTCTAATGCACCTAAATTCACTAGTTCCAATAATGCACATAGATTACCATTGTTACCGACTCCAGCAACGAAACCGACAAGTTTTATGCCACCTACCCTTAACAATCCGAATACAAAAACTTTAAGCAGTAAGGATATGGCTGTGAAAAGAGCTAATGGTGAATGTTTTTGGTGTCCGGAGAAGTTCACTCCGGGTCATCGTTGTAAGAAGAAGCAATTATTTCTGATAGAGGTAGATGGTGAGGAAGATGAAATTCAGTCGCGGAAGACATATATATTGAACCTCAAGGGTTGGATCCACAATTATCCATTAATGCAATGTGTGGGAGTCATTCTTTTGCTACAATGCGAGTGTTGGGATCTTTAGGAACCCGACAACTCCACATTCTAATTGACTCCGGATCTACACATAATTTCATCAATGAGAAGTTGGCAAAGAAACTACAATGCGAAGTTCATGATATCAAGCCACTGAAGATTTCTATAGCCGATGGTAAGCAACTATTTTGTACACAATCTTGTTCCCATTTTCAATGGTGTATGCAAGGTAGATGGTATACAGCAGAAGTCTTATTGATTCCCTTGGAAAATTACGATATGATCCTAGGAGTTCAATGGTTACTTCCTTTGAATGATATTCTTTGGAACTTTAATAATTTGACAATGCAATTCATGGTGGGTAATGAGCATTGTGAATTGAAAGGCATTGAAGATAATAAACTGTCTTTATGCTTAGTGGAATCATTGTCCAAACTCCTCTACAAACATGATCATACATCAGCCCACTTATGCAGCATGCAATTGGTAGCTGATCAAGAAACAAGAACAGTTGATTCAAAAGTGGTGCAAGTGCGATTTAATGAAGATCTTAATGCTTTGTTGGACAAGTTTAGTGATGTCTTTGTTGTTCCCAATTCATTACCACCTGTGCGTAGTTGTGATCATCGCATCATTCTCCATGAAGGGGTTCAACCAATCAATCAAAAACCTTATCGTTACCCGGTTGGGCAAAAAGATGTATTGAAAAGATGACCAGCGAATTGAAAGAATCAGGTGTGATTCGTGATAGTTATAGTGCATTTGCAGCTCCAGTTGTATTAGTTAAAAAGAAAGACGGGCAATGGAGAATGTGCATGGATTATAGACGGTTGAATGATGCAACAGTGAAGAATAAATTCCCTATTCCTCTTATTGAAGAATTATTAGATGAATTGGGTCAGGCTGCCATATTTTCCAAACTTGATTTACGCTCCGGTTATCACCAAATTCGTATGCATAAGGATGACATCCATAAAACAGCCTTTCGAATACACGAAGGTCACTTTGAATTTTTAGTCATGCCATTCGGCTTGACTAATGCTCCGGCTACCTTTTAATCCTTAATGAATTCAATCTTTAAGTCACTACTACGTAAAGGAGTTCTAGTTTTTTTGACGATATATTGGTGTATAGCAAGTCAATGGATCAACATTTACTGTTGTTGGAGCAAGTATTACAGCTGTTGCGTGTCAACAAGTTGTTTGCTAAACGTTCTAAATGTACATTTGGTGGTATGGCTGTGGAATATCTTGGATATGTGATTTCTGGTGCAGGAGTTCATACTAACCCGACCAAAATCGAAGCTATTAAGAACTGGCCATTACCATCAACTGTTAAACAGCTAAGAGGTTTTTTAGGCCTAACTGGATATTATCGTCGTTTTATCCGCTCCTATGGCATTATTTCACGACCTCTTACTGATTTATTAAAGAAGGATGCTTTTGTGTGGAACCCTCAAGCTCAAACTGCTTTTGATAACCTCAAACAAGCCCTCACAACAGCTCCGGTTTTATCTTTACCAGACTTCTCAAAAACTTTCGTGGTGGAAACTGATGCATCCACATTGGGGCTTGGAGCTGTTCTAATGCAAGACAATCATCCGATTTCTTATATTAGTAAAGCTTTATCTCCTCGGAAGCAAGTGTTATCGGTCTATGAAAAGGAGTTGTTAGCAATTCTAATGGCTGTCAAGACTTGGCATTATTATCTTATTGTTGGCCATTTTATAATTCGCACTGATCATCAGAGCTTAAAGTATATTTTGGGGCAGAAGGTGACAACTGCACTGCAACATACATGGTTAGCTAAACTCATGAACTATGACTATGAAATTGTCTATAAACAGGGTCATGAAAATGTTGCAGCTGATGCTCTTTCTCGAGTGCAAGGGGTCACCATCTTTACCATGAATGTATCCAACTTTGATCCACTTTTATTGCATCGTATAGCTGCTAGTTGGGAGACTGATCTGGATGTATCAAGGATTGTTGAATCCTTGAAAAGGGGTCGATCTATTCCTCATTATTCTTAGGTAAATAACACTTTGTACAAGAACAATAAAGTGTTAGTCGGGTATGATCTTGCCTTGAGGAATGATATCATTCTTTTGTTCCACGCATCTCCTATGGGAGGTCATTCAGGAGTGCATGCCACGGTTTAGCGTATACGTGGTATTTTCTACTGGAAAGGGTTAGAAAAAATGGTGCGCCATTTCATTCGCCATTGTGATGTGTGTAAAAGGGCTAAATCAGAAAATGTAGCTTCCCCTGGGCTGTTGCAGCCTTTACCAGTTGCCACCGCTATCTTTGCTGAGCTTTCCATGGATTTTATTGGGGGTTTACCACGATCGCAAGGTAAAGATACTATCTTGGTGGTTGTAGATCGTTTAAGAAAGTATGCACACCTTATACCCCTTAGTCATCCATTTTCCGCAGCTGTGGTTGCTTAACAATTTCTTGACCATGTTTATAAGTTGCATGGATGCCCGGTTTCCATTGTTTCAGACCGTGATCCTATTTTCTTGAGTAAATTTTGGCAAGAGTTTATGAATTTACAAGGGATCACTATCTCCTTGTCTACAGCTTTCCACCCTCAATCGGATGGTCAGACAGAGGTTGTCAATCGCTGTATTAAGAGTTACCTTCGTTGCATGGTCATGGAACGACCCTCTTCGTGGGCTGCTTGGTTGTCTCTTGCAGAATGGTGGTATAATACTTCCTTCCATTCTGCAATTCATATGACACCTTTTCGTGCATTATACGGTTATGATCTTCCTCTCCACATTCCATATATTCCACGAGATTCTAGTGACATGGATGTGGACATTTTAATGCGTAGCAGGGAGACTACTATTCAACTCTTGCGGACTTCCCTTCTTAAGGCTCAAACTCGGATGAAACAGTAAGCTGATAAGCATCGCACTGAGCGTGTTTTCTCAGTGGGCTCGTGGGTTTACCTTCGCTTGCAACCCTATATGCAAAACTCTATGCGCCTGCACAAGCATTCTAAATTGACTCCCAAGTATTTTGGTCCTTTCTTGATCATTGAGAAGGTAGGAAAGGTAGCTTACCGTTTGGATCTGCCCACTGATGTTCAGATCCATCTGGTCTTTCATGTTTCTTTGCTTAAACCTGCTGAGGAGGGCACTCCCACCAAGATTTTTCCTATTCCATCTAATCCTCGTTTCACTACTACTCCTGCTGCCATTGTGGATCGTCGTATGGTGAAACGCCGCAACAAGGCTGCTATGCAAGTATTGGTTCAGTGAATGGGTTACCTCCAGCTGATGCTACATGGGAGTATTTGGATGAGCTGCAAGTTCGATTCCCAGATTTCCTTTCTTGGGGTCAAGAAACTTCTTAAGGGAGGGGTATTGTTACGTGTTACAATTAGAAGGACTAATAAGTACTTTTGTAATAGTTGAGGGAGTCTTTGTGTAATTGTGTAGTTTAGTTAGTTGTCTTCTATAACTAACTGTAACGAACTCATTTGGAGGTTATGCAATCGAAGAACATTTCTTTCTTTCTCTCTCTCAATTCTCCCTTTGATCTTTGAATTGCATCACCATATGTAACTATTTTAGTTGTTTTTTATTTTATGATTGGAGGTACTTTTGTTAATTTATACACAATTAATGAAAGAATTTAATGGTCATCCATTCTAGTAATAAAATAATTTACGCACAATTAATGGAAGAATTTAATGGTCATCCATCGTTGGTCCAAATCTTTGGACATATATGGATTATCATAACTACCATATAATACATAAACAATGGGTAGGTTAGTAATTTTCTTAAAAATTTAAGACAGAGTGTCCTGTTAAAATCTCTACTCCTTCAAAACTTTCTTCCATCCCTATCCTTTCTCCTAAGATCAGCCCTTGAGTTTGACCATTTTTGGTACATGCGTCTTTTGGCATGCCCTCCATCACTTTCCGCCTCCTTCACATTCGCTTCCCTTGATTCATAAACGCTCTTCATTTGCTGTTCAACTCCATCAGCTCATAATCACAACTAATGGTTTCAGGTCCAATTGGCCCTAGCTCTCTTCAATCTCCACCCTCTTCAATCGCTAACGGTTTTAGATCTAGAATGTTATTCAATCATCAATGCAATCATCAATGCCCGAATGGCTTCAAGTTTGGACATGCATCGAAAAGGATCAATTTCAGGTATAAAACCTCAACGAACGAATCCCTAGAAGCAATCGGAATGGCTAACCAAAAACTCTGAGGAAAAACTTCCCTGTTTAATCATAACCGATGAATTCTACCTAAAGCAGACAGATTTTCATATATAAAATTTCAGGTTTGAAATTGCAGGTTAATAAGTACCAATGCACCTAAATTCGTTTCTAGATTGATCAAATTTGTTCTTCTGTGTAAGCAATTTATCTCATTCCATTTCTTTTGTATTCTCTCAGCTTTATTCCACGCTTTAGGTGCCGGTGAAGCACTCATAAGTTTCTGTTTCTTTAGTTGTGTTTGTATGCACTTGATTAAGCAAAACAATTGCCATTATTATTACCTTGCAGGATTGCTGCATGAAATGCTTAAATCTTCCTCACCAGAGGACTCCACATTAAGTTGGAAGGTATGTACCTAATAAGGGGACTTTATACGTGTTTAATTTCTCCTCATGTGTTGACTGTATATAGCTAGATCCAATATATCAAGTTTGCTTTTATTGCGTGTACGTTTTAATATGGGATTTGGTTTGCTTTTTATTTAGATTTGATATACTTTTGGTGGAAGGTATGTTAAAAAAAATAATTTCATATAAAAAATCATGATCAATGTGTACAAGAATTGGTTTATAATATGTGAGCTTCTTATTGAAATCAAGTCTGTTGTTTTTAATTGTTTTTTATAATCTAATTAGGCTGGAATTGGTATGATTTTATTCGATTTACTCAATTAGATACATACACATGGTTACAAGGAACAACATGTAATTTCGTTTTGTTTACTCAATGTTACCGACCTTTTCGTTTGCATTCTATTAGATTCACAGCATGGTGAATTTAAACAAGAAACTAGAAGAAGCTCAAGCAACAAACCAGAAAACAATAAAAATCCATCTGAATCACCTAAATAAGATTATATTGATATTAGAGCAACAAGAGAGGTCAAGCCAATGATAGCTATAGCCTTGTCTTATTTCTAACAATTTTTCTTATTGTAGGTTGCTTTGGTCATGTTCATTATGAAAGCTCAAGCAACAAACCAGAAAACAATTTTTCTCTTCAATATTTAATTTTGTCACATATTATTATGAAAGTTGTGTTCATCTTATTGTAGGTTGCTTTGGTTATGTTCATTTGCATGTTAATTATTAAAATTGAATAGCCTTGAAATGCTTTTGGTTGTGTGGATATAACATTTTACCTTTTGTGTTTATGTTTAGGATATATTGGTGTAGCAATCTAATAATAACATATCATTAATCATGATACAATTTTTACGGTTGATGATAGTTTTTATTTAAATATTTTTAATGTATTTATTTTACTTGATATTCATGACATATTAAATATCATATGTTCAATAATAGTATCATGATGATATAATAATGAATCACTAAAACATGTGTAGATATCAATGAGAATTCAAGCGCTTATATCATTGAACTCATTAAAATCATGATAATTCAAAAAACTATCATTGCAACATTCACATATACAT
Organism: Flaveria linearis; assembly: GCA_024085815.1. Lineage (NCBI taxonomy): Eukaryota > Viridiplantae > Streptophyta > Magnoliopsida > Asterales > Asteraceae > Flaveria > Flaveria linearis. Next base: position 22,626,178 of record CM044003.1, read on the forward strand.
TTAAAATCAAAGCGTGGCGAAGTGCGGGTATCCACTAAACTACTATATAAAGCAAAATCTTAGAATACAAATGTAATTTTTCAAAAAATTAAGACACCTAATACAACTTTTTAAGCATGAGGTACAAATGTTCAATGTAATCATTCTTATTTTACCCTTTATTAATAAACTTCTTGTAATTAATACGTTGATTAATACATTATTTAATATTATAAGATTATTTAATTCACTACATTAAATAATATATATTTTTTAATATTTTAAATTAACATATAAACTTATAAATAAGTATTACCTTATTTGGATACTTAACTAAATACTTGTATAATAATAATAATAATAATAATAATAATAATAATAATAATAATAATAATAATAATAATAATAATAATAATAATAATAATAATATATTTATAAATAAGTATTATTCTATTTGCATACTTAACAATATAATTACTAAATACTTTTATAATAATGATGATAATAATAATTTATATCTATATCATCTATTATTTATTACTATCTATAAAACCTCGTTTTAAGATAAGATTGTAATTTTATAATGATTTTAAGATTTTAAGATAACATATAAATGATTGTAAACTTTAATCTTTAATATTATAAGAAATTTTCCTACTATACTCTCATTCTACTTCAAATAAGTGTATCATATTTTTTTATTAATATATCTATATTTAATATCTAATGTCATAACATATTTTCATTGATGTATCAAAGAGATTCACCTATAATATGTCGAATGTGTATTTTCTTGATAATATTCATTAAACTTTAATCATGTTCAACACTTATGTTTACTTAAAAGTTAAATCATTCAACTGTTCTTGTTAATGCAAATTAGTTTTGTAACAATGTGTTAACTCTAACTATTCGTTAAACTTTAGCCATTCAACACTTATGTTTATAAGAGATTTAAACCATAAAAGGAAAAAAATTTGATAAATTAAGTGAAATATAAATGTATAGACTTGTAAATTGTTCACTCCGCCGCAACACGCGGGTTACCCACTAGTTACTATATAATACAAATGCAAATTAGTTTTGTAACAATGTGTTAACTCTAACTATTCGTTAAACTTTAGCCATTCAACACTTATGTTTATAAGAGATTTAAACCATAAAAGGAAAAAAATTTGATAAATTAAGTGAAATATAAATGTATAGACTTGTAAATTGTTCACCCCGCCGCAACACGCGGGTTACCCACTAGTTACTATATAATACATAAATAATGGTTAATATTGTAATTTCACTGCTAATGTAAGACGCGCCCCTTGAGTGCTTTATGCCCCTTTGTCATTATTCCCGCTTATTCTTGAGCTCCCCGGCTTAGCCTTCTTGCAATCCCTGCTGTGGTGCCCCGACTCCTGGCAGTTGAAGCACCTGTTCACTTCCGGGCATTCTCTGGCCATGTGACCAGTTTTTCCACAACGGTAGCACCCATAACTACCCATTCGGCATTCTCCGGGATGCCTCCACCCACACTTCCCACATTCTTTAACTTCATCAACCCCCTTCACAATCACTTGTTTTGCATCCACCCTTGCTTTCTTGTTTCCCGGTTGGTAGTTACCATTTCCATACCTCTTCCCATTATTGTTTCAAGCCTTCCTCGTTTCACCCACTGTCACTGGCCTGCGATGATCGTACAACCTTCCACTGAGGTCCACTGCTGACCTAAAAGTACCGAGTCGGGCAGTGACCATGTCCCTACGAATGTCCAGAGGTGTCACATCCCGGCGGAAGCGTGAAATGCAGTTCGGGTGTGACTAGCTTAATCAGAGTACATTAATTATAGTGAAGTAAACATAATAAATTTTCGTACATAAAATCACAACATAAGACATGCTTTTATTTATAATATTCGGAATTACATCTTATATATAGTTTTCAAAATTAGATGTAAATTTTTTCCTACATTTGGACTACTGCATGTCTTCAGATACGGTGGAAGTGTACGTCAACGTACACACTGCCGTCAACGATGTTGACAGTTAACGTGACACATACCCTTCCAACCACTTCTCCCCAACCATTATGCACTTCAAAGCTAAGGTCAAAAGAGTTACTCATTATCTCCTGAAAAAGCATACTTAAACCAGTCAACAAAACGTTAGTGAGAACATAGGTTTATATCCAAACAAATTATTTTTGTTGATGCACCAATTACAACCAAACCTGTTCACAACATAATCATACTGTGACGAATTAGTTCACAAAATCATATAATATTACATCTCAACCCTCATTCGGTTAGGTGCAGAAAAATAGCAGCAACACTCATTCTGTTGGTGCAAATATTCTCCTAAGTAGCGGTACTAATACTATCGGACGGTTCCTCATTCGAACTAATGGTTGTATCACAAATGACAGTAAGTATCAAAATATTTTTTCTAAAAATAATACATTAACCCAAGTAGTATGCTTTTCCCCCCAAAATTTTACGAATACCAAATGGTCAAAAATGGGGCTATGAACTCACCGTATCTCCAAAGTGGAACCTATAAAATAATTCACAAAATTAGACATTAATTTCTTTAAAATTGTCAAAACCTCAGATGGAAGTTCAGTTATAAGGTAATCCAGTAATGTTATCACAAAATTTCCAACAAATAATTTATTATACATAATTACTTAAAATTTAGTCCAGAGTCTCCATAAATCATAAAAATTACTTACGGTTATCCAAAAATTCACCAAAAATTCATAGAATGTTATTCCAACAGTTAGTAATATCTCATAAATTTTATAACATCTAACTCCAAACAGATTCTTTTCTGAAATTTTTATAATATTCCCATAATTGATTAAAAATAGATTCTGTAATTGATAAATTCTTAAAATTTTACAAACAGTCTCCTATATAGAATAGAACATCAGGTAAATATATCAAGGTCCAACTCATATCCGATTAGTTTCTATAATTTTTACAATAATCTTAATATTTAGCAAAAATAGTTATATAACTCCAAAAATTATGAAATTTATATATTCTGTATATCCAAATTTAATATTATATCCCTGATTTTCTCATATTTTATTATTTACTTTAAGTATTTATTCTGATTTTTCTACTTCATAACACATAAAAATTCATATCTTACTTATAATAAGGAAGTAAATTTTGAAATAATTCCAGAGACTTTCATACTCCAAAAGGATCACTTTGTGATTTTATCAGAATTTTCTCGGATTTATTTCAATTTTTGATATTTTCTTTATTTTTATTATTTAAAACAATTTGTATAAATTGTTTTACTTATCAAAATTTTGTCCAAATTTCCAGAACAATATTTCAGTATATAAATAAAAATTTTTCAATGTTTATTCCCATAATTGCATTTGTTTAATATTTTACTAGATTTTTCTTAACAATTTCAAGATTTAATCTTTGTAAATCAAAATATTCCTTTTATCACAAGTTTTTCTGAATTTTGGTAACTTATTACTGTGATTAAGGAACTAAAAAAATACTTCCAAGGTTGGTTTTGGTGTTTTAATACCAAAACTACTATATATGTGTTTTATAACACATATGTAATGAAAATAAAATGACTAATGAACTAAACCTTTTGAGTGGGATTTGGCTGCTTTAGAACCGAGAAGAAGGGCCGCGGTGGTGGTGTTGGTGTGGTGGTGCTACGGGCGATGGTGGTGTGGTTGGTATGTGAAAGTCGAGAGTGAGAGAGGGAACAAAGGTGATGGATGATGGCTACAGGTGGTGTGGGTTGCGGATGATGGTGGTGGAAAAAGGTGGTGTTATGGTGGTAGTTTATAGTTTGATGGTGCTCAAAAAAACAAAGTCTAGGTGGTTGTGGTATTTTAGAAGTCGACCGAAGGGTTGTTTTTATAAACTTTCGGCCGAGGGACACCTAATGGTGTCATCATGATCCCTATGACTAGCTTAGGTGAGTTGGCTTACTAGGTTTGCTTAGGTGGTGACTTGATGAGAGAGCCGAGGGAGGTGGCGGATCCATGGAGGGTCTTGGTGTTATCTATGCAAGGTGGCAAGCTAAGACTTGCATGACTCATTTTTAGTCATGATTGCACAAAGATTAAGGTGACTAACCGGTTTGGTTAGGAACTAATAGGGTGGTCGGGTTTGTGTAATGGATGGGTTTCGAGTTATGTCATGGTTTGGGTACTTAAGGTTTGATTTGTTTGGTGTTAAGTTTCTTTTATGTATCAAAGTATGATGTTTGGTTAGATTTGGTTACCTTTAGCTTATTTGTAATAGTTTTTAGATACATATACATTTTACATTGCCTATGCATGCATGGTATCATAATAACCATATATATATTTACTATACATGCATGCATACGTAAAATTCTGTATATATATACATATGGTTCATGCATGGAGAGTCTTTATAATAATACATTCACATATGCTTATATAAGGTGTATTCATATTCATATATACATGCATGCACACGTATATTTTCAATTCTTATACATGTATGTAAATATGCATATGTAAAAATTTATATTTATATGCATGCAAAGTGTATATATAAAATAATACTATAAAAATTTTTAGAGTCGTCACATTCTCCCACCGTTAAAAGGATTTCGTCCCGAAATTCTTTGGAGTGTGATTTGGAAACTTAAATAATTATTACCTCTGAATAGGTGGGGGTATTTTTTTTTGATTTCATCTTCTCTTTCACAGATGTATTCTGGTCCTCTTACTGCATTCCACTTAGTTTTCACTATGGGGATTCTATTTCTTCTTAACTTCTTTATTTCTTTCCCCACGATGGCTATTGGTTCTTCTGAAAATTGAAGTTTCTTATCTACTTTGATTTCTTGAATTGGTACTTCTAGGGTTTCATTGGTTAAACATTTCTTGAGGTTGGACACATGAAAAGTGTTATGCACTTCACTTAATTCTTGAGGTAATTCCAACCTATATGTCACAGGACCAATTCTATCAATGATCTTAAACGGACCAATATACCTAGGGTTTAGCTTACTGGATTTTCCAAACCGAAAGATTCCTTTAGAGGGTGATATTTTCAGATAGACTCTGTCTCCAATTTGAAATTCCAGTGGCTTTCTTCGTTTGTCTGCATAACTCTTTTGTCGATCACGAGCTGCTTTCAATCTGTTTTTAATCTCAGTGATCTTATCTGTGGTTTCTTGGATTAGTTCAGGACCTGTGAGTTGTCTATCACCTATTTCATTCCAGCACAGAGGTGATCTACATTTTCTTCCATATAGAGCTTCAAATGGTGCTAACCTAACGCTAGAGTAATAACTGTTATTATATGAAAATTATATTAATGGTAGATGACTATCCCAATTTTCACCAAAATCTATAACACAAGCTCTCAACATATCTTCTAGAGTTTGTATCGTTCTTTCACTCTGTCCATCAGTCTGTGGGTGACAAGCTGTATATAAATTTACTTGGGTTCCTAAAGCTTTTTGTAAAGTTTGCCAGAACCTAGAAGTAAATCTACTATCTCTATCTGATATAATGGATACATGTATTCCATGTCTGGACACAATTTTTTTATGTAAATTCTTGCTAATCTCTCAATCTTATAATCTTCTCGTATAGGTAAGAAATGAGCTGACTTAGTTAGTCTATCCACTATAACCCAAATTGTGTCGTATCCATTTCTGGTCCTAGGTAACTTAGTTATGAAGTCCATTGTAATTTGATCCCATTTCCATTCTGGAATTTCTGCTTGCTGCAGGTATCCTGAAGGTTTTTGATACTCAGCTTTTATTCTTGAGCAGACATCACATTGTTCTACAAATTCTCCGACTGATCCTTTCATGCCTGGCCACCAGTATTGACTTTTCAAGTCTTTGTACATTTTATTGTTTCCTGGATGCACAGAGTATCTTGACTTCTGAGCTTCTTGCAGTATAGTTGTTCTAATCATGTTGTTGTCTTGTATCCAGATTCTTCCTTTAAATCATAGAATTCCATCTGCTTCCTCTTTCACGTCTTTTAATTGTCCTTTCAGTTTTAACGTATCCTTTTGTTGAGCTTCCCGGATTTGACTTAACAAATCTGAACGTAGTTCCATTTTCATAGCACGTACTCGTAAAGGTTTGGTTCTTTCCTTCCTACTTAAAGCATCAGCAACTACATTTACCTTACCGGGATGATACTTAATTTCACAGTCGTAATCAGTTAGTAATTCTACCCATCTTCTTTGCCTCATATTTAACATCTTTTGATCAAAGATATGTTGCAGACTTTTGTGATCCGTATATATTGTACACTTAGTCCCATATAAATAATATCTCTAAATTTTCAGTGCAAATACTACAGCTCCTAACTCCAAGTCATGGGTGGTATAATTCTTTTCACTGCCTCTAAGTTGTCTAGATGCATATGCAATTACTTTGTCTTTTTGCATTAAAACACATCCAAAACCTTAACGAGATGCATCACAATATACTATGAAATTATCTGTTCCTTCTGGTAAAGCTAATATGGGTGCACTACATAACTTCCTTTTGAGGAGTTCAAATGCTTCATTTTGTCTTTCTTCCCATACATACTTTTTATCTTTTTGGGTCAATTCTGTCAACGGTTGAGCTAATCTTGAAAAGTTTTCTATAAATCGTCTGTAATATCCTGCTAAACCTAAGAATTGTCTTATTTTAGTTGGGGTTTTTGGAATTTCCCATTTCTTAACTGCCTCGATCTTTGCTGGATCAACCTGAATCCCATACTGGTTAACTATATGTCCTAAAAATTGTACTTCTCTTTTCCAAAATTCGCATTTTGAGAATTTAGCATATAACTTTTCTTTTTGAAGTAACTCCAAGGTTAACCTCAGGTGTTGTTCGTGGTCATCCTTATTCTTAGAATAGATCAGGATGTCATCTATGAAGACTATAACAAACTTACTAAATATGGCTTACATACTCTATTCATTAAATCCATAAATACTGCTGGAGCATTGGTTAATCCAAATGGCATTACAAGGAATTCGTAATGTCCGTACCTAGTTCTGAATGCCGTTTTAGAAATATCGTCTTCCTGTACTCTTAATTGATGATATCCAGATCTTAAATCTATTTTCGAGAAATAACTAGATCCTTGTAATTGGTCAAACAAATCATCAATTCTAGGGAGAGGATACCTATTCTTTATAGTAACCTTATTGAGTTCTCTATAATCAATACACATCCTAAAAGTTCCGTCTTTCTTTTTAACAAACAGAACTAGTGCTCCCCAAGGTGATACACTAGGACGTATAAATCATTTATCTAATAATTCTTGTAATTGGGTCATTAGTTCTTTCATTTCAGTTGGTGCTAAACGATAAGGTGCTTTGGCAATAGGGGTTGTTCCTGGTATTAATTATATTTTAAATTCGACTTGACGAATGGGTGGTAATCCAGGTAATTCATTAGGAAAAACATTGGAATATTCATTTATAACAGGAACACTTTCCAAATTTCCCTTATCAAGCTTTGCATCAACTATGTGAGCCAAGAAAGCTAAACATTTCTTATTTAAGCATTTTTGTGCTTTTTCACAAGAAATCAGTTTCACAATATTATTTGGTCTATCACCATATATGCAGAGAATTTGTCTTCCTTGATCAAAGGAATCTTTATCAATTTCTTATCACAAATGATTTCAACATGATTTTTACTCAACCAATCCATTCCTACTACGATATCAAATCCTCATAACTTAATAGGTATCAGATTTATATCAAAACAATATTCATCTAAATTCAGAATGCAATTAGGAATGATTTAATCAGCTTCTATTATTTTATCGTCAGCTAATTCTATCACATAGCTGTCACTTAATTTCTCAGATATTAAACTAAGTGATTGTCTAAAAGTGTTTGAAACAAAACTACGAGTTGCTCCTGTATCAATAATACTTTTGCGTACTGATTATTGATAAGGAACGTACCCGTTACTACTTCTGGTTCATGACGAGCTTTATCAGCTTGTATCACGAAAGCCCTTCCACGGGGGTTGTTCTGGTTAGTTGCACCCTTGCCCTTTCGTTGTGGACACTTGTTACGAAAATGGTTTTCACTTCCACACTGAAAGCAGTCTCGAGAAATGTGCCCCTTCTTTTTGCAGTTGTAGCAAACCATTGTCATACAGTTTCCTGTATGATATCTTTGGTAGATATTACACTGTGGTGGTTTATCCACTTTCTTCCCCTGAGCTGTTCCCAAGAAGTTTCTAGGTGGAGGTCGGGTTACTCTTTTCTGGGAACTTTCTCCAAATCTTCTTCCACATTGGTTTTCAGTCCATTTTCTTTTCTCTCCTACCTGTGGGTGACTTAGTGATCCATTTCTGATCATATCATCTATCAAACTTCCTGACAAGATTACTGCTTCTTGGAAGGTTTTGGTTCTTGCAGATTTTACTAACCCTCTTATTTGTGGTACTAGTCCCCAAATATACCTTCCTATTCTTTTTGATTATGGGGTTATCAGATATGGTACTAACCTGGATAGTTCGTTATACCTATCAGTATATTCTCGGTGTGCAGCTCCTTTCATTTCTAGTGCTAAGAATTCAGCTTCTAGTTTTTCTATCTCATTATAAGGGCAGTATTTCTCTATAACTAGATTTCTAAATTCTTCCCAACTCATTCCATTCATAACATTCCTACCCCTAGTATGTACCTCCATTTTCCACCATGATTGTGCTTCTCCTTTTAGTGAATGTGAGGCAAATAGTGTCTTGAAATTTTCAGCACAATTACTGATTTCCAAAACTCCTTCCATTTCATCTAGCCATCTTAACGCTTGTACAGCTCCACCTTATCCATCATATTCCCGGGGTCTGCAAGACATGAAGGTCTTATAAGAACATCCCTTTGAGATTCCATTTACAATTTCTTCTTCGTCGCCCATTTGTGTTAATATTTTCAGGTTCTATTGGTGGATGTGAGGTGGTTCCAAAATTTAAATTTTGTTGGAGTTGGGTTATCAAGGTAGGTAAGGTAGCTTCTATTTGTTGGGCTACTATCTGAGAGATCCTTTCATTCTCATTGGTGTCAGTGTTCACGGGTGTTTCTTCCCCAAGTCGGGTTCTGGGTCGTCCCACTCGAGCTGTTCTTCGGACAGGCTGAGTGTTTATTTTTGGCGGCATGATTCACTATAGTGAATTTTAACATTAGTATCACAAATAAATATACAAAATCATTTATCATATATCAAATAAACACTTTAACACAAAAATACATATATTAGTTAAGCTTTTATTCCATTTATTCTAGAAAGTTAGACTATAATCTTTTAGTTCCTGCGAATCTATTTCCATATCCTCGTAAAGATACTTTTCTTGGGCGTCTTGAGCTTTTTGATGTCCTTCTGGATTTTCCAGATTCGTAGTTGTATTTTTGTTGGGTCATTATAAGGCTGGTGCAACCAAAACCACTTCACATAGTCATTTTGGTGCTACATTCAAAAGGCTTCCGAAGCTAAGTATGGGATCTTCCGAAGTCTAAAGTACAACTTCCGAAGACAAAGTCTGAAGACTTCCGAAGACACAGTCTGAAGAAAGAACTGAAGACCAAGTCTCCTTCCGAAGACAAAGAAGATTCCAAGCCTCGGAAGAAGCAGTCTTCCGAAGTATAAGTGGCTTCGGAAGAAGTTATTCTTCCGAAGAAACTTATCCTTCGTAAGACACTGCTATGTCCAGTAGACATAAGTATGGTCTCTGACTGTCCGCTGCAGACCTCTGATACAGCATGGCTTCTTCCTAAAAGAACCATGTTGTTGACCATACTTTATTCTACTGTATACCTTTTTATGATAGTACATGTTACCAACTTTAGTTGGTGACAAAAGGTAAGTCAGGGACATGTCCTGACTACCAAACACCTCACCTATAGTCTTATAGTATAGATATTTGGTTAGAGGTTTTCAGCTGGTATCAAAGTATATCCGGCTGTAGGTAGTATTATATATATCTTCTCATTGTAACTTATTAAGTAGAGAGCAAGAGTTAGAGCCAAAACTTGAGCTTGTAAGAATCTTGTAATCCTTTGAGTTGAGAAGCAATATATAAAAGTACCTTGAAAATTTACATCCTGTGTTTATTTACTGCTTGTTACTTGTTATATTGTGATCAACTCTTCTTAGACTCTTACTGAGTATCGTTCAAGGTGAGTTTGAGAGAAGAACCACTTGTTGAGTGACCAACATACGATCCTGCAATTGGTATCAGAGCTTCCAGGCTCTTGATTGTGAGATCTTACCATCCAAATCAACCAGTTTTTCACTCCTCACTACAAACCACTCACTCAAATGGCCACTCTCTCCAAGGCTGATATGGAAACTGGCACCATGACCAAGTCCCCACTGATCACCCCTGAAGACTTTGACACATGGTGCACCAGAATGGAAGGCTTCATCAAGTGTCAAGACTCAAGGATGTGGGACTCCATTGTCAATGGTCCTTTCATACGAAGCACTACTTCTGCTACTGGTAATCGCATCATTCCAAAAGATGTTGATGATTACTCAGAAGAAGATAGAAAGAGAATAGAGCTAGATCAAAGGGCTATGACTTCTCCTCAAACTGCTCTCCCAAACTCCATCTACAGAGGCTTCAAGAAGTGCAAGACAGCCAAAGATTTATGGGATGCAATGAAGCTTATGTATGAAGGATCCAAGAAACCAAAGAGAACAAGAAGGATCTCTTGAAGCAGCAGTTTGAGAACTTCACTTTCAAGGCTGGTGAGACCTTGACTCAACAATACTTCAGGTATGTTGAGATAGTGGATACTCTGATGGATATTGGAGTAGCTCTTGAGAATAGAGACATAGTTAGGAAGTTCATGTCTTCTCTTCCTAAACTATGGACACATTATTGTGTCGTAATCAAGAGAACTTCGGACCTTAAGACTCTTTCTCTCAGAGAGTTGTATGGTATCCTAAGTGCATTCCAGATGGAGATGAACATGCAGAACTCCTCTGGTCACTCCAATAACCAACTGAGTTCAGCCCTTCATGTGGTTGAAAGGGAAATCACAGAACCACAACATCAGTTGCTGTGTTACCCTGACAACTCACATAGTGGACCCTACATTACTCTACCTGAGACTCCAAAGTCTCAAAAGGTTCAACACAACTCCTTTAAGGATAGTTGTGCCTTTGTCTCTGGAAGTGGACACTCTGGTGATTTTCAATATTGCTTTGATGATCTTGAGTGTTTCAGTCCAGATGATGTGGAGTATGTGGACATTGTCCAACAGATGGCTCTTTTAACTTACAGAGCGAAGAAGTTCTTCAAGAGAACTGGAAGGCAATTCCCTCAAAACCCTGTCAACAGCAAGTTTGGGTTTGACAAGAGCAAAGCAAAGTGTTACAACTGCAACCAACTAGGTCACTTTGCTAGGGAATGCAAGACTCCCAAGAACAACCCGGGAACCCCACAGGCCTCCACACATCCCTCAGCTTCAAAGCATGAAGAGAAATCAACTGAAACAGCTGCAATGGCTCAAGAAGTTGACTGGAGCTTCATGGTACAGGATGTGACTCCCGCTCAAGCACTCATGGCCGAAACAGATGATGATCAGGTATATGAACATCTTTGTACTGCTGCCTGTATTGCTAAAGTTAAACTCTATAAGGATTACAATATGGAAATCAGATTTGATGATAAGTCTTTAAATATCTTAAAATCTGATTTTAAAAGAGCTGAATCTGACTATCAAAAGAAAATTGAAGAGTTAGAGAAAACTGTGTCTCTTTTAAAACATGAAAAGACCAACTACAAGACTCAAATTAAAGATCTGATATCCAAACTGTCTGAAGTTCAAGCCCAGTTGGTCACTGCTGAGGCTCAGGCCAGGAAGCAAGCTATTGCTGAGCAAAACTTACAAGCTATTCTTGCATCATCCTCTCATTCCAAAATGTTTTATCAAAACAAAGAAGGGTTAGGAACCAATGAAATAGCTCCACCACACTCTTATGAGTCTATTAGAATACCTAGATGTAGTACTGAAGAGCAAGAGGTTCCAACTGCTGACCCTTCCCCATCGGAACTAGAGGATGAGGCAAAAATAGTGGCCACCACAGGGGAGAAACAGGAAGATACTCTCATCTCGACCTGTGAAGACCAAATCCTAACCACCAAGGCAAGAAGAAGCAGAGCTAAAGCTGCAAGAAGGACTACCAAGAAGGTTGCAGAGTCCAAGCTGAAGATTGGCCCAAAGCAAAAGGGTGTCTTCATCTCTGCTGGATTCCAAATGGTAGGTACTTCTGATTCAGGAAAGGAGTGTAGTACCAGCACTCTTGTCCTGCCAAAGGATCAGAAGTTGAAAGGGAAAGATGCTGATGAAGAGAAGAGATCAAAGAAACAACAACCTGTAAATTCCCAAAAGACTAACATTGCATGCATAATGTGTGGTCTGCACAACCACATGGCTAAAGATTGTTACTACAATCCAGCAAGCACACATTATGCAAATAATGTTAGAAAAAAAGGAGTCAGGGAAGGTTTCTCATTTAAACCATTTCAAACGGTTCAAATGATGAAAAAGGGAAAATTGGTCTCGGAAGCCAAGTTGCTTTCGGAAGAAAGTACTTCTTCCGAAGGGACAATGGCTTCGGAAGCCAAAGCTTCTAAGGTTCGGAAGAACAAGAAAGCTCCCTTGAAACCATCCCAGAAGAAGACTGCTTCGGAAGAAAAGGTGGTGAAGGCTTCTTCCGAAAAGAAAGAAGCTTCGGAAGAAGACCATGCTGCAAAAGCTTCAACAAGCTCATCCTCAAAGATCAACCAAGGGATGGATTGGAAGATCAAGAAAGATGCTGCAGCCCAAACCTCTTCTTCAACGACCTCTATTGAACCCCAATGCATATCTTTTGGTTCAATTATGTCATTATCTTTGGAAGAGCCCAAGACCAGCAAGGCTTGGGCTTCCAAACAAAACTAACCATCTCATCTTATGTGCAGGGACATCCATTTGACAAGAACAACAATGTCTGGATTGTAGATAGTGGATGCTCCAGGCACATGACAGGGAACAGATCTCCCCTTCAACAATTCCAGAACTTTGATGGAGGGCCTGTCCAATTTGGAGGTGAGACCGGAGGATATATTTCAGGCAGAGGAAATATATCCAATGGCAGAATAAACATTGACAAGGTTCACTTTGTCAAACAGCTTGAACACAATCTGTTAAGTGTTTCTCAATTCTGTGATCAAAAGCATCAAATGCTTTTCACAGAACATGAGTGCATTATCCTCAAACCAGGGATGACGATTCCTCCGGAATTGGTGCTTCTTAGATCTCCCAGGAAAGGGGATATTTACAAGCTGAATATGAACAATGCTTCTTCTATGGGTGAAGTATCATGCTTTCTTTCCAAAGCTGATAGTGATGAGTCAACACTATGGCATAAATGCATGTGTCATGTGAATTTTAAAACAATGAATAAATTGGCTAAAAATAACTTGGTACATGGTTTGCCTAAAAAGGAATTTTTCTGCGAAGATAACTGTGTTGCATGCCTGAAAGGGAAACAACACAGATCATCTCATAAATCCAAATGTGTTAACTCTATCACTACTCCATTACACTTATTGCACATGGATCTCTTTGGACCCACAAGTATAATAAGCATTGGAAGGAAATCATACTGTCTTGTGATTGTTGATGATTTTACTAGATTTACATGGGTATTCTTTTTAAGAAGTAAAGATGAAACTGCTGAAACATTAAAATCTTTTATTCTTAAAATAGAAAATCAAATTGATCACAAGGTTAAATTCATTAGAAGTGATCAAGGGACTGAGTTTAAGAACTTTATTCTTGACTCATTCTGTGACTCAAAAGGGATTGCCAGACAATATAGTGCTCCCAGAACTCCTTAACAAAACGATGTTGCTGAGAGGAGGAACAGGACACTTATTGAGGCTGCTCGAACCATGTTAGCTGATTCAAAACTACCTCTAATATTCTGGGCAGAGGCAGTTAGCACTGCATGCTATGTGCAGAACAGGGTTCTTGTAGTTAAGCCCCATGGAAAAACCCCTTATGAGTTATGGAACAAGAGGCCACCGTTCATTGACTTTCTAAGATCCTTTGGCTGCAGGTGTACCATACTTAACACAAAAGACAACTTAGCAAAGTTTGCTGAGAAGTCGGATGATGCTATCTTTGTTGGATACTCTTCTAGCTCCAAAGCTTATAGGGTATACAACATCAAGAATCAACAATTTGAGGAGTCATCCGATATCGTTGTTAATGAGCACACTCCTTGTGTTAGGGGGAATGGACCTGATTATATCTTTGATTTAGAATTGTTTCCAAACTATTCTAAACCATCTTGTGAGAATGTTTCAGCTAGAACAGGTGCTCAAGATGACGCTGATACCGATCAACTATTTGAGCTACCCAGACTTCTTCCAAATTCTCCAAGAGCTGAAAGACAACAAGCTTCAACCATCCACAGATCTGATAGTGTAACTATCTCCAGGAATAGTGAAGCTTCAACAAGTGAATCACTTGATCAACCTCAAAGTTCTTCAGGTGATTCATTACAACACCAGGTTGAAGGAAGTAGTATTCTGAAGGAACAGGCAGCTGTTAATACTACTTCAAGACCAACCATTGATGATGTTTCTCAATTATTCAATCAGTCCTCATTGAATGATTTTGAAACAGCAGCTGGACAGAGTGATCTAGTTCCTGATCAGAATATGTCCAACCTGGACTTATCTCTGCAACTGAAGTGATTCCTCGTCTTAGGATTCACAACACTCATCCAACTGAAAACATCATAGGGAATGTCTTTGAAGGTGTGAGAACAAGAGGGCAAACTCATCATAGGAATGTCTGCTTGTACTCATGCTTCTTATCTCAGATGGAACCCAAGACGGTGGAAGATGCCTTGAAAGATAGTAGTTGGGTTGAATCGATGCAGGAGGAGCTGCTTCAATTCAAAAGACAAAATGTCTGGAATCTATGCCCACTACCTTCTGGTCAAGTACCCATAGGCACTAAATGGGTATTCAGAAACAAGAAAGATGACAGAGGCTTGATTATCAACAACAAGGCAAGATTAGTAGTTCAGGGATACACCCAAGAGGAAGGAATCGATTATACTGATGTCTTTGCACCTGTTGCAAGGCTTGAGGCAGTTAGGCAGGTGAAACAGATGAAGGAAGGGTTCTTCATAAATCAATCTAAGTATGTCTCAGACATTTTAGATAGATTTGAAATGAAGGACTGTAAACTAGCCAAGACACCCATACCCAAAAACCATAATCTTTGCCCTGACCTTGAGGGGGAGGGTACTGATCAACATCAGTATAGAGCAATTATTGGTTCTCTGATGTATCTCACTGCTAGTAGACCTGATATCATGTTTGCCACATGCATTTGTGCAAGATATCAGGCTGCTCCAAAGGTGTCTCACCTAGCTGCTGAAAGAGAATCCTCAGATACCTCAAAGGAGCACCTAAACTAGGTCTCTGGTATCCAAGAAATAGTGATTTCAATTTCTATGGATACTCTGACAGTGACTATGGTGGCTGCAACATTGACAAGAAATCAACATCAGGAGGATGTCAATTTCTTGGTGGAAGGATTATCTCATGGCAATGCAAGAAACAATCCTGTGTCTCTACATCAACTGCTGAAGCTGAATACATTGCTGCTGCTAGCTGCTGTGCTCAACTGCTATGGATTCAAAATCAGATGTTGGACTATGGATTCAACTTCATGACTACTCCTATCCATATTGACAACAACAGTGCTATCTCCATTACTGAAAATCTAGTGAAGCATTCCAAGACAAAGCACATTGATATCAGGTATCATTTCATTAGAGATATTCGTGAGAAAAATCTGATAAAGTTAATCAAAGTTGACTCAAATGAACAATATGCTGATTTGTTCACAAAAGCTTTTGATGAACAAAGATTTAAGTATCTCATATCAGCTATTAGGATGGTAAACATTGATTAACTACCTCTTTTGAAAAACGTTTAATGTGTAATGTCTTGTGTTAATACAATTTAAGCCCTGTTATAAAAGATCTTTTTATTCCAAGTGTAAATTCCTTCCGAAGAGGAATTAACTCTCGGAAGATATTCTTAAATATCTTTCGAAGCCAAATTCCTCAATGGAAATTTTCTTCTCGGAAGAGTTTTTAGTCTCGGAAGAAGCGATTGATTTTACATCAGATCTACTTCCGAAGCTTATAACACTCTCCATTCGGAAAGACAATTTTTACCTTCGGAAGCAATGTTTTGCTTCGGAAGAAAGAATTGTCTTCGGAAGATAATTACCTTCGGAAATGTTTTGCCTTCGGAAATAGAGATTTTTATGTGTAACAGATATCTTTGGGCCCCACTCTGTAAAAGGTAAAAATTTGCTAATGATGGTCAGATTATTTAAAATTATCCCTTGCCGCCACTGTCATTTCATAGCCAAAAACCACCATCACCCCAAACACTTACCCTATTACCTCAACTACCACCATTTCCACTTTAAATAATCCAGACTGTTCAATTTCATCTTCTTTTACCAAGTTACTGCCCTAACTATTCCCTTCTCTGTCAAACCTGAAATTTCACCCAAATTCAAGCTTACTTTCTCTGCAATGGCGCTAAACCCTCAGCACAACCAGGTCGCACTACTTGATTCATCAAGAGATGCCAACTTCACCCAAATAATCACCTTTCTTTCTAAATCAACCTACTTCACGGCGCTCACTGTTAACCCCACCATTTACTCCAATCACATGACTGAATTCTGGAGTAACGGTTAAGCTGCAGTCCTAAATGGGGTTCGCGTCCTGAGAACCCGCATTTATGGACAGGAGTTGATCATCAGTGAACAACTCACCAGGGAGCATCTCGAGCTTCAGGATGATGGAGCTCCTACTGAGTTTCCCAAAGAAGACTTGGATAGCACATACATCCTCATGGGATATGGTGGCGATGTGAGCAGATCAACAGTCTACAAGTTCAACTTCTCATATCATTGGAAGTTCTTGCTGCACATCGTTCTGCACTGCTTATCCAACAAGTCTGGGGGATGGGATCAAATCCCATACGAACTAGGGTGCCTAGTTCACGGGTTGGTGAGAGGTCTGCGCTTCAACTACTCAAGGTTTGTGTTGAACAATCTAATCGGGAATCTTTAAAGGAACACATTCTTCATGTATCCCCGATACATTCAACACTTCATCAACTGCGAGTTGGAACAGAGCAAGCTTGTCTGTGCAGCTGCTCTAACTGTTCCCCAAGTGCGGCCCACCATCTTCAAAACTTTGAAGAAGGTGTCCACCAATTTTACTGGAAGGTATACTCCTTTACCTCCACAGATGATTGAGCGCATAGCTCCTGGTGACATCCCTGTTGACCCCACAGGTGATGAACCCACACCAGCAACCTCCACCACAATGCCAACCATACCTTCTCCACCCATTAAATTTACATATCAGAGACGTCCCAAACGAACCCTTGTTCAATCTACTCTGATTGAACAAGCTCCTCCAGTTCAAACCAAAAGGGCTAGAGTGGAAACATGGGCTCCCACTCAGTCCGAGGTCACACCATCCTTCTCATTTGAACTCAATTTAGGTTTTGAGCCTCCTTAGTCTCAAACCCAAGAGCCCAAACCTCAAGCCTTTAGCCCACAGGGTGAGTCTCTACACTTCCCTGTGCAGCCTTCAAGGGACAGCCCCACAAGAGGCTCAATACCTGTAGACATTGATCTAGGTCCCGGGTCAGTAGGTTTAACCTCTTTATCTTTCACTGACCTATTACTCCGAACTGATGAAGAGATTACATCTCTCCATGGCCATGAAGTTGATCTACAACACCCTCTCAAAGATCAACAGAGCCAAGAGAGATCCCTTATCTCTAGCCCCTATCAGCAGCCAACTACTGAGGTGAGTCCCACTGATGTGGAGGGGACTCATGTAGGCTCAGCTGCCACTACTTAGAGTCTCTCATTGAGCTCTAAGGACAGTGGTAACAACAATCAGACTGAGTCTATGACAACTTTGCCCATTGACATCTCTGAAAGAGATGAATTTGAGCAAGGGTATCCAGGGTGCCAAGAAGCCATATCTGGTGGTGAGACTGAACATACTAGGTATGTTATCTCATCTCTCCGTGATTCTTCACATGAAGATGAGGGAAGTATGCAACTCACACTTCAGTACTTGATCTCTAAGGTATCAAACCTGGAATCTCAGGTGAGGATCTTAGAGACAAGGACAGCCACTCAACAACTTGAGATTGACAATCTTAAGGCTTAACTAGCTGAGAAACAGACAAAGAGGTCTGTTAGGCATGTACCTATTCAGGTCTTATTGACTTCTTCCTCTAGCTCATCTAGCTCTCAAGATGATGCTACCAAAAAGGGGGAGAAAGATCAGAGACAAACATCCGGGGAACCACAGATCCAGTCTTCTACTTCCCAACTCATAACCCTACCTGAGTCATATCAATCAACTCTAAAGATTGACTCACAGATGCTTCATGATCTCTACTGACTTTTCACAAAGTTTGTATTGAGATCCTCCTTAGAGCAGCCCAGCCCCGACACCACACTCATATACTTTAGGGCTGAGGAGCTTCAAAGACTGACTGCACCTTCTACCACTGTGGAGGAAGTTGGTCAACCTAAGGTCCACATGGAACCTGAGATTAACTTCGAAGGGAAAATGGGGACTGATGGCCCAGCAACTGAAACAGTTAGGACAGAACTTGAATCGGCCTCTTCTTCCGAAGCTCAGGCTGAAACTTCCGAAGCTAAAGTTGAAGCCTCGGAAGAACAAGATAAGTCTTCCGAAGCTGAGATAGAAGCTGCGGAAGGTTTGTTCCAAATGTCTGAGGAACTAATCATCACAGATGTTATTGCTGAAATAGCATCTGAGATGAGCAGGGAGGACACTTCTGATCTACCTCCATCCCAAACACCATCTCTGCCTCTCTCTCAATCTGAACCCTCTACCCAAGAACCACCGCAGTCAAAAGACAAAGGCAAAAGGAAATTGACTGCGGAAGAGATTCAGGAAGAGGAGAAGATTGCAAAGCTGAAACGGAAAGGTAGATTCCGACTGAGAAGCTGTTAGCTGCTAGTTCAAGGGCAGCTGCAGCCAATCAGGAAGCTATCAACAATAAGAAGAGAGAGGAACTCATTGATCAGCTCATCAACCTAGGAGCTGCAAATGAGGAGACACTCCTGCTACCACTAGCGGAGTTGGTGACTTTGGAGAGGACAACCAGGCTAAAGCAAGAAGAAGAAGCCAGGTTGGCCTTGGAAAAAGAAGAAGAAGAACAAAGGAAAGCAGCCCTGCAGCTGAGAGAGGCTAGGATCAAATTCCTGCTCTCAAGAGGCTTCAGTCTTCCTGAACTGTCTCCACATGATGATGACATGATCCTGCTGCTCCACAACAAAAAGCAGGATCAAATGGAGAAGGAAAGGAAGAAAGCTGCAAGGGAGAAGATGAAGGAGAAGAAGAAAAGGGAGGAGGTAGAGAGGGTCACTGCCACCAAGAAGCTCAGTGATAAAGCCTGGATGAAAGACTATCTCCGGGCTCACGGCTTCTCTGGTAGGCAGGTGGGACCTATGTCCGAAAGGACACTCCAACGGATTGTCAGTGAAATAAAAGCTGACATCCGTTTGGGGAAGAAGAAGGAGATGTATAGGAGGAGACAGGGAATGGTCTTCACCCCAGCCACTCAACCACAACCAACCACTCAACCACAACCCACACCAGAAGAACCAACTCCATTTCCCATCAAAACCAAACCCTTAGAAGAAACCTACACCCCTGAACCTACAACTCTACCCAAACCTACCTCATCACCTCAACCACCTAAACTTCCTAGCCTTAAACCCAAAACACAACCTAGAACCACTAAACCTAAACCTACCCAACAGAAACCAAGATCATCCCCTCAGCCTTCTAAACATCTCTCTCTTGAAGAAATAAAGGAGCTCAAGACAAGGCTCATCAACTGCACTACTATGAGCAGCATCTCCTGTGAGGGAGACCTTATCAACATCACCTATGTTGATAACTCTTCAAGCTCCCTCACTTTAGATCAATTTCTTGAGTTGCCTTGAAGTACTTTGGGCCAGGCTGTAAGACTTCTTGGTCTCAACTCTGATACCCTCAATGCTGAAGAGAAGAGACTAAGAAGGAAACTGGCGACTCTACTGGATACAAGGAAGGAGGACAGGATTCCTAGTCAGTCTCCTGGACCTAGGAAAGTCATAATCTAGTGGAGGTTTGATGAACCTTCTCACAACTTTGTTGTGGAAAGGGAGAATGGTGAAACCAACCAGCTTAATGCCACTTCTCTATTGCATCTCAGCAGATTTGATATTGCTGAGCTTGCAGAGAAGCCATTCTCCAATCCTTCTAACTCTGAGACTGCTGCTATCATCAGAAACTATCTCAGCAGTCTTCATCTAGCCGAGCTAACTGCAAAGGCCAAGATCGAAGAAGAGTTGAAGTTGAAAAGACAGGAAGACAAGGAAAGACCCACCACTAAAGGTGCAACCTTTCTACAGATGGTGGAGGGTCCGGAATTGGAACCTATAGTTAGATGGGAATATGACTATAGTTCTCATCAACTAACTCTTTTCAGAGGACCACAACAAAGGGTACACATAATCCAAGGTGACAGACTGGATGTTCTGTCTACCAAGGATTTGTACAAACTTCTCAACACCTCTTCAGGGAAAAACAATGACATAGACAAATATCTACTCTCCTTAGTGCTGAAAGTTTTGAGAAGAAGAGAGAAGTGAAGTTTTGGTAGCATCAGCCTAGGGGAGTTTGTTGGGTCATTATAAGGCTGGTGCAACCAAAACCACTTCACATAGTCATTTTGGTGCTACATTCAAAAGGCTTCCGAAGCTAAGTATGGGATCTTCCGAAGTCTAAAGTACAACTTCCGAAGTCTAAAGTACAACTTCCGAAGACAATGTTTGAAGACTTCCGAAGACAAAGTCTGAAGAAAGAACTGAAGACCAAGTCTCCTTCCGAAGACAAAGAAGATTCCAAGCCTCGGAAGAAGCAGTCTTCCGAAGTATAAGTGGCTTCGGAAGAAGTTATTCTTCCGAAGAAACTTATCCTTCGGAAGACACTGCTATGTCCAGTAGACATAAGTATGGTCTCTGACAGTCTGCTGCAGACCTCTGATACAGCATGGCTTCTTCCAAAAAGAACCATTTTATTGACCATACTTTATTCTACTGTATACCTTTTTATGATAGTACATGTTACCAACTTTAGTTGGTGATAAAAGGTAAGTCAGGGACATGTCCTGACTACCAAACACCTCACCTATAATCTTGTAGTATAGATGTTTGGTTAGAGGTTTCCAGCTGGTATCAAAGTATATCCGGCTGTAGGTAGTATTATATATATCTTCTCATTGTAACTTATTAAGTAGAGAGCAAGAGTTAGAGCCAAAACTTGAGCTTGTAAGAATCTTGTAATCCTTTGAGTTGAGAAGCAATATATAAAAGTACCTTGAAAATTTACATCCTGTGTTTATTTACTGTTACTTGTTATATTGTGATCAACTCTTCTTAGACTCTTACTGAGTATCGTTCAAGGTGAGTTTGAGAGAAGAACCACTTGTTGAGTGACCAACATACAATCCTGCAATTTTCTTAAGTTTTTTGAGAGTTTGTCGAGCTGTCTTCACCTGATCCAACTCTTGTCTCTTAATGACCTTATCTTTACCTTTGAAGGAATCAGAAGGTTGTATTTCTAGATCCTCAGCTTGGTTAGTTCTAAACTTGTGTCCACGTTGTATCTTTTCCTAGGATTCTTAATTGTATATCCTCCCACGTGTACTGGTGCACGTCGAACATAAAATTTGATTTATTCTCCATTTCTGTTGGAGGAATATCCATAGCTTGTTGAGGTTTTGGTTCAGGTGTTATTTCCTTAGAATTGCTATGGTCTGGATGTTCAGAAGGATCGGTTTCATAATGGTAACTATCTGAATTCATATCTGCACAACTTTCTTGATAATATTTCACAAAATGGTTAGTCAAATAATCATCAAAATTTTGTTAGAATTTTAATCATAAAATCATAGAATTTCACCTAATCCACAAAATTTCACATAAAATCATAAAATTATATATAATAATTATAAGTATATTTTGAGCTTATGGTTATAGTCTAGATATTTTGAAAATATCTAATTTCCTATAACCAATGGCTATGATACCAACCTGTCACAACCCGGCGGAAGCGTGAAATGCGGCTCGGGTGTGACTAGCTTAATCAGAGTACATTAATTATAGTGAAGTAAACACAATAAATTTTCGTACATAAATCACAACATAAGACATGCTTTTATTTATAATATTCGGAATTACATCTTATACATAGTTTTCAAAATTAGATGTAATTTTTTCTACATTTGGACTACTGCATGTCTTCAGATACGTTGGAAGTGTGCGTCAACATACACACTGCCGTCAACGATGTTGACAGTTAACGTGACACATACGAGCACATTAATTATAGTGAAGTAAACACAATAAATTTTCGTACATAAAATCACAACATAAGACATGCTTTTATTTATAATATTCGGAATTACATCTTATACATAGTTTTCAAAATTAGATGTAATTTTTTTCTACATTTGGACTACTGCATGTCTTCAGATACGGTAGAAGTATGCGTCAACGTACACACTGCCGTCAACGATGTTGACAGTTAACGTGATATATACGCTTCCAACCACTTTTCCCCAACCATTATGCACTTTAAAGCTAAGGTGAAAAGAGTTACTCATTATCTCCTGAAAAAGCATACTTAAACCAGTCAACAAAACATTGGTGAGAACATAGGTTTATATCCAAACAAATTATTTTTGTTGATGCACCAATTACAACCAAACCTATTCATAACATAATCATACTATCACGAATTAATTCACAAAATCAGATAATATTACATCTCAACCCTCATTCGGTTAGGTGCAGAAAAATAGCAGCAACACTCATTCTGTTGGTACAAGTATTCTCCTAAGTAGCGCTACTAATACTATCGGACGGTTCCTCATTCGAACTAATGGTTGTATCACAAATGAACAGTAAGTATCAAAATATTTTTTTTAAAAATAATACATCAACCCAAGTAGTATGCTTTTTCCCCCAAAATTTTACGAATACCAAATGGTCAAAAATGGGGGCTATGAACTCACCGTATCTCCAAAGTGGAACCTATAAAATAATTCACAAAATTAGACATTAATTTCTTTAAAATTTTCAAAACCTCAGATGGAAGTTTAGTTATAAGGTAATCCAGTAATGTTATCACAAAATTTCTAACAAATAATTTATTATATATAATTACTTAAAATTTAGTCCAAAGTCTCCATAAATCATAAAAATTACTTACGGTTTTCCACAAATTCACCAAAAATTCATAGAATGTTATTTCAACAGTTAGTAATATCCCATAAATTTTATAACATCTAACTCCAAACTGATTGTTTTCTGAAATTTTTATAATATTCCCATAATTGATTAAAAATAGCTTCTGTAATTGATAAATTCTTAAAATTTTATAAACTATATAGAATAGAACATCAGGTAAATATATCAAGGTCCAACTTGTATCTGATTAGTTTCTGTAATTTTTACAATAATCTTAATATTTAGAAAAAATAGTTATATAACTCCAAAAATTATGAAATTTATATATTCTGTAGATCCAAATTTAATATTATATCCATGATTTTCTCAGATTTTATTATCTACTTTAAGTATTTATTCTGATTTTTTACTGCCGAACACATAAAAATTCGTATCTTACTTATAATAAGGAAATAAATTTGAAATAATTCCAGAGACTTTCATACTCCAAAAGGATCACTCTGTGATTTTATCAAATTTTTTTCGGATTTATTTCTATTTTTGATATTTTCTTTATTTTTATTATTTAAAACAATTTGTATAAATTGTTTTACTTATTAAAATTTTGTCCAAATTTCCAGAACAATATTTCAGTATATAAATAAAGATTTTTCAATGTTTATTCCCACAATTGTATTTGTTTAATATTTTACTAGATTTTTCTTAATAATTTCAAGATTTAATCTTTGTAAATCAAAATATTCCTTTTATCACAAGTTTTTCTGAATTTTGGTAACTTATTACTGTGATATTTTCAGATAGACTCTGTCTCCAATTTGAAATTCTAGTGGCTTTCTTCATTTGTCTGCATAACTCTTTTGTCGATCACGAGCTGCTTTCAATCTGTTTTTAATCTCAGTGATCTTATCTGTGGTTTCTTGGATTAGTTCAGGACCTGTGAGTTGTCTATCACCGATTTCATTCCAGCACAGAGGTGATCTACATTTTCTTCAATACAGAGTTTCAAATGGTGCTAACCCAATGCTAGAGTGATAACTGTTATTATATGAAAATTATATTAATGGTAGATGACTATCCCAATTTCCACCAAAATCTATAACACAAGCTCTCAACATATCTTCTAGAGTTTGTATAGTTCTTTCACTCTGTCCATCAGTCTGTGGGTGATAAGCTGTATTTAAATTTACTTGGGTTCCTAAAGCTTTTTGTAAAGTTTGCCAGAACCTAGAAGTAAATCTACTATCTCTATCTGATATAATGGATACAGGTATTCCATGTCTGGACACAATTTCTTTTATGTAAATTCTTGCTAATCTCTCAATCTTATAATCTCTCGTATAGGTAAGAAATGAGCTGACTTAGTTAGTCTATCCACTATAACCCAAATTGTGTCGTATCCATTTCTGGTCCTAGGTAACTTAGTTATGAAGTCCATTGTAATTTGATCCCATTTCCATTCTGGAATTTCTGCTTGCTGCAGGTATCCTGAAGGTTTTTGATACTTAGCTTTTATTCTTGAGCAGACATCACATTGTTCTACAAATTCTCTGACTGATCCTTTCATGCCTGGCCACCAGTATTGACTTTTCAAGTCTTTGTACATTTTATTGTTTCCTGGATGCACAGAGTATCTTGACTTATGAGCTTCTTGCAGTATAGTTGTTCTAATCATGTTGTTGTCGGGTATCCAGATTCTTCCTTTAAATCTTAGAATTCCATCTGCTTCCTCTTTCACGTCTTTTAATTGTCCTTTCAGTTTTAACATATCCTTTTGTTGAGCTTCCCGGATTTGACTTAACAAATCTGAACGTAGTTCCATTTTCATAGCACGTACTCGTAAAGGTTTGGTTCTTTCCTTCCTACTTAAAGCATCAGCAACTACATTTGCCTTATCGGGATGATACTTAATTTCACAGTCGTAATCAGTTAGTAATTCTACCCATCTTCTTTGCCTCATATTTAACATCTTTTGATCAAAGATATGTTGCAGACTTTTGTGATCCGTATATATTGTACACTTACTCCCATATAAATAATGTCTCTAAATTTTCAATGTAAATACTACAGCTCTTAACTCCAAGTCATTTGTCTGGATGCATATGCAATTACTTTGTCTTTTTGCATTAAAACACATCCAAAACCTTGACGAGATGCATCACAATAAACTATGAAATTATCTGTTCCTTCTGGTAAAGCTAATATGGGTGCACTACATAACTTCCTTTTGAGGAGTTCAAATGCTTTATTTTGTCTTTCTTCCCATACATACTTTTTATCTTTTTGGGTCAATTCTGTCAACGGTTGAGCTAATCTTGAGAAGTTTTTTATAAATCGTCTGTAATATCCTGCTAAACCTAAGAATTGTCTTATTTCAGTTGGGGTTTTTGGAATTTCCCATTTCTTAGCTGCCTCGATCTTTGCTGGATCAACCTGAATCCCATACTGGTTAACTATATGTCCTAAAAATTGTACTTCTCTTTTCCAAAATTCACATTTTGAGAATTTAGCATTTAACTTTTCTTTTTGAAGTAACTCCAAGGTTAACCTCAGGTGTTGTTCGTGGTCTTCCTTATTCTTAGAATAGATCAGGATGTCATCTATGAAGACTATAACAAACTTATCTAAATATGGCTTACATACTCTATTCATTAAATCCATAAATACTGCTGGAGCATTGGTTAATCCAAATGGCATTACAAGGAATTCGTAATGTCCGTACCTAGTTCTGAATGCCGTTTTAGAAATATTGTCTTCCTATACTCTTAATTGATGATATCCAGATCTTAAATCTATTTTCGAGAAATAACTAGATCCTTGTAATTGGTCAAACAAAACATCAATTCTAGGGAGAGGATACCTATTCTTTATAGTAACCTTATTGAGTTCTCTATAATCAATACACATCCTAAAAGTTCCGTTTTTCTTTTTAACAAACAGAACTGGTGCTCCCTAAGGTGATACACTAGGACGTATAAATCCTTTATCTAATAATTCTTGTAATTGGGTCATTAGTTCTTTCATTTCAGTTGGTGCTAAACGATAAGGTGCTTTGGCAATAGGGGCTGTTCCTGGTATTAATTATATTTTAAATTCGACTTGATGAATGGGTGGTAATCCAGGTAATTCATTAGGAAAAACATTGGAATATTCATTTATAACAGGAACACTTTCCAAATTTCCCTTATTAAGCTTTGCATCAACTATGTGAGCCAAGAAAGCTAAACATTTCTTATTTAAGCATTTTTGTGTTTTTTCACAAGAAATCAGTTTCACAATATTATTTGATCTATCACCATATATGCAGAGAATTTTGTCTTCCTTGATCAAAGGAATCTTTATCATTTTCTTATCACAAATGATTTCAGCATGATTTTTACTCAACCAATCCATTCCTACTACGATATCAAATCCTCATAACTTAATAGGTATCAGATTTATATCAAAACAATATTCATCTAAATTCAGAATGCAATTAGGAATGATTTCATCAGCTTCTATTATTTTACCGTCAGCTAATTCTATCACATAGCTGTCACTTAATTTCTCAGATATTAAACTAAGTGATTATCTAAAAGTGTTTGAAACAAAACTACGAGTTGCTCCTGTATCAAATAATACTTTTGCGTACTGATTATTGATAAGGAACGTACCCGTTACTACTTCTGGTTCATGACGAGCTTCATCAGCTTGTATCACGAAAGCCCTTCCACGGGGGTTGTTCTGGTTAGTTGCACCCTTGCCCTTTCATTGTGGACACTCGTTACGAAAATGGTTTTCACTTTCACACTGAAAGCAGACTGTTTTAGGGTTGGTAGGATTTTTGTAGTCTCGAGAAATGTGCCCCTTCTTTTTGCAGTTATAGCAAACCACTGTCATACAGTTTCCTGTATGATATCTTTGGCAGATATTACACTGTGGTGGTTTATCCACTTTCTTCCCCTGAGCTGTTCCCAAGAAGTTTCTAGGTGGAGGTCGGGTTACTCTTTTCTGGGAATTTTCTCCAAATCTTCTTCCAGAGTGGTTTTCAGTCCATTTTCTTTTCTCTCCTACCTGTGGGTGACTTAGTGATCCATTTCTGATCATATCATCTGTCAAACTTCCTGACAAGATTACTGCTTCTTGGAAGGTTTTGGTTCTTGCAGATTTTACTAACCCTCTTATTTGTGGTACTAGTCCCCAAATATACCTTCCTATTCTTTTTGATTCTGTGGTACTAACCTGGATAGTTCGTTATACCTATCTGTATATTCTCGGTGTGCAGCTCCTTTCATTTCTAGTGCTAAGAATTCAGCTCTATCTCATTATAAGGGCAGTATTTCTCTATTACTAGATTTCTAAATTCTTCTCAACTCATTCCATTCATAACATTCCTACCCCTAGTATGTACCTCCATTTTCCACCATGATTGTGCTTCTCCTTTTAGTGAATGTGAGGCAAATAGTGTCTTGAAATTTTCAGCACAGTTACTGATTTCCAAAACTCCTTCCCTTTCATCTAGCCATCTTAACGCTTGTACAGCTCCACCTTTTCCATCAAATTCCCGGGGTCTACAAGACATGAAGGTCTTATAAGAACATCCCTTTGAGATTCCATTTAGAATTTCTTCTTCCTGTTGCCCATTTGTGTTAATATTTTCAGGTTCTATTGGTGGATGTGAGGTGGTTCCAAAATTTAAATTTTGTTGGAGTTGGGTTATCAAGGTAGGTAAGGTAGCTTCTATTTGTTGGGCTACTATCTGAGAGATCCTTTCATTCTCATTGGTGTCAGTGTTCATGGGTGTTTCTTCCCCAAGTCGGGTTCTGGGTCGTCCCACTCGAGCTGTTCTTCGGACAGGCTGAGTGTTTATTTTGCCGGCATGATTCACTATAGTGAATTTTAATATTAGTATCACAAATAAATATACAAAATCATTTATCATATATCAAATAAATACTTTAACACAAAAATACATATATTAGTTAAGCTTTTATTCCATTTATTCTAGAAAGTTAGACTATAATCTTTTAGTTTCTGCGAATCCATTTCCATATCCTCGTAAAGATACTTTTCTTGGGCGTCTTGAGCTTTTTGATGTCCTTCTGGATTTTCTAGATTCTTAGTTGTATTTTCTTAAGTTTTCTGAGAGTTTGTCGAGCTGTCTTCACCTGATCCAACTCTTATCTCTTAATGACCTTATCTTTACCTTCGAAGGAATCAGAAGGTTGTATTTCTAGATCCTCAGCTTGGTTAGTTCTAACCTTGTGTCCACGTTGTATCTTTTTCCTAGGATTCTTAATTGTATATCCTCCCACGTGTACTGGTGCACGTCGAACATAAAATTTTGATTTATTCTCCATTTCTGTTGGAGGAATATCCATAGCTTGTTGAGGTTCTGGTTCAGGTGTTATTTCCTTAGAATTGCTATGGTCTGGATGTTCGGAAGGATCGGTTTCATAATGGTAACTATCTGAATTCATAGCTGCATAACTTTCTTGATAATATTTCACAAAATGGTTAGTCAAATAAGCATCAAAATTTTGTTAGAATCTTAATCATAAAATCATAGAATTTCATGTAATCCACAAAATTTCACATAAAATCATAAAATTATATATAATAATTCTAAGTATATTTTGAGCTTATGGTTATAGTTTAGATATTTTGAAAATATCTAATTCCCTATAACCAATGGCTCTGATACCAACCTGTCACATCCCGGCGGAAGCGTGAAATGTGGTTCGGGTGTGACTAGCTTAATCAGAGTACATTAATTATAGTGAAGTGAACATAATAAATTTTCGTACATAAATCACAACATAAGACATGCTTTTATTTATAATATTCGGAATTACATCTTATACATAATTTTCAAAATTAGATGTAACTTTTTTCTACATTTGGACTACTGCATGTCTTCAGATACCACTACTAGAAAATAGGCCTAATGTAACATTTTGAAAGCAACATTTTCAAATAAGTTGCATTTAACTCTAACGCAACTTCGTTGAATATAAATGTTGCATTAGAAGATCTAATGCAACCGTTTTCCTAAAAAGTTGCAAAATTATATTAAATTTGCAACTTTTATATTTGAAAGTTACAAATTTTACCAAAGATTGCAACATTTTTCTTGAAATGTTTCAAATATTATTAAAATTTGTAACTTCCGTTAGAAAGGTTGCATCATAAAATTTAAATGCAATTTTTTTAAAGGTTTTTGTTTTAAATGACCAAATTTACTTACATTTTTATTACCACTCAAGGACTTTATATGAGTGTTATTATTTTCATTAGGGTTAATAAGTTTTGATGTTCATGTGTATCAAGAGGACTTACAAAATTTTGAGGCTGATTCAGGCCGTGTAACATGATCAATATACAATCCATTATATATAATTCATATTTTCATAAGTGACAAACATTGTTTATTTTGGCATAATAACAAGGTAATGCATAGAATAGGGATCACATAAAGTTTCTAAAAAATAGAAGTTATTTCTAAATGAGAATTAAGGATTTAGAAATAGGGTAAAGAAATTGAACTTGTGGCATTGATTTTATTGGTTTAAATTAAAAAAAGGTAAAAGTAGAAAAACGTTCAAACATGAAATATTTGAACCCGTAACCTCAAATTAAAGAAAAAGACAGTATTCCACTCTACTAACAGAACATTGCTGAATTATTTTGCAGACAAATTTATATATGACATGAAATCCAAGGTTTTTTTGCAAGAATTATCAACTACCGGCGCGTAAATTACCGATATAGATCATTCTTCGCAGAAGATAGATCAGAAGAAGTAATCCAAATACTTGATCATTCTTGGTGGAAGTCAAGATTCGCGAAAGCAGTAATCTATTCAATTTGTTTAATAATCGATCAACCGAGTAAATTAAGGGAGTACGAGATTGAAGAACGAACAAGACAGCAACAACAAGGTTTGTTCTTTTTCTTTATTCGACATCTATGTCAAATAAAAGCTATGTGAATCATTAAGAGCAAAATAACAGCAACAAGCATTCTCATTCTTATTGTTACGAATTGATCGAGTGACTAGTAGGCAATGGATTCAAGAATAAACCAATTAATTAAGATCAACAAGTAATGTTTACCACTGATGTTTTGATCGATCCTGATGCCAATAGGAATAGAATGATTAGTATGTAATGGATTCAAGAATAATTATAGTTGTTGATGCTCTAACTCTAAATTATAACTTTTTTTTCTAATATCAATAGGAACAAATTGACTTTAAATCAAAGGTCCAACCCTATAAAAACACATCACACTTAAGGAGCCAAATGATTAATGTGTAAGTTCTTAAACTCTTGCATTCTGTTTTTAATTTGATGAACTTTATAATTAAGTTCACAATTTGACTCCAAAATATGACTTTTTGAAGTTTTAAGTTCATAATTTTAACAAAGGTTTGTTGAATAAACACCTACATTATTAAGGATATGCATTTTGAGCATCAAAGGTATGTAATTAGATCAGCTATACGTGAACCAATAATAGATAATGACTTTACATTAATGCTTTCAACACTCGAAATATCATTCTAGGAAAGCAGTGCTAATTTTTTAATTAATTCATCATATATAAAGTCTTTTTAATGGAGATAGGATGTTTCAACAATCGATTACATAACAAAAATCCAAACATGATCTGCGAGATGTAGTCAAGATGATAACCATAACTCAATTTAATGAAAAATTAGAAATGTTGTACATTTACCTTCAAAATGATTAACTGAATGTTGGGTGAAGTTTCGATTTACAACAGGTTTTGATTAATTTTGACTTATATGAGTCAATGAATATGTTTCCATCGGTAGCAGACTGAACCTAATCAACTATAGCAAACTAAACATGTAATAATTTTTTATTTATTAGTTCTACCAATTGGGTAATAATTTTGTGAAATCAGGGTTTCTAAATGGTTGTAAAAATAGGTGAAAATGGCTAGATAAATGGTTGCGTTTGGCTGCAAAATTATACAACTAATGCAGTTTTTTAATAATTATTTTTCTTTTTAGAATGTCTTGTTGGTTTGACTCACTACTTTGACTGATACTGCCTGAACCGGGTCATAAACGTCCTCTGTTTATAATTTGAATTATGGTTAATGGTTTGTTGTTGTTTTATTTTGACCCAGATTGATGGAGTTTATTATCATCTGCAAGGCTAATAATCATCACACGACTGGTATAAGAGATGCAATCTTATCTAGTTTTCCCAACACAGAACCCAAAACTATGGTTTACACAACAACTATTTTCCCATTGTGTGCTAATGCAAATATGGATTGGACATCAAGTATTTTTAGGTTATATACCACAGAAAAAAAAGCCAAACGCAGCAAGTTTGGATAGCAACTATGGTTTATTAAGCTGTTTGCACTATATTTCAATTGGAGTGTAGTAAATATACATACATACACATTTGCTAATTACTTTTTAATTTTTTTCAGCTTGAAATCTTACTCAAAAAGAGAAAAAGGTGCAGAAAGAACCTGGAAGAAAAGGGCACAAGAAACCTGTTTTTAGCTGAATGATTTTTTTATGTATTTTGTTTCCATGCTTCTGTAACAATTTTTGTTTCTTTCTTGGCTATTTTTTTCTCCTTTTTGGCTGTTTTACTTGTTTAGATTGAATGTATTGGTGATTTATGAAAGGTTCAATTTTAAAAGTCAAGTGAGAGATGACAGTCTTCAATGTAGGATGGGTAATTTTAAAGTGTCACACCCTCAAATTCCGGGTCTGGAATCTATCACGGAGGGGTGAGCAAACAGGATCGAACACAGTAGTTACACATGAGATGCAGTTATCTATATGATAAGTTTTAGATAACCATTTCATTAATAATCAGAGTATTAAATATTATACGCAGCGGAAATAAATATATATATTGTTTCTTAACAATACTTCTAATCATGTCTTGTTAATAACCAATATGTATCTGGAGCTCTTATATGATCCTACGTGCTCGTCCAAAAGCTCCTAATAGATACCTGAGAATACATGTAAATCAAGTGTCAACACAGGGTTGGTGAGTTCATAGGTAAGTAAAACATATTTGATAAATCATCCATTATCATTCAAAGAAGGGTTTATTGTCAAAGTGTGAGTTTAATTTACTCACCGGTATATGAATAGCCTGTCGGAACCCTTTTTAATAAGGTGAACCCGCTATCCCACATACCCACTAAGTACAAGCCCAACAAATCCATCACATTGAATTTGTCCATGTCACTTAGTTTATTATTTCTATGTACAAGTCCAACAAATCCTTCACATAGGATTTGTCCATGTATCATAGTTTAATTTTTCCCTTTTCCTTTTTATGTGTGTATTATGCCAGTTTTAATAATTCAAATCAGAGGGCGCGAATCCTCTCTTTACATTTATCCTCATATGGGTGGTAAGTGGAACTATAATGGCAAAACTTATATAGCGCAACAATCTGCCTTCCCACAGAATAGTCATCCCGAATGACAGCGAGATCTTTGTGCATCTGATAAGGACCACATGTCCAAACCTTTGTGGGGGTTAGTCACTCCCCGATAGTACTATCCAAAAGATCCCTGCCTTGTTTATAGCCCAGTTTACACAGAAGGATTTCATAATAACCATATGTAATCATAAATGTGATCTAATTATTATTTAACATAATACACAAAATAATTTGTAAATTTAATTACAACATGTATTCCAGCCCCAAAATATTTAAATGATTAAAAAGGGGAATAG
This sequence comes from Flaveria linearis, assembly GCA_024085815.1. Lineage (NCBI taxonomy): Eukaryota > Viridiplantae > Streptophyta > Magnoliopsida > Asterales > Asteraceae > Flaveria > Flaveria linearis. The sequence goes on from CM044003.1 coordinate 22,659,278, forward strand.
TTATGAACTCAACTCAGTCCTTGTGTGTGGTGTTGACAAGCTAGTAAATTCCTGCTAAGGAATTATAATTCACATAAGTAAATAGTTACAAATCCATAACCTAATAAGTTAGATCTTGAACCTGGCGTTCAACCGATCTAAGGTTTGGTTCTCGAGGATTTGTTATAAACATATAAGTAAATCATTTTATTATCTTTGTTAATTCATTGATAACTAAAGATATATTTATATATTTTATAAAATTTAATTAATTTAATAATGATTTTAACATATCATTATATTCTAAGTAAATTATAGATATTATTTAAACATGTAAGTTTATATTTAATTTTGTAAGATTTTATAATTTAATTTATAAAATCTAATTTATGTTTATCATGTTTAAAACACAAATAGAATACTTTAATATTTCATAATTTAATTTATAAAATCTAATAGCAAAGTTTATAAATATACACAAATCATCTAAACATTATATTTATATGGTAATGTTATTATAATTAAACATAGATTATGTATAAATAATAAATAATAACATATTATTATAACATATTTACACGATAAAACATAATATAAATTATTTAATTATTAATTATGTTCAATAATTAATAATCATAACATAATAGATTTATATTCAATAGATAATATAAATTATCTAATTATTAATTTTGTTATCCATATGTACAAATAATAAATTAAATTATTATTTAGGATCTTATTTTTATAAAAATGACTATATATAAGATTTATAAATAATATTTTATAAAACTACTAAAGAGTTTTTATTAATTAAATTTCACAGAAAATTACTTGGATGCCTTTAAAATAAGAACGTTTATAAAATTTATTTTTATAATTTTTAGGAATTTTTACATATTTTTAAATACTCAAAAAGGCCTTAAAAAAAATAAGTGAGGGTCCCCGGGGTCGAACCCGGGACCTCACAGTTTGCAGGTAACCAGGGAACCAGTGAACCAAGGCCGCAGCCGCGGTATAAACTGGTTCCAATTACTTTTAAATACTACCCGCATTCAATCCCCAAAACCTTTAGAACCCTAATTCGAATTCAATCAAATTGATCATTGTTTCGAATCTGTTATCAATTATATTCATGGGGCTTTTGATCCCCATGAAGAATCGAACATATACATGTATTTAATTACCTAAATGGTGTTGTTCTGGAGTGAAACACCTCGATGAACAGCCGCGACAGAGACCGAGCTTAATTGAGGTTCAAATAATGATTTTAATCCAATTAACTTTGTGGGTAGCTTCGTGGGATGATCTTGGTGCAAAGCCCCCTTTCAATTTCGGTTTATAATGCCTCTAAGACCACTGTCAACTAAGTTGCAGGTCGCGGAGGAGAAAGAGATCGAATTGAGGTTTCTGTGTGTTTACAGGTGCAATTGAAATTGATAGTAGTTTAGTAACATTTATAGGATCGTTTTGGTTTATTTTATTGCATTATTGCAGACATTTAGTGCTCGAATTCGTGAGTGGGTCGGCCGACAATCGGGTTTAGTGGGTTAGGTAACAGATCGATCACATTATTCAAATTGGTGTGTGGGTTAGGTTCGAATCACCCACGAAAACATGTCGGGAATGATTGATTGGGTCAAAACCGTGTCATTTTGGTGTTTTGGTCTCGCCGGAGACTTCGCCGGAGGAAGAAACCGACGGGGAACAGTGGGTCGGGGGTTGGGTTTTAGAATTTCCACAAATGGTCCCTGGGGTTTTAGAACCTTATTATTTCATGTATAAGAGTTTTAAAACAAGTTTCAACAATTACAAACCACCCCCTTGGACTTAAATTAAGTTTAATAAATTTTATAATTTATTATTATAATAATATTTTCATTATTATTATTATTATCATTATTAACATTATTATTTTTGATAATAATGTTATTATTGTTATTATTATCATTATTTTTATTATTATCAATATTGTTATTAAATAATAATAAAAACAAATTGTAAATTCACTTATATATTATATTAAATTAAAAATAAAAATTTCGGGTTGTCTCATCATCCCCCTGTTAGAGGAATTTTCGTCCCGAAAATTAAGATGTACTGGCAACATCCTTGAACAGGTTAGGATACCTGCTCATCATTTCGTCCTCTTGTTCCTAAGTGAACTCAGGACCACGCCGGGAGTTCCACCGAACTCTGACAACCGAAATCTTGCTATGCTTAAGTTGTTTAACTTTCTTATCCATGATTTCAACTGGTGCCTCAACAAGTCTGAGTTTCTCACATACTTGCAGTTCCTTGATAGGCACAACCAGTAATTCATCGAATAAACACTTCCTTAGATTAGTTACGTGAAAACATTATGCACACCACCAAGTTCAGCAGGTAGATTTAATTCATAGGCTACTGGGCCAATCCTTCTGATAATTTCAAAAGGTCCCACGTAGCGAGGGTTCAATTTCCCTCGTTTCCCAAAGCGTATAAATCCCTTCCAGGGAGATACCTTTAGCGAAACTTTATCTCCTTCCTGAAATTCAGGTGGCTTACGATGTTTATCAGCGTAGCTTTTCTAGTGATCCCTGGCAGCAGCCATGCGTTTACTTATCTGGACAATTTTCTCATGAGTTTCAAAGATCAATTCTTACTTTCTAGCCATTTCCTAATTTTGATTATTTCTAACTTGTCTTGGGGTTCTAATCAACCTAGGGCACACTTATGGTAATGGTCGGAACTCCAACCTTCTTAATGTCCCCGTTTAACACATGTTAGCTTAATCGTATCAATCAACATAGCTAGGTTCACAACATTGGCATTAAAGTAAATTATCTAAACCATCAAAGAGGCCTATTCTACTAGATTTTTCCTAGTGTCCTTATTTCTATTTGGTCTAATGTCATAAGGTATGACATCAGTTTTATCAATTTATGGAGTTTGTTAGTATAAAGAGCACGACTTAACCCTACCATTGCATGATTTTAGAATTACAATTCTAACTTTTGCATTTCATTCCTTAAGTAATAGTAACCCTATTTATAAGCATCAGCGGTATACTAAAAATGTGCTTAAACCGGTTACACGACATCCTAATTTATTTTCATCCCAAAGAATAACTTAATGTATGTAGGTATCATCATCCTTCTATATTTCCTGTAGTCCACTTTCTTTCTAAGCATTCAATTAGTCCCTCAATTACTGAAATGCTAGGTGGAGGAATGCCTCTTAAAGGATAAAATTAGTATTATGATTGGAAATACCATGAAGGCTCTAAGTAGGTCAGGACTTAAGTAATAGCAAGTAAACTACAAGCACATAAGTACAATATGTCTAATGATAGCTGCCTATCCTTCATACTTTCAGGATTTCAGGTATAACTATGTCAGGGCAAGTACTAGGGAAAACAAGTCTCACTTTAGGTTAGGACAAGTGTAGCATAGATTACCCAATGGAACACGTCAAGGTAATTTGACCTATTTGCCTTATAGACTTGTGTATTGACCACAGTAATTTCACGTGCTATAATAGCAAAAATCTTACGGCCAGAGTTACTAGATCGTGAACGGATTTGACGAGAAGCCATTCTGAAAGATCATTAAGAATTTTTCATGGAAATATGAGCTATTCAACATGAAAACGACAATCGAGAATTTGGCATAATAGCAATGAGATGTTCTAGGTGTAATCGTTTGATTCGTAAATCAAAGCGAATACGTTGACTAATCAAAGTATTGAGTCAATCACAACTTTGTTGAAGACATGCGTACCTATAAGCAGATACTCATCCCAAGGGTTCCCAGGTAAGGTAAACAGGTCCATCGGTTGATTTGGATATATGCGAATACCTTACCTAGACAGAACACCTCGAGATACAGGCATCACGCTCTTCCAGCATTACATGTTTCAAGTTGTAAGACACAGACTTTGACGAATTTGAAAACCACGAATTACAATCGAGTTTTGGAGTTTGAAATCACTTGAAGTAGGCACGCAATGCCTTAGAATATGATTTAAGATTCGTGTGTGAATTGATAGGAATCAATGTATAAGAGGAATCACATAAGGCATATATCTTCTTAATCTTAGTCAATCTCTAACTAAGGCAATTTACCTTGTGCAACTATTGTGTGTGGCTATAGGCTAGATGCAATTCCTAACTCACTATAACCAATGGCTCTGATACCAATCTGTCACACCCTCAAATTCCGGGTCTGGAATCTATCACGGAGGGGTGAGCAAAAAGGATCGAACACAGTAGTTACACATGAGATGCAGTTATCTATATGATAAGTTTTAGATAACCATTTCATTAATAATCAGAGTATTAAATATTATACGCAGCGGAAATAAATATATATATTGTTTCTTAACAATACTTCTAATCATGTCTTGTTAATAACCAATATGTATCTGGAGCTCTTATATGATCCTACGTGCTCGTCCAAAAGCTCCTAATAGATACCTGAGAATACATGTAAATCAAGTGTCAACACAGGGTTGGTGAGTTCATAGGTAAGTAAAACATATTTGATAAATCATCCATTATCATTCAAAGAAGGGTTTATTGTCAAAGTGTGAGTTTAATTTACTCACCGGTATATGAATAGCCTGTCGGAACCCTTTTTAATAAGGTGAACCCGCTATCCCACATACCCACTAAGTACAAGCCCAACAAATCCATCACATTGAATTTGTCCATGTCACTTAGTTTATTATTTCTATGTACAAGTCCAACAAATCCTTCACATAGGATTTGTCCATGTATCATAGTTTAATTTTTCCCTTTTCCTTTTTATGTGTGTATTATGCCAGTTTTAATAATTCAAATCAGAGGGCGCGAATCCTCTCTTTACATTTATCCTCATATGGGTGGTAAGTGGAACTATAATGGCAAAACTTATATAGCGCAACAATCTGCCTTCCCACAGAATAGTCATCCCGAATGACAGCGAGATCTTTGTGCATCTGATAAGGACCACATGTCCAAACCTTTGTGGGGGTTAGTCACTCCCCGATAGTACTATCCAAAAGATCCCTGCCTTGTTTATAGCCCAGTTTACACAGAAGGATTTCATAATAACCATATGTAATCATAAATGTGATCCAATTATTATTTAACATAATACACAAAATAATTTGTAAATTTAATTACAACATGTATTCCAGCACCAAAATATTTAAATGATTAAAAAGGGGAATAGTTATGAACTCACCTCAGTCCTTGTGTGTGGTGTTGACAAGCTAGTAAATTCCTGCTAAGGAATTATAATTCACATAATTAAATAGTTACAAATCCATAACCTAATAAGTTAGATCTTGAACCTGGCGTTCAACCGATCTAAGGTTTGGTTCTCGAGGATTTGTTATAAACATATAAGTAAATCATTTTATTATCTTTGTTAATTCATTGATAACTAAAGATATATTTATATATTTTATAAAATTTAATTAATTTAATAATGATTTTAACATATCATTATATTCTAAGTAAATTATAGATATTATTTAAACATGTAAGTTTATATTTAATTTTGTAAGATTTTATAATTTAATTTATAAAATTTAATTTATGTTTATCATGTTTAAAACACAAATAGAATACTTTAATATTTCATAATTTAATTTATAAAATCTAATAGCAAAGTTTATAAATATACACAAATCATCTAAACATTATATTTATATGGTAATGTTATTATAATTAAACATAGATTATGTATAAATAATAAATAATAACATATTATTATAACATATTTACACGATAAAACATAATATAAATTATTTAATTATTAATTATGTTCAATAATTAATAATCATAACATAATAGATTTATATTCAATAGATAATATAAATTATCTAATTATTAATTTTGTTATCCATATGTACAAATAATAAATTAAATTATTATTTAGGATCTTATTTTTATAAAAATGACTATATATAAGATTTATAAATAATATTTTATAAAACTACTAAAGAGTTTTTATTAATTAAATTTCACAGAAAATTACTTGGATGCCTTTAAAATAAGAACGTTTATAAAATTTATTTTTATAATTTTTAGGAATTTTTACATATTTTTAAATACTCAAAAAGGCCTTAAAAAAAATAAATGAGGGTCCCCGGGGTCGAACCAGGGACCTCACAGTTTGCAGGTAACCAGGGAACCAGTGAACCAAGGCCGCAGCCGTGGTATAAACTGGTTCCAATTACTTTTAAATACTACCCGCATTCAATCCCCAAAACCTTTAGAACCCTAATTCGAATTCAATCAAATTGATCATTGTTTCGAATCTGTTATCAATTATATTCATGGGGCTTTTGATCCCCATGAAGAATCGAACATATACATGTATTTAATTACCTAAATGGTGTTGTTCTGGAGTGAAACACCTCGATGAACAGCCGCGACAGAGACCGAGCTTAATTGAGGTTCAAATAATGATTTTAATCCAATTAACTTTGTGGGTAGCTTCGTGGGATGATCTTGGTGCAAAGCCCCCTTTCAATTTCGGTTTATAATGCCTCTAAGACCACTGTCAACTAAGTTGCAGGTCGCGGAGGAGAAAGAGATCGAATTGAGGTTTCTGTGTGTTTACAGGTGCAATTGAAATTGATAGTAGTTTAGTAACATTTATAGGATCGTTTTGGTTTATTTTATTGCATTATTGCAGACATTTAGTGCTCGAATTCGTGAGTGGGTCGGCCGACAATCGGGTTTAGTGGGTTAGGTAACAGATCGATCACATTATTCAAATTGGTGTGTGGGTTAGGTTCGAATCACCCACGAAAACATGTCGGGAATGATTGATTGGGTCAAAACCGTGTCATTTTGGTGTTTTGGTCTCGCCGGAGACTTCGCCGGAGGAAGAAACCGACGGGGAACAGTGGGTCGGGGGGTTGGGTTTTAGAATTTCCACAAATGGTCCCTGGGGTTTTAGAACCTTATTATTTCATGTATAAGAGTTTTAAAACAAGTTTCAACAATTACAAACCACCCCCTTGGACTTAAATTAAGTTTAATAAATTTTATAATTTATTATTATAATAATATTTTCATTATTATTATTATTATCATTATTAACATTATTATTTTTAATAACAATGTTATTATTTTTATTATTATCATTATTTTTATTATTATCAATATTGTTATTAAATAATAATAAAAACAAATTGTAAATTCACTTAAATATTATATTAAATTAAAAAAAAAAAATTTCGGGTTGTCACATAAAGCATAATAGTAATTATCAATGGGTCAGGCTGGGTAATTTTAAAAGTCAAAATAAAAGTCAACTGGTCATGCAATGCTTGGAATTTGCAAGCATAATAGCAAAATTACCATCGGTTGACTTTAGCTGGTCAAAATTGATCAACTTAACCTTAAATTACCGTTATTTACCCAAAATGATTGACTCCTACTGGTCAATGTTCATCAACTTAAACTCAATTTAGCAACATTAATGGTAAATTACAATAGATTGACTCTAGCTGGTCAAAAATGATCAACGAGCATAATTGACCCTAATTGTGCACCATTGACCCTAATTGAGAAACGATTACCCTAATTAACCATCGACTAAATCTAACTTAGTTATAAGTGATCAAATTAACCTTAATTCAACATTTGACCCTAATTGAGCATCGATGACCCTAATTGAGCATAATTGACCCTAGTTGTGCACCATTGACCCTACTTGAGCATCATTGACCCTAATTGAGCAACGATTACCCTAATTAACCATCGACTAAATATAACTTAGTTATAAGTGATCAAATTAACCTTAATTCAACATTTGACCCTAATTGAGCGTCAATGACCCTAATTGAGCATAATTGACCCTAGTTGTGCACCATTGACCCTACTTGAGCATCATTGACCCTAATTGAGCATCAATGACCCTAACTGAGCATCACTACCCTAATTGCGCATCGATGACCCTAATTGAGCAACGATTACCCTAATTAACCATCGACTAAATCTAACTTAGTTATAAGTGATCAAATTAACCTTAATTCAACATTTGACCCTAATTGAGCGTCGATGACCCTAATTGAGCATAATTGACCCTAGTTGTGCACCATTGACCCTACTTGAGCATCATTGACCCTAAGTGAGCATCAATGACCTTAACTGAGCATCACTACCCTAATTGCGCATCGATGACCCTAATTGAGCAACGATTACCTAATTAACCATCGACTAAATCTAACTTAGTTATAAGTGATCAAATTAACCTTAATTCAATATTTGACCCTAATTGAGCATCGATGACCCTAATTGAGCATAATTGACCCTAGTTGTGCACCATTAACTCTACTTGAGCATCATTGACCCTAAGTGAGCATTAATGACCCTAACTGAGCATCACTACCCTAATTGAGCATCGATGACCCTAATTGAGCAACGATTACCCTAATTAACCATCGACTAAATCTAACTTAGTTATAAGTGATCAAATTAACCTTAATTCAATAGTTGACCCTAATTGAGCGTCGATGACCCTAATTGAGCATAATTGACCCTAGTTGTGCACCATTGACCCTACTTGAGCATCATTGACCCTAAGTGAGCATCAATGACCCTAACTGAGCATCACTACCCTAATTGCGCATCGATGACCCTAATTAAGCAAAGATTACCCTAATTAACCATCGACTAAATCTAACTTAGTTATAAGTGATCAAATTAACCTTAATTCAACGTTTGACCCTAATTGAGCGTCGATGACCCTAATTGAGCATAATTGACCCTAGTTGTGCACCATTGACCTTACTTGAACATCATTGACCCTAAGTGAGCATCAATGACCCTAACTGAGCATCGCTACCCTAATTGAGCACCGATGACCCTAATTGAGCAACGATTACCCTAATTAACCATCGACTAAATCTAACTTAGTTATAAGTGATCAAATTAACCTTAATTCAACATTTGACCCTAATTGAGCGTCGATGACCCTAATTGAGCATAATTGACCCTAGTTGTGCACCATTGACCCTACTTGAGCATCATTGACCCTAAGTGAGCATCAATGACCCTAACTGAGCATCACTACCCTAATTGCGCATCGATGACCCTAATTGAGCAACGATTACCCTAATTAGCCATCGACTAAATCTAACTTAGTTATAAGTGATCAAATTAACCTTAATTCAACATTTGACCCTAATTGAGCATCGATGACCCTAATTGAGCATAATTGACCCTAGTTGTGCACCATTAACCCTACTTAAGCATCATTGACCCTAAGTGAGCATCAATGACCCTAACTAAGCATCACTACCCTAATTGAGCATTGATGACCCTAATTGAGCAATGATTACCCTAATTAACCATCGACTAAATCTAATTGAGCAACGATTACCCTAATTAACCACCATTATTAGTTAATAACACTTTTTTTCTCCCGGTTCAATCTATTAAATACAAAAAACAATTTTATTCATCATAAAATTTTCTTGAAATTGTTTATTTTGAATTAAGTTTCTTATCTACATATCTACTTAAAAAAATTAGAATTCCCTCCTAATTTCAGTTTCCTCTTAATTTACTGAAATTTTCCCTCTAATTATACTAACAAAGCCGCTGATATACACTAATACACACAATTCGTATTTTCTCCTGGTTCAATCTATGCATCAAATCGAATACGTGTGGGTAGAGACTGGAGGCGCACGAGATTAAACATGTAAGTACTAGCAGTCCTTCATCATCGATTAATTCTGATTTGGTGTTGAGCAGCGATTAGATTAATACCGATTTGGTGTTAAGAAACGATCGTTAATACCGATTGAAATTGATTTTACTTGTATCCATGTATATACGATCAGATTAATACTGATTTGGTGTTGATCAGTGGTCGTTAGGTGAGAACATTGATTTGGAGTTGCGATCTGGAAAGCAAACAAGTTGATCATCAAGCGTGATTTGTGTTCTGTGATATAAAGTTGAGTCCAGGTCAGAAATAGGATATTGACATCTAATTTTGGTTAATGGATTTATGGAAGAAATAGGATACCTTTGGTCTTAGATATTGACATCCAATTCATAAAGCAGCTAATAAATGAGTTTAGCATCTTATGTCAACTGTTATTTGTTGTTAAATTTGATTTTGAGCAGGTCTAATGGCAAGCAAAAGCAAGCAAATTCAAAGCGTACAAAGACAAGTCAATGATTATGAAAGAAGTAGACAATTGAGGGTTCAAGAAAACAAAAAAAAAATACAAGACTTAGGATTGAAAAGGATTGCAAGTTCTCTGACAAGTTTGGTGGAAAGTCAAAAAATGAAGAAAAAAACAATGAAACCAACATATACTAGTGCAAAACATGTAGACTATATTCCTGATAATGGTGATGATAGTGAGGAAGATTATCAAGAAGTTGATACAAGTGTTGAAGCTTCCAAAAAGGTGATACAATTATAAATTATTTATTTATTTTATTTTGTTACACCAATTTTCTAACAACAAGAAATTTGTTATAGAAACAACGTCCACAATATATTGCACCACTATCCATGACTTTGATTGCTAATTTGGCAAAGCAAAACCGAGTGGTTGCTCCAAAGAAGAATCAATGTAAAGCAACAATTACCATGGGTGAAGTAATTTCAAAAACACAAAAGGAGGTATTGAGGAAAAATACAACACATGCTAATCGTACAAAGAGGCGATTAGTTCTTGATGATGAGGATGATGAGATATTTCAATGTATTATTTTGTTGTTTAAAAGATTATTTAATAAGACTATTTTTCACATAAATTTACACTTTATGTGTTTAGATGTTAATGGATTAAATATGAATATAGATGACTTGGTAACTAATGACAATGAAGAGGATGTTATGAGATCTCAAGGTACGTGTGTTTAGTGATTTAATTAGATTTTTGTTTGTTTCTACTATATTATTGTTATTGCTATTTACATATCAATGATATATTATTTTAAATGCTAAGATGACGTTGATCAAGATGAAGAGTATGAAGATCTAGATGATATAACAATTACAAATAACGAAAATGAGATACAAATGGAGGATACCAATGATGATTTGGAAAACGAGGATGATGTACAACTACAAGGTCTCGAATTACATAAAGCCAAAGGTTTGATCTAACTACTTATACCATGTGTTTAGTGTGTTATTGATCAACTTTATTCATATAATTCTTTTATTGTATCATGGCGTTTAGAAATATCTAAAACTAATAAAAGAGGACCAACAATGCTGCATGTTGTGCACACAAGAAAAATCGACGAGCACGAACCCATCATATGTAATGAATTTGGACAACCCATTGGACCGGTAAAGGAGAAGAAGGATGTAGTCGGACAATTCTCTCGATTTTTAGATACAATAGCTCGTAATCATAGTTACGCACCATTGATCCATAGTTCATGGCAGAAGGTGCCACATAAAGACAAGATATGGGAATACGTCTTGGTAAGATTTTTAGTAGTGTTATTGCTTTCATTTGTAAGATTTTATTTTTCAACTAAATGCTAACTTTTTTAAAGGAAAAATATGATGTGCCTGATGCTGCTAAGAAATGGGTTTTAAAGAGTATTGGAGAGTCGTATAAGGTACACAAATGTCGGTTTAAGAAAAAACACTTCTATCAATTTAAGGATAACAAAACAAGATGGAGGAACCGACCTAAAAACATTCCAGAAGATGATTTCTCACAACTGTTGCGTTTATGGAATAATAAAGATGTGATGGTATTTTTCTTGACAATTTTTTATTAAATTTTATTTGCTATTTAATGTTGTTTATTAGCTTAGTTGCATATATTGATGTATGTACAGAAACGTTGTTTAAAAGCAAAAAATCACGCATGTCTCAAAAAAATATGCATACAGCTGGTCCAATAAGTTTTGCAAGAATTCATGAGGAGATGGTAATATGGTTTTGCCTTGCTTGTGATTTGTTTCTATTTTATTAAATATGCAAATATTTTAGATATTTATGTTTTTATCAATACAGAAAAATGATGATCCAAACCAAGAATTACCAACTTTAACTCAGTTGTTTGAACGTACACGCAAAAGGGCGGAAGGACGTGCATATGTTGATACATATGATGACACGGCAAGAAAAATAGTAAGTTTTTTCTACCATTTTCTTTTTATAATTTTAGGTGATATATGTCTAGTATGTGTGTTGCCTCTTATTCATGATTCATTGTTTTCTACAAATAAGTTCCATTTAGTATTCCAATGCCCTTTGGAGTCTTTGGCTCACATACATACATACATACATTCTTTCATATATATATATATATATATATGTATGTATATATATATATATGTATGTATATACATGTATGTATAATTCACTTGTTTTTTAGTGAAATAATATGAAAAACCAATCTTATAGAAAATAGTTGTATTTGAACAATCTCTCCACTATCAGTTGTATTTTTAATTTGAAACATTCACTATAGCTAATGTTATGTAAATAATATTGTGTTGATAATCTCTTCATAATGATTTTTGGACATTATTATAGGAACAAATGAAGAACTATGTGCCTATAAAGAATGACAACATTACGGTAGATCACAAATGAAGAACTATGTGCCTATAAAGAATGACAACATTACGGTAGATCCTTTTCTGGTTGTAATGAACAAAGAGAACTATGGATATCGTCAACTTTACGGTAGAGGCGTTACAAATACATTAATAAAAAAAGTTGACGATGGTAGCAAATCATATATGATTCCAGAAGGGCTAATGGAATCATTAAAAACAAACATTGAAGTTGAGAAAAATCAGCTACTAGAAATGCGCAAAGAAATTGAAGAGGATAATGAAAGAAAAAATTCGAGCTTGAAGCTATGCGAGAAGATATTGACAAGCAACGACAAAATTTGGAAGCTATGATGCTAAAAGTTATGAAACAACTACCAGTTGAAGATTGAGACGAGTGAATGTTTTTTATCCTTAATATTGTAATTGGCACTTTGTGTTGACAATATATTTTTTTTAGTTTGGACAACTATGTTAAAGTACATCATTTGACTATCAAGTGCTATCCATATTATTATTATGTGTCATAATTACTATTGAATGCATTTAATTAATAACAATTGATTTTATGTTACAAAGTTGTGTTAAGGGTTGTATTTGTTACAAATAAAAGCGTAATATTGTTATATTTACTATAAAAAGGTTGCATTTTTATTCTATTAGAATGACATATAATGGTTGCATTTTTATAACGAAGCTTTAATAAAAGGTTGCACTTCAATATTGAAAAGGTTGCAATATAAAGTAAAAAAAGTTGCATACTAAAAAGTTGCATTTGAATAGTAAATGCAACGTTTTCAGAAAATGTTGCATTATCTAACAAAAATGTTGCATTAGGTCTAATGCAACAGTTTCTAATGCAGCCCCCGATAAAATGTTGCATTAGGTCTAATGCAACTTTTTAGTGGCCTAATGCAACATTTTACCGGGGTTGCATAAGCTTCTTTTTCTTGTAGTGTACGGTGGAAGTGCGCGTCAACGTACACACTGCCGTCAACGATGTTGACAGTTAACGTGACACATACGAGCACATTAATTATAGTGAAGTAAACACAATAAATTTTCGTACATAAAATCACAACATAAGACATGCTTTTCTTTATAATATTCGGAATTACATCTTATACATAGTTTTCAAAATTAGATGTAATTTTTTTCTACATTTGGACTACTGCATGTCTTCAGATACGGTGGAAGTATGTTTCAACGTACACACTGCCGTCGACGATGTTGACAGTTAACTTGACACATACCCTTCCAACCACTTCTCCCCAACCATTATGCACTTCAAAGCTAAGGTCAAAAGAGTTACTCATTATCTCCTGAAAAAGCATACTTAAACCAGTCAACAAAACGTTGGTGAGAACATAGGTTTATATCCAAACAAATTATTTTTGTTGATGCACCAATTACAACCAAACCTATTCACAACATAATCATACTGTCACGAATTAATTCACAAAATCAGATAATATTACATCTCAACCCTCATTCGGTTAGGTGCAGGAAAATAGCAGCAACACTCATTCTGTTGGTACAAATATTCTCCTAAGTAGCGCTACTAATACTATCGGACGGTTCCTCATTTGAACTAATGGTTGTATCACAAAGACAGTAAGTATCAAAATATTTTTTTTAAAAAATAATACATCAACCCAAGTAGTATGTTTTTCCCCCAAAATTTTACGAATACCAAATGGTCAAAAATAGGGCTATGAACTCACCGTATCTCCAAAGTGGAACCTATAAAATAATTCACAAAATTAGACATTAATTTCTTTAAAATTGTCAAAACCTCAGATGGAAGTTCAGTTATAAGGTAATCCAGTAATGTTATCACAAAATTTCCAACAAATAATTTATTATACACAATTACTTAAAATTTAGTCCAAAGTCTCCGTAAATCATAAAAATTACCTACGTTTATCCAAAAATTCACCAAAAATTCATAGAATGTTATTTCAACAGTTAGTAATATCCCATAAATTTTATAACATCTAACTGAAAACAGATTGTTTTCTGAAATTTTTATAATATTCCCATAATTGATTAAAAATAGCTTCTGTAATTGATAAATTCTTAAAATTTTATAAACAGTCTCTTATATAGAATAGAACATCAGGTAAATATATCAAGGTCCAAATCGTATCCAATTAGTTTCTGTAATTTTTACAATAATATTAATATTTAGCAAAAATAGTTATATAACTACAAAAATTATGAAATTTATGTATCTGTAGATCCAAATTTAATGTTATATCCATGATTTTCTTAGATTTTATTATTTACTTTAAGTATTTATTCCGATTTTTCTACTGCAGAACACATAAAAATTCATATCTTACTTATAATATGGAAATAAATTCTGAAATAATTTTAGAGACTTTCATACTCCAAAGGGATCACTCTGTGATTTTATCAGAATTTTCTTGGATTTATTTCTATTTTTGATATTTTCTTTATTTTTTATTATTTAAAACAATTTGTATAAATTGATTTACTTATCAAAATTTGTCCAAATTTCCAGAACAATATTTCAGTATATAAATAAATATTTTTCAATATTTATTCCAACAATTGAATTTGTTTAATATTTTACTAGATTTTTCTTAATAATTTCAAGATTTAATCTTTGTAAATCAAAATATTCCTTATCACAAGTTTTTCTGAATTTTGGTAACTTATTACTGTGATTAAGGAACTAAAAAAAATACTTCCAAGGTTGGTTTTGGTGTTTTAATACCAAAACTACTATATATGTGTTTTATAACACATATGTAATGAAAATAAAAAGACTAATGAACTAAACCTTTGAGTGGGATTTGGCTGCTTTAGAACTGAGAAGAAGGGCTGTAGGGGTGGTGGTGTTGGTGTGGTGGTGCTAAGGGCGATGGTGGTGTGGTTGGTATGTGAAAGCCGAGAGTGAGAGAGGGAACAAAGGTGATGGATGATGGCTACGGGTGGTGTGGGTTGTGGTTGGTGGTGATCACGGATGATGGTGGTGGAAAAAGGTGGTGTTATGGTGGTAGTTTATGGTTTGATGGTGCTCAAAAAAACAAAGTCTAGGCGGTTGTGGTATTTTAGAAGTCGACCGAAGGGTTGTTTTAATAAACTTTCGGCCGAGGGACACCTAATGGTGTCATCATGATCCCTATGACTAGCTTAGGTGAGTTGGCTTGCTAGGTTTGCTTAGGTCGTGACTTGATGAGAGAGCCGAGGGAGGTGGCGGATCCATGGAGGGTCTTGGTGTTATCTATGCAAGGTGGCAAGCTAAGACTTGCATGACTCATTTTTAGTCATGATTGCACAAAGATTAACGTGACTAACCGGTTTGGTTAGGAACTAATAGGGTGGTCGGGTTTGTGAATGGATGGGTTTCGAGTTATGTCATGGTTTGGGTACTTAAGGTTTGATTTGTTTGGTGTTAAGTTTCTTTTATGTATCAAAGTATGATGTTTGGTTAGATTTGGTTACCTTTAGCTTATTTGTAATAGTTTTTAGATACATATACATTTTACATTGCCTATGCATGCATGGTATCATAATAACCATATATATATTTATCTATACATGCATGCATACGTAAAATTCTATACATATAAATATACATATGGTTCATGCATGGAGAGTCTTTATAATAATACATTCACATATGCTTATATAAGGTGTATTCATACTCATATATACATGCATGCACACGTATATTTTCAATTCTTATACATGTATGTAAACATGCATACGTAAAAATTTATGTTTATATGCATGCAAAGTGTATATATAAAATAATACTATTAAAATTTTTAGAGTCGTCACAAGAGGCAACCCTTGTATGTACCTCTTAATCCTCTTAGATTCAGGAGTCACCAAGTCAGGCACCGGACGTGCCATTTCATTAAATTTTGTGGTGTACTCCTGATATGTCATGTTTCCAACCTCCAAGCTCATAAACTCTTGTTCAATCTTATCAAGCTCTCTCTCCGGACAGCACTCCTCTATCACCAACCTCTTCATTTCAGGCCACTTCACCCTCTTAATAGCCTCCTCCCCGTAAGACTCAACGATGTTATCCCACCAACACAGTGCTGGATCCAAAAGTGAATGGGAAGCAAACTTCATCTTTTGGTCTTCCCGGCACTCGCTGATCCTCAGCACGGCTTCCATTTCTCGGATCCAACGCTGAGTTGTAGCAACATTACGAGTACCATCAAATGTTGGGGGCTTACACCTCTGAAAAGCCCCATAGCTGCACCCCTTTTCCACCTCTTCAACCTCCGAATCATCATCGTTACCCAGACGACCTTCCTCATCACTCATTTCCTCAGTCTTGGCCACTTTCTTCTTATCAACCTTCTTTGAAGTCGTACCCTTTTTACCATCGCCCTTAACCTGCTCCACAACCTCCGCGAGCAAAGCGGGCATCACTCCAGATAGGATCTGGTGCACCTCTTGGGCAATAGCTTCCTTTACAGTTTCCTTCAACTTTGCTTGGTCCGCGGTAGGCCCCTCGGTTTCCGTTTCTAACTCAACCTCCTCCTTAACCGGTTTCTCAACCAGCATTCTGATTGACCTTTTTGTCTGTTTCGCAGCTTTGCTTGCTGTTTCTTTTGCCTTAGTAGGGGGCCTTCCCCTAGTGCTTCTCCGGGTGACCATAGCTGGAACTGCTTACTTTGGTGCCATTCTTTCTAATTCCTATAAGATTCAGAATGTTAATATGGCCTTTCAAGGCCAGTTCACATCATGACAAGTTTTGTAAATTTTTAATAACAGTGGCCAATTATGATTAACTACTTACAGAACTTCTCATGTCCTAAACTGTCCTATCCTGAACCACACTAACACTCAAACCTACTATCCCTATTCTATGCACGTATAGGTCACATAAATTCAGATAGGCACCACATATAATATTATCATACCCTATCATCGATTCTAACTTAAATAAGAAGGCACTACCCATCAGAATATTACTTACAACATATTTTGTTACCTCTTGGCATGGAGCTTCTTGGACTAGTATCCTTGACACTTGGTCCCATGGTCTGTTTAAGTTTAGGTTTATAAAATAGTTTTCCCAAATCTCTTAAACATTGGCTTTGATACCAACTTGTAAGGCCCTGATCCCAGGAAACCTCACAGTTGGTCATTCACAGCAAAACATAGATTTAAAACATTTATTTAGATATATATATATATGTTGCAGCAGAAAGTATAGTAATTGCAATTCATTACAACATAGTTAAATTAAAATATAAATATTGTCCTTAACATCAAATATTCTTTAAAAATCCTCTTAATATTCTTCTTCATCAGGCTGCCAGTCTTTAGATGCCAAGAAGCTTTAGATCCATGCTCCCATCCCATAAGCCCCAACGATCACCTGTCAACTAATATGCATAAAAAGGTCAGCTTCGCTAAATGAATTCTAGGTTTAGCTTGTTAAATAACTTTTGTAAGATGTATTAGCTTTAACATTTGAAAAGAATCATCATTTATCAGAACATCGATACACACGGATTATCGCTTTTTTCAATGCTTTACCATTACTTATTAATTATTACTCTTCCTTATCCGTCAATTCCCAGTTACTATCGGTGCCTATGATAAACACAGGACTTTACCAACACGCCAATTTAGGCCTTACTGTCGTACCCAAACATGCCATTATTGTCATGCCAATCCAGGCCTTACTGACCTGCCTGTTCGAACCTTTACTTTATCATCGTGAGGGCACAACAGATGCAACCCTCCTTTATCAATTGCTTGCAAGGCTTTACTTTATCAAGGTACACGTTATGGGCCCAATAACAGTTCTTTAAGTTTCATTTATATCTTTAGTTTTCACATACACTTAACATATAATAAGAAACAAACTTTTAGTCTAAGCATTTACATTTCATCAACCATAAGAGATAAACCCGATAACCGACCCTCCAAGGGATAGCGGAGGTTCGGCAGCCCTTGATAGCGGGGTTCTAGGGGCGGCAGCCCCTAGTGGGGTCCAAGGGGCAACGCCCGAAAATTATTTTGAACTATTTAAATGGCATATTTTACATTAGAAAATTTTATTTTATTGATAAAAGGTCTTAAAAACCATCATCATAAAAGTATGTATTTTAGTATGCATATCACCCCAAAACATTAAAAACGGGTAAAAGAGGGGTCTAGAACTCACCTGAACTTAGCAAAATAGCTTCAATTCTAAGTTACTTAAGCTATCGTCCGAATACACGAGCTGCACGGAAGTTAATACACAAAAACATCATTTTCTTCACAATTCCGCTGACAGTTTTACTGGTAGTTTCGCTGACAGTTTCGCTGGGCAGCACTTCTGCCAGTTTCGCTGGACAGATTCGCTGCCATGAGTGCCCAACTTTCGTTGGAATTTCCTAGATTCACTAAGTTTTAATGGTTTTCTCGAACACAGCAGTTTCGCTCAAGGGAAACTACAGTTTCACTGGTTAAAGGGACAATTTCGTTGGTTGAAGGTACAATTTCGCTGGTCAGGCCACAGTTTCGTCGGATGCATAAAAATGACGAACCAGCCCGTTTTTAACCCAAAATCTTAACTTTTTACGTCCAAGTGCTTGGTTTACCATCCACGAAACCTTATCTAACCTTTTTACACATTTTCATACGTAAAAATTTGACCTTTATGTGTTTCTTTGAAACTTTTTGAACCTAAAACCCTAGAAATCCGGATATGTTCTAAAGGGATGTTTGGATGACGATTCTTACCTTGATTTGTTGCTCCTTTCTTGTGGTTTGAAATTCCAACACCCAGATCTTCAATCTCTTCCACAATAGCACACCAAATCCTCAAGTTTTTCTTCACTTTCTCACTCTACTTTCTCTCTCTAGAAACTTGGGGGCTAGGGTTGCAAATGATGGGATGGAGGCTGATCATGCATGTTTAAGGGCTGATTAAGGGTTAATTTAGTCCATAGCCCACTAACTTACATTTTTTTATTTAAATAAACCCTTAAAAAGCCCATTATTATTAAATGGCTTGCTTCAGGAATTTCGGGGCGTTATATGTTCTACCTCTTTGTATGTCATTGAACTGTTTGATTATGTTTCATGAGTTTGCATAAGTGCATAACCAAACATTAGTCAGATATCTACTTCAATTCTATAGTTGATACAGTTACTTGTTTAGAAGATGAATTGAATCAATCGCTACAAATGTGATCTTGCTCACATTTTCTCCATTTAGATTCTAAATAAACCCTATTTTTTCTTAGCTTAACATCGTTTTTATGAATTGCCATAACCAAACATTAGTCAAGTATCTATTTGACATCCATAATTGATATCATTATTTATTTAGTAGATGAATTAAAACTATTGTTAGAGGTGTGAATTTGCTTTTCATGCTCAGTTCTGCTCCATTTAGTGTCAACTTATCATTCCATAATTACATTTGATCTTCTCGGGTGGATGCCAATTCGAATGCCCCTTCGATGCCTCTGCACTCCGACATCATAAACTCAGGTGGTGGGTGGTGGTCGTAGTGCCCAATGATTCATCAGAACAAAATCATAGAATGAAATAAAAGGCTCTAGGCTGCAGTCAAGGGTTTAGACGACATAAGTTTTACATATTTTCAATTTGTTTCTTGTTTGTGCTTATTTGATTTTAAGAATATGGTGAGAAATGTGTCAAAAAAACCCAGTTCAACTAATTCTACATAATGGATAATGCTCCAAAGTTTTACCTCAAGGATGTTGATTTGATCAAGATGCTTGTTTCTGAAGTGTTTACAAGGGCCGGTTAGAATCAGGCAATGTATGTTGAATTCATACTTTGTCATGTTTTTTTTATTATCTTATGATGATTTATGATTATATGAATTTAAGGGTTGAGTTATGTTCTTGTGGTGCTTTTGAGTGTTAGGTTGTGGTGTTAATGGTTAAATAATTTATGAACAAAAAGTTATTGTTTTAGAAGTTAAACTTTAGTTGTGTTATCTAATCTAGTAATTTGTCCAAGAATCGGATTTTAAATATCTTCGCATAAATATGTGACAACCCGAGTTTTTAGATTAATACTATTTAAACTAACATTCTCAGTTTATCATAAATTAATCCATTTCACTATTATTTAATAATAATAATAATAATAATAATAATAATAATAATAATAATAATAATAATAATAATAATAATAATAATAATAATAATAATAAAGTCCAGGGGGCAGTTTTGTAAATTTGAAACTTTAAAAAAAATTTGTTTGTGAAAATTATGAAATTACAACCCAAACCCCCGCCCTTCCCCGCTTTTCCGGTCGCCGGCCGGAGATGCTCCGGCGCGGCTCCGGCCATCACCAAACGGCCATAAAACCCCACAACGCACCCAAATCGATCGTGGGACAAATTAGATCGATAATGCTGTCTTTAATTAGGTAAAAAGCAGCCGGATTGTGAGTAATTGGCCACTAATCGAACCCACTAACACATACCTAACAAATTCCACTCGAACGATAATAATAATCGAATTAATCCAGTATAAATACTCATCGATCTGTTCCTAAACGAATACACCTCTCAATTCCACCTGAAACATACAAAAATCTCTGATTCGATCACCTTCTTTCTTTCGGACCTGCAACTCTATCGAACACCACCCTCCGGCCCTTCTAACTTGAAATTGACAGAGGGCTTTGGATCATTAGCTTCATTAGAAGCTATCTGTGCAACTAATTTGATTAAAATCATCATTTGGGTACCTAATCAGTGAACCGTTAGTCGCGGCTTGTTCATCGAGTGTTCATCATCAATTTATCATCCATAACAGGTAATTAAACACTCTTTTGATTCGGTTTTACATGGGGAACAAAAGCCCCATGGTTAATTCCATTAATATATACGTTTGGTTGATCAATTGAAGCGATTTGATTCTAGGATTCATCTAGAATTGGGGGTTTTTCCGAGATTCCATTTATAAACAATTAAAACCGTTTATAACCGCGGCTGGATGCCTTGGTTCACTGGTTCTGTGCTTGCTTGCCAACTATGAGGTCACGGGTTCGAGACCCGGCACCCTCTTTTATTTTTTTAAGCCTTTTTAAGCTTTAAAAAATACATAAAAATTTCTAAAAATCGGAAAAATAAGTTTTATAAACTTCCCTTATTTTAAATGCTTCATAATTATTTTCTGTAAATTTATTTCATTTAAAAACCTTAATAATTTTTATAAAATATTATTTACAAATATCATACATAATTATTTTTATAAAAATAGACTTTAAATAAGGGGTTGAATCACTAAATTATTATTTAGGGTAAACCATTATCTATATATCATTGTTTAAAGCATGAATATTAAACAATGTGAAACGCTTTTCTGACACATTTCTTGTTGATCAAACCTGTGGACTCACCAACTTTATGTTGACACATTTTAGCATGTTTTCTCAGGTCACAGAAACGCACAAGGTTAAGAACTCAGCTAGGATGCATGCATGGCATACATCACTACTCAACTGGCTTAATTTGTTGATACGCATGTTGAAACAATTCAATGATGATTTCTATATTTGAAACGCTTCCGCGAGTCTGAAACACTTATGATTGATTTAAAAATCTTATTACTTAATGTGATGTTTTGTAATTACTGTGTTTGGTGTAACTGGTGCTATCTGAGATCCTGGTACACGCCTGACGGTAAAATCCCGTTAGCGGATTTTGAGGGTGTGACAGATTGGTATCAGAGCATTAGTTATAGCGTGCTAAAATGGACTTTGCATCTCATTTGCATTGCATTTTAGACTATAGCTGGATTTGCATTAGTTACACACACATAGATTACTAAGCTGTACTTACTAAATTTGGATGCCTGAGAACTGTTGCTTTAACATATTTCTGTGGCACATAGATACCCGAGGAAAAGAAACTAATAGCTCGTGCCTTTAATTTCTCTTTAAAGTTTTATCCTATGAAACAAAGAAATTTGTGTGACACATAGACACCTGTATTCTGGATTTCCTGGCAAAAGGCCTTCGGGCTAAGGCAAACATATCGTATAAATCTCATTGCGAGACCAGTTATGCTTACCTGGGGATTTCTGGGATGAGTGATAAACTATGGTCAATATACACAAATATCTATGTCACCTGTATCATCCTCGACTAACAGAGGGGCGGGGAGTTCCGTTCGCTCACTTCCAACATCTACATATGATTCTTCACTCTCGGAGTTGAAGCAACGACAACTCGAACCTACCATTACCACTTGGAAACGCGAAACTCTTTTCTAACACACACAATGACAAACAAGGAGAACTACACACATTACTTCTCTAACTCTATCGTACTTGTTTCTATTTCCAACATGCCCTACCATCTTCGCTAGTCTTAACAAATAGTACTCGGTACTTGATAAGGTATGTTATCACGAATGGGAGGTTAGTGATAACGGTCATAATTAGTACAAATTTTCATTTCTAAACTCGGAGACATGAGGTCTCGGTTCTCATGAAACCTCACTATCGATATGCAAACAAATCCTCCATTCCTACTAGTATGAAACAAATTATTGTTATTAATAGTTATTATTCGATAGTGACTGTCGTGCATTGTGAATTGAAGAATCATGTCTGGAAGAAGACCTGGACGCCCGAGGGGACACGGAAACATCAACCTGACTCAAGCTGAGTTGGATGCCATCATCAATGAGCGTGTTGCTGATGCGCTCACAGCCTATGAACAGATCCGCAACCAGAATCAGAACAACCAGAATCTGAATCAAGGAGGCCTAACAGCCTGTACCTTCAAGATGTTTATGGACTGTAAGCCTCACTCTTTTAGTGGTTTTGAGGGTGCTGTCACACTACTTCGCTGGCTAGAGAAGCTCGAGTCAGTGTTCGCCATGTGCAACTGTCCTGCTGGAAGTCGTGTCAAATATGCCTCTGGCACGCTGGAAGGACCAGCTTTGACATGGTGGAATTCACAGGTCCAGACCTTAGGACTTGATGTTGCTAACGGTATGCCTTGGGATGATTTCAAAATACTGATGAAAGAAGAATATTGCCCCAGAAATGAGGTCCAGAAGCTAGAAGTAGAGTTTTGGAATCTCAAAATGACTAGCTCTGAAATTGGGGAGTACACGACTCGTTCACACGAGTTGGCTGCTCTATGTCCCCAGATGGTGACCCCAGCCTACAAACGGATTGAGAAGTACATTGATGGTCTAGCTCCTCAAATCCAAGCTAGTGTTATGGTTGCTTATCCTGCCATTATTCAGCAGGCTATTCGACTGGCTCACAAGCTCACCGATCAGGCAGTGGCACAGGGTACCTTACCTAAACGTGGCGCCGCATCTGGCTCATCTGATAATAAACGAAAGTGGGATGGTACTACTAACAAGTCTTCAAACTCCAACAACAACCAACAACAGCAGTTCCGAAAGTTTGATTCATCTAGAAGCTTCACAAACAACAATCAGAACAACAACAATGGTCAGGGATCGAGCAACTACGTTGGCAAAAACCCAAGTGTAACAAGTGCAACTTCTATCATTATGGTCAGTGTGATCGTTTTCGTTGTCAAAGATGTGGCAAGACGGGTCATATTGCTAGGGATTGCAGGGGTAATCTAATGGCTAGGCAACAACCTCAACAACAAAGACCGGGAGGAACACCTAAGGGTCGTTATGAGTGTGGCAAGGAGGGCCACTACAGGAAGGATTACCCACAACTGAAGAATGGCAACAGAGGAAATAACGAAAACAACAACAATGGAAATGGCGCCAGAGGTCGTGCCTTTGTGATTGGTTCTGGTGAAGCAAGAAACGATCAAGACGTAGTTACCGGTATGTTTCATCTGAACGATTGTTTTGCTTCCGTATTATTCGATACCGGTGCTGATAAGAGTTTTATATCTACTGAGTTTAGCAAACTTTTAGATGTAACATTGACTGAAATGAACCCTAGTTATACGATAGAACTAGCTGACGGTAAAATGATCGAGGCAACTCATATTATTAAAGGATGTAAATTAGAGCTATCAGGACACAAATTTGGGATAGACCTTATGCCTGTTACACTGGGTAGTTTTGACGTAGTCGTTGGCATGGATTGGTTATGTAAAAACCAAGCCGAAATTTTCTATCACGAGAAAATCGTTCGTGTACCACTCCCTAGTGGTGAAGTCTTATCCGTTCAGGGGAAGAAAAGTGGTGTCGTTTCTAGCATCAATTCGTATATGAAAGCTCAGAAGTACTTGCAAAGGCCATACTGCCATCTTAGCTATGATCACAGAGAAGACCACCGAAGAAAAGAAGATTGAAAATATTCCGGTTGTACGTGATTATCCAGAGGTTTTTCCCGAAGACCTACCTGGTCTCCCACCGCATCGTCAAGTCGAGTTCCAGATTGATTTGGTACCTGGAGCCGCACCTATCGCGAGAGCACCGTACAAATTAGCTCCGAACGAACTACAAGAGCTGTCTAAGCAATTGCAAGAATTGTTAGACAAGGGATTCATACGTCCCAGCTCATCCCCATGGGGAGCTCCAGTCCTGTTTGTCAAGAAAAAGGATGGAACTTTTCGCATGTGTATTGATTACCGTGAGCTGAACAAAGTGACGGTTAAAAATTGTTATCCTCTTCTGCGCATCGATGATTTGTTCGATCAGCTTCAAGGGTCGAGTTTCTATTCTAAGATAGATCTGAGGTCAGGATATCATCAGCTAAGGGTTCGAGATGAAGACATTTCAAAGACGACGTTCAGAACTAGGTATGGCCACTACGAGTTTTTGGTTATGCCATTCGGGTTGACCAACGCACCAGCGGTTTTCATGGACCTCATGAACCGAGTGTGCAAACCCTATTTGGACAAGTTCGTCATTGTCTTCATCGATGACATCCTTATTTATTCAAAGTATAAGGAAGAACACGAGGAGTACCTTAGACTGATTCTCGAGCTGCTGAAACGGGAACAATTGTATGCTAAATTTTCAAAGTGTGACGTCTGGATACGAGAGGTCAATTCTTGGGTCATGTGGTCAATGAGAAAGGAATACATGTTGACCCGGCAAAAATAGAAGCCATCAAGAACTGGGCGACGCCTAAGACTCCGACTAAGGTACGGCAGTTTCTTGGGTTGGCTGGTTATTATCGACGATTTATTGAAGGGTTTTCAAAGATTGCACAACCTCTCACCGCGTTAACTCATAAAGGCACTACATACAATTGGGGTGACAAACAAGAATCCGTATTTCAGGTTCTGAAGCAGAAACTCTGTACGGCACCGATTCTATCCCTGCCTGAGGGAACAGACGATTTTGTAGTTTACTGTGATGCTTCTATTCAGGGTCTCGGTTGTGTGCTAATGCAACGCGAGAAGGTGATTGCTTACGCATCCCGTCAATTGAAAGTTCATGAGAAAAACTACACGACACATGACTTAGAATTGGGAGTCGTTGTTTTTGCACTCAAGATATGGAGACATTACTTGTACGGTACCAAATGCACCATTTACACCGATCATAAGAGTCTCCAGCACATCTTTGAACAGAAGGAGCTGAACATGAGACAACGTCATTGGGTCGAGTTGTTGAACGACTACGACTGCGTGATCAAGTATCATCCAGGCAAGGCCAATGTGGTAGCCGATGCCCTTAGTCGTAAGAAAACCCTAAAGCCTCGTCGGGTGCGCGCATTACAAATGACTATCCACTCTGACCTACCAGTGCAAATCAAAGTTGCTCAATCTGAGGCCTTGAAGACGGAGAATCTCAAAGCAGAATCCATGCGAGGCATGGAGAAACAGTTGGAGGTTAAAGCTGATGGAATCCGTTATTTTATGAAATGGATCTGGGTACTACAGTACGGGAATTTGCGAGAGCTGATAATGGATGAAGCTCATAAGTCACGTTACTCGATCCATCCAGGTTCAGACAAGATGTATCGGGACCTGAAAGAATTTTACTGGTGGCCGAAAATGAAAGCAGAGATAGCCACATACGTAAGCAGATGCCTAACTTGTTCAAAGGTTAAGGTAGAATACCAGAGACCATCCGGTTTACTCCAACAACCGGAAATTCCAGTATGGAAATGGGAGCAGATCTCAATGGACTTCGTCACGAAGTTACCTAGGACTCCCAGCGGATGCGATACCATTTGGGTTATAGTAGATCGCTTAACGAAATCCGCACACTTTCTGGCAATCCGAGAGACTGATCGAATGGAGAAGCTGACACGTATCTATTTAAGGGAAATAGTCTCTCGGCATGGCGTGCCGATATCTATCATTTCTGATCGTGACGCTCGGTTCACTTCTCATTTCTGGCAATCATTACAACGATCATTGGGAACGCGGCTGGATATGAGTACCGCGTATCACCCGTAAACCGATGGTCAAAGTGAGCGTACGATCCAGACACTGGAAGACATGTTGCGTGCTTGTGTGATTGATTTTGGCAGCAGCTGGGAAACTCATTTACCATTGGTTGAGTTCTCCTATAATAACAGTTATCATACCTCGATCAAGGCAACTCCATTTGAGGCACTGTATGGACGTAAGTGCCGATCTCCTATCTGTTGGGCAGAAGTAGGAGAAAGCCAACTTACAGGACCTGAACTTGTGCACGAAACGACTGAGAAGATCGTGCAGATCCGTAACCGTATGGTAGCAGCACGTGACCGACAAAAGAGTTACGCCAACAAGCGACGTAAACCATTGGAGTTTCAGATTGGTGACAAGGTACTTTTGAAAGTGTCACCTTGGAAGGGCGTGATTCGTTTCGGGAAATGTGGTAAACTAAACCCGAGATATGTGGGACCATTTGAGATTGTCAAACGGGTTGGTCCGGTGGCTTATCAACTGAACTTACCTGACAAACTCAGTGGAGTACATTATGTGTTC
This sequence comes from Flaveria linearis, assembly GCA_024085815.1. Classification (NCBI taxonomy): domain Eukaryota; kingdom Viridiplantae; phylum Streptophyta; class Magnoliopsida; order Asterales; family Asteraceae; genus Flaveria; species Flaveria linearis. The sequence goes on from CM044003.1 coordinate 22,686,654, forward strand.
CATGTTTCAAACCTGAGGAAATGCCTTGCTGACGAGACTCTCGTCGTTTCGTTAGACGAGGTACATGTTGACGAACAACTACGTTTCATCGAGGAACCAGTGGAAATTATGTACCGAGAGGTCAAGACACTCAAACACAGTCGTATCCCTATTATCAAAGTCCGATGGAACTCAAAGCGTGGACCAGAGTTTACCTGGGAACGCGAGGATCAAATGAAGAAGAAGTACCCACAACTATTCAACGATCAGGCACCTACTTCTTAAGGTATCATTTTTAGGATATCTTTTTCCTTAAATTTCAAGACGAAATTCCCTTCAACAAGAGGATGATGTCATAACTCTGTCAAAACCTTACAAATCGTTGAATCTCATGTAATTAACTGAACCTAATTTTCTAATTTTCGGGACGAAAATTTCTTCAACAAGGGGATAATGTGACAACCCGAGTTTTTAAATTAATACTATTTAAACTAACATTCTCAGTTTATCGTAAATTAATCCATTTCACTATTATTTAATAATAATAATAATAATAAAAATAATAATAATAAAAATAATAATAATAATAATAATAATAATAATAATAATAATAATAATAATAATAATAATAATAATAATAATAATAATAACAATAATAAAGTCCAGGGGGCAGTTTTGTAAATTTGAAACTTTAAAAAAATTTGTTTGGACATAAAATAATAAAAACAGAAACTGCAGGGACCATTTGTGAAAATTATGAAATTACAACCCAAACCCCCGCCCTTCCCCGCTTTTCCGGTCGCCGGCCGGCGATGCTCCGGCGCGGCTCTGGCGATCACCAAACGGCCATAAAACCCGTTTTTAAACCCCACAACGCACCCAAATCGATCGTGGGACAAATTAGATCGATAATGCTGTCTTTAATTAGGTAAAAAGCAGTCAGATTGTGAGTAATTGGCCACTAATCGAACCCACTAACACATACCTAACAAATTCCACTCGAACGATAATAATAATCGAATTAATCCAGTATAAATACTCCTCGATCTGTTCCTAAACGAATACACCTCTCAATTCCACCTGAAACATACAAAAATCTCTGATTCGATCACCTTCTTTCTTTCGGACCTGCAACTCTATCGAACACCACCCTCCGGCCCTTCTAACTTGAAATTGACAGAGGGCTTTGGATTATTAGCTTCATTAGAAGCTACCTGTGCAATTAATTTGATTAAAATCATCATTTGGGTACCTAATTAGTGAACCATTAGTCGCGGCTTGTTCATCGAGTGTTCATCATTAATTTATCATCCATAACAGGTAATTAAACACTCTTTTGATTCGGTTTTACATGGGGAACAAAAGCCCCATGGTTAATTCCATTAATATATACGTTTGGTTGATCAATTGAAGCGATTTGATTCTAGGGTTCATCTAGAATTGGGGGTTTTTCCGAGATTCCATTTATAAACAATTAAAACCGTTTATAACCGCGGCTGGATGCCTTGGTTCACTGGTTCTGTGCTTGCTTGCCAACTATGAGGTCACGGGTTCGAGACCCGGCACCCTCTTTTATTTTTTTAAAGCCTTTTTAAGCTTTAAAAAATACATAAAAATTTCTAAAAATTGTAAAAATAAGTTTTATAAACTTCCCTTATTTTAAATGCTTCATAATTATTTTCTGTAAATTTATTTCATTTAAAAACCTTAATAATTTTATAAAATATTATTTACAAATATTATACATAATTATTTTTATAAAAATACACTTTAAATAAGGGGTTGAATCACTAAATTATTATTTTGGGTAAACCATTATCTATATATCATTGTTTAAAGCATGAATATTAATATATATATATATATATATATATATATATATATATAAATGTTATTTAAACTTGTCTTGTTTCTTTCTCTAAATTAAAATGGTCAAATAGTATATTTCACTTTCATAGGATCATAACATAACCGTTTATATCATTTTATTAGATATTAAAACCCCCAAATATCAAATGAAACCCTAATCCTCGATTTAACGTAATCGTATTATATATATATATATATATCTATTTGTGTGCGTATTGCGCGTCAAACCGAACCGACCCAAATCCAACCAAATGTATCTATTCGCGTTGAACACATTTTAAAGACTGAACTACAATTAATAATAGGTGTTGATCGTGTTTGATCGTGCATTACCCTTATTCTTTGAAGCTCTTGTTCATTTCATTACATCAATTCAAGGTGAGTTTCACGGCCCCATTTTAATTTCTTTCCTTTTGGGGGAGAAAACATGCAAACACTATTTTTGTTATGGTTGCCAGTATTATTGATATCGCCTGTTATGTTAGTGGGAAACACATTTGAAAGTCCTTACAGTATCAAACCGTTAGTAACGTGATTAGTGAGATAATTTTGAGTAGTACTACTGGGTCTGACAAACCCCGCCCGGGCTAGTCGTGCTAGCTTGATTGGAGGTCGAACGAGTGCTAAATTGACCTAACGATTGCCACGGTCGGTTAAGACGTGGTGGAAAGGCACTAAACACACACAGTCAGCTTCGGTTTGAAACACTAACTAACTTGTTTATAGGCTCGCTACCTATCGATATGCATTATATACTAAACCATGTGAAACGCTTTTCTGACACATTTCTGGTTGATTAAACCATGTGAAACGCTTTTCTGACACATTTCTGGTTGATTAAACCATGTGAAACGCTTTTCTGACACATTTCTTGTTGATCAAACCTGTGGACTCACCAACTTTATGTTGACACATTTTAGCATGTTTTCTCAGGTCACAGAAACGCACAAGGTTAAGAACTCAGCTAGGATGCATGCATGGCATACATCACTACTCAACTGGCTTAATTTGTTGATACGCATGTTGAAACAATTCAATGATGATTTCTATATTTGAAACGCTTCCGCGAGTCTGAAACACTTATGATTGATTTAAAAATCTTATTACTTAATGTGATGTTTTGTAATTACTGTGTTTGGTGTAACTGGTGGTATCTGAGATCCTGGTATGTCACACGCCTGACGGTAAAATCCCGTTAGCGGATTTTGAGGGTGTGACAGAATATATGATATCGATGAATTTATTGGTGTAAATGATTTAAAGTCATATTCATTGACTCAAGGTTTTAAAGTTCAAACCTTCAACAACTTTAACAGTTCAAGGGCTCACTGATTTAGTCCAAGTATCATTCTTACTTGAACACTGATTTTAAATTAATTTTTGAATGTTTGTATTGTCTTCACCATTGAGTTGTTAATGATTTAGGTATTGTTACCGATTCAAAGTTATATTATACATTTCAGTTGATTTTGATCTTCCAGGCTTGGATTCGCCTATTCTTTGAAGATCTAATTTTTAATTATTATGACCATGAAACAAGCCAATATCATGCTTGGATTTTAACATGTAATTTATTACCAAGAATCAAAACACATCACTTTTTTAATCATTTTAAACTTTATACATAAGAATGATTATTATATCATAGCAGAGCAAATATGCAGTAGTTGATGTTAGCAATACATAAATGGTACTTTTCATTTCATTATGCGTTTAGGATATTTTTCATGCTAATTACAAGGTGATTGATCTTAAGGCCTTTAATGGTTAATTTCTCCCAAGAATGCATTTAATTATTGCATGTGGAAGTCTTCTATGTGGAAAATGAAGCAATAAAATGGTTGGTCTCATAACTAACATTTTTATGGTACCCACACTTTACGAGTCAAGGTTAGTATATTGTATAAGATTGTTAACATTATCCTAAGTTATCAGTTTTGTGGTTGCTTAGTGTTAATATTAAGGGGTTTCTATAATGTATTTACATGAAAAGTGGCATTGGAATGGTGACCTCATAGTTGGTCAATGAAAGAACTTATTTTTGTTTGGAGTCTGCTTTCTTTATATGCACTTGGCGAATACACTTTTTGTATAACTAAATTTTTTTACTTTACAATTTGCAGCAACCTCGTGTATCCCGGGTAGGTGGACCATATTATCGTTCAACCTACAACTAAATTACATGGCAATGGATACTGTCGTTTGTTAAGATATCTGATGTTACTTTGTACTTTTAGCTAACGTGCTTGATTTAGTTATATCATATGCTTAGTATTCTAACATTTATATTGCATGCTTTTGAAATATGTTTCTATTCTTTACTTGGACTTTGTATATTGTTCCATATTACTTGGCTAAAATTAGGACTTCGATTTTTTTAGTTAGATGTGTATTGCTATGTGTCAGTTCTTATCGGTTTAAACATCTCTTAAAATTCCATATTATGTATTTATTTGTTGAGCCCTTATTGATATGTATGTAATTGTAAAACTCTTTTTAATGATTTTTAACATAATTAAGCATCGAATTCAGTTTCACCTTTGAATGTAAATTAATACCTTTTTGGAATGTTGGTAGTAACACCTATACATCTTCTTATTGGACACAATGACATCAAAATTTGCATGATATTAAAAGCTACAGAGAGATATGTGGATAATTTAAGCCACTTTTAACGCTCTTCAAGGTCAAAGATTCTGAACAATACAATGAAGCCATAAGGGTTTTAGATGTTCTTCTAAGGCACCATGCTACAAAACAGTAAGCTTATGTTCTTAAACTGACTTTTAGTAAACTAGCTAAAAGCTAAGCTTTCAAGGGTATGAAGTTGATGATATATATTTATGTTGTCATGGACTCATGACTAAAAACTAATGTACTGCTTTTAATCATATAAATAAGAACAAATTATGCATAGCATTTGACACTTTAAAGCTTCATCACAAATCATTATTGTTTTTTTAGTTTTATTCATATAATTCTAACTCTCTTTTAAAGCTATATTATGTTTTATAATATCATGACTCTTGCGTATTAATTTTGATTTTCGTTTATATTGTTCTTTATTCAAGTGATATATAACTACATTAAATCAATAAAGCACTAAACTTTGCTATAAATTAGTAGGTTTTGTTTAATATTTTGAAAAATTCCAACGACGAGAATCGGGGGTCGGTTGAAGGAGGAAGAGGGAAATAAAGGAGCTATATGGAATCCGTTAGTGGTTTGGTTTTGATGCGAATTTAGTGGCATTTTTTGGTTGAAGTCTTTAGTTTCTTTAAGTAGTTTATTTTGATTCAAAATTAAATTTCTACTTCAAAATTAGTAAAGATTAAGATTTTAGCATTTGTTAATGGAATTGAGGATATTGTATGAAGGGCGTGATATGCAGCTGATGTTTGAGTTAAATATATAAACAAACAAACAAACAAACCCAGTATGTCACACTCAAGAGCAGGGTCTGGGAGTTTGAGTTAAATATATATGTTTTGAATTAGGTAGATACATCGAGGAAAACACAAACAAGACCCGCACAACAGATTCGACCTTGAATCTTTAATTTTTGACTGATCTGCTGTGGATTTCTTCGATTTTCATTCACAATTATCTATAAATGTTTATAGTCTACCGTTTTGGTGATGATTTAACTCGAGTTTAGTAGTTTACTAGCCATTCGTCGTTTCTTTAATTTTATAAAATATCTATTATATACTAGAGATGGAAAGAACGTGCAATCTTTGTGGGTTGTGAGAATGTCATTGGTGACGCTGCTATGAGGCCATGGGTCGTGGTGTTCCTCAGGGTCTCATTTTTACACCTAGGACTTTCCAAGCTTGTGGCAATTGCATTGACCAATTTCACAATCGTAAACGCACAGGCATTCCCACTAGTGTGTGTTTGTATATACATACATACATATATATATATATGTATATATGGGTCCGGTTCATTGCAGGACTTTCTTTTTAAAGAGAACTCCTGCAAGAACCTTTTCTAGTCATTGATTAGAGAAATGTATGGTTGAGATTAAAGGGTCACTAATGTTATTTTTCAACCAAAACAAATATGTAAATTAATTTGAGAAGGGTAGTTATGTAAAATGATATTGAAAATTCATATGGCAATCAGATTACATTTACTTGATTCCCGTGAAGTCCTCTCCAATATTTTAGGAACAAAATCATAGGACATTGTTCAACCTTCCAGTATTATAGAGATTGTAATTTCAAATATTCGTTGAGGAAGAAGAAGCTCAGAAGGTCGATTGCGCAAGTGTATTCAAGTATGTTAATTTTTAGTGATCCCTGTCGTTACTGTGACAACTCGAAAAATTTCACGATTTATGCAAATCTAGTATTTGTGTGATTATACAAATTCGTTTTTATATTTTTATTAGTATTTAATAATAATATAATAAAAAAATATAAATAAAAATATAAATAAAAATAACAATAATAATATTGTTAAAAATTAAAAAATAATAATAAACAATAATAATGATAATAATAATATTGTTATTAATAATAGTAATTTATAAAAATTTATTAAACTTGAAATAAATAAAAACTTGAGTCCAGGGGGCAGTTTTGCCAAATTTTAAACTTCAAATAAATACTTTGGACATAAAATAATAAAGCTTGTAAACCTCAGGGACTGGATGTGTAAATATTAAAATTTTTAAACTCCTTTCTCTCTCCCCTCTCGCGTTTTTCCGGCAACACACGGCCGGTCACCGGTGATGATTCCGGCGACCCCCAAAACACCAAAAATACGCGGTTTTTCATCAATCAAAAGCTCCCGACACATTTGAGTGGGAGTCTCGAACTCGTGGGCCACTGGAATTTGAATGATTGCCTCGTTTTGACCGGATTCCCACTTCGACCGAAAGTGAGGCCGACAACCATGAAATCAGGCACTAAACGATGATAATAATTGAATTAAATGCGCACACACAATATTTTTATCATTTATAAACTATCCCCGTTTCCAATTTCACACGAAACACAACACAACATCACCATTGATCATCCTCTTCGTTCGGACCTGCAACTCGTTCGAAATCCCACTTAGAACCATTATAAACTTAAATTTCCATAGGGCTTCTGATCATTAGGATTATTGAAAACTTCCTGTGAAGTTAATTTCATTTTCATCCACGTTTGATCATCGTTTGAATCCTCCCCAGGCCGCGACCTGTTCTTCGATTTATCTTGACGATTTGAACAACGAAACAGGTAATTGAACATATCAACAAACTCGTTTTTATGCAGGGATTAAAAGCCCTATAGTTAATTTCATTATCATAATCGATTGGTGGATCAATTTGATCCAAGACCGATTAGGGTTCATCGGTTTGGGGAAATGGGGTTTAACCTGTTTAAAGGAATTCGGGAAGGGTATGTATCGCGGCCTTGTGCCTTTGGTTCAGTGGTTCGGGTGTGGGAGTGTATGTTTGTGGTCACGGGTTCGAACCCGGCCACCAACATTTATTTTTTTAAGCTCTTTTTGGCCTTTTAAAAATACAGAAAAATTATTAAAAATTATAAAAATAATTTTTATAAACCTTGTTCATTTTAGAAGTTATATAATTATTTCTGGAAAAATTATTTCTTTAAAAACCTTATTTATTTATTTATTTAATTATTACAAATGTTATAAAATATTACTTATAAATGTTATAAATAGCCATTTTTATAAAAATAGACTCTAAGTAATAATGTAAATTATTAATTTATTATTAGACGTTATATTATCTGTAATCATGAATAAAACATGATTTTATAAATTAAATCATAAAATCTTACTAAATAATACATTATTTACTGAGAATCATAAATAGATTTCTAAATAAAATAATAACATGGATTATTACACACAATCATAAATAATGTTTATACATAATATAAATATGGATAACATAATTAATAATTACATAATTTATATTATTTATTGAACATAAATCTATTATGTTATGATTATTAATTATTGAACATAATTAATAATTAGATAAATTATATTATGTTTTATCATGTAAATATGTTATAATTTAATAATATGTTATTATTCATTATTTATACATAATCTATGTTCAGTTATAAAAACATTATCATATAAATATAATAGATAATTTGTGTCTATTTATAAAATCTTACAAAATTAAATATAAATTTATATTTAACGTCTAAGATTTATTTGGAACATAATGATATGTTAAAAATCATTATTAAACTAATTAAATATCATGAAATGTAAATCTTTAGTTATTAAAGAATTAACAAAATAACTAAATGATTTAATTATATGTTTATAACAAATCCCCGAAAACCATATCCTAGATCAATTGAACACCAGGTTCAAGATCTAACTTATTTAGGTTTTGGATTTGTATCTGTTTGCTGACGTGAAATATAATTCCTTAGCAGAAATTTACTAGCTTGTCAACACCACACAGGAACTGAGGTGAGTTCATAACAATTCCCCTTTTTAATCATTTAAATATTTTGGGGCTGGAATACATGTTGTAATTGAAATTACAAATTATTTTGTGTATTATGTTAAATAATAATTGAATCACATTTATGATTACATATGGTTACTATGAAAATCCTTCTCTGTATACTGGACTATAAACAAGCAGGGATCTTTTGGATAGTACTATCGGGGAGTGACTTACCCCCACAAAGGTTTGGACATGTGGTCCTTACTAAGATGCATAAAGATCTTATTGTCATTCGGGATGACTTGTTCTGGTGTGAGAAGGCAGATGTGCACTATATTAAGTTTGCCATTATAGTTCCATTTACAACCCATATGAGGATAAATGTAAAGGAGGATTTGCTCCCTCTGATTTGAAATTATTATGATAATATAATATGCACATGAAAAGGATTTTAAACTATGGTACATGGACAAATCCTATATGAAGGACTTGTTGGGCTTGTACATAGTGGGTATGTAGGATAGCGGGTTCACCTTAATAAAAAGGGTTCCGACAGGCTATTCATATACCGGTGAGTAAATTAAACTCACACTTTTACAGTAAATCCTAATTGAGGATAATTGATGATTTATCATTATGTTTTACTTACCTATGAACTCACCAACCCTGTGTTGACACTTGATTTACATGTATTCTCAGGTATCTACTAGGAGCTTATGGACATGCACGTAGGACCATATAAGAGCTCAAGATACCTATTGGTTATTATTTGAATTATGATTAAGAAATGTTGTCAAGAAAACAATCTATCTTTCATTTCCGCTGCTCTGATTATTAATGAAATGTTTATCTAAAACTTATCATATAGATAACTGCATCTCATGTGTGACTACTATGTTCGATCCTGTTTGTTCACCCCTCCGTGATAAATTCCAGACCCGGAATTTGAGGGTGTGACAGATTGGTATCAGAGCCAATGGTTATACTGAGTTAGGAACTGCATCTAGCCTATAGCCACACACAATAGTTGCACAAAGTAAATTGCCTTAGTTAGAGATCAAATAGGATTAAGAAGTTATATGCTTAAACTTAGATAGTTGTTTTCCTAAACATAACTTGACTCTTTGACTCTTTTCGATAATTCCTAAACTTATTCTCAACGACATGTGGGATCTACACTTATCATCGTGCCTAAATCAAATTTTTTTTTAAATTCGTCAAAGTCTGTGTCTTACAACTTGAAACATGTAATGCTGGAAGAGCGTGATGCCTGTATCTCGAGGCGTTCTGTCTAGGCAAGGTATTCGCATAAATCCAAATCAACCGATGGACCTGTTTACCTTACCTGGGAACCCTTGGGATGAGTATCTACTTATAGGTACGCATGTCTTCAACAAAGTTGTGATTGACCCAATACTTTGATTAGTCAACGTACTCGCTTTGATTTACAAATCAAATGATTACACCTGGAATATCTCATTGCTATTATGCCAAATTCTCGACTGTCGTTTTCATGTTGAATAGCTCATATTACCCAATTTCCATGAAAAATCCTTAATGATCTTTTAGAATGGCTTCTTGTCAAATCCGTTCACGGTCTAGAAACTCTGGCTGTAAGATTTCTGCTATTGTAGCACGTGAAGTTACTGCGATCATACACAAGTCTTTAAGGCAAATAGGTCAAATTACCTTGATATGTTCCATTCGGTAATCTAAGCTACGCTTGTCCTAACCTAAAGCGAGACTTGTTTCCTTAGTACTTGTGCCCTGTCGAATTTAATAGAAAAACCCAGTTTTCTTAAATTCCCATCTGTCCTACAATAATTGTCCATACTTTGAATATTTAATATAAAATGCATCTATTGAATATATCAAAGTGTGAATTCTCACCAAACAATTTCATGATAGATGGACGCACCAGCAGGCAGAGGCAGAGGTAGAGGATGTGCTAGAAGAACTGTCCCAACAGGGATGACTCCTGAAGAAATACAAGCCTTGGTCAATCAAGGTGTTGCTGCAGCCCTAGCCACTCAGGCTGCTCAGAATGGTCATCACTATTCATATAAGAAGTTCCTAGACTGCAAACCAGATATCTTCACTGGGGCAGAAGGGGCCATTGGGCTCATAAGATGGTTTGAGAAATGTGAATCCATCTTCGCTATATCTGAATGTCCCGATGAGAGTAGGACCAAGTATGCCTCCGGAGCCTTGAGTGGAGCTGCACTCTCGTTCTGGAAGACAGAAGTTTCAAGACTTACTCTCTCCCTAGCCAATGCTATGGATTGGGAGGAATTCAAACAACTGATGATGGAAGAATTATGTCCGAGGGAAGAAGTACAAAGGTTTGAAACGGAGTGCTGGAACCACAAAATGGTAGGATCTGAAATTGAAAAGTATACCACTGAAAATCATGAGTACGCAACTTTGTGTCCTCATATGATGGAGCCTGCTCACAGAAGAATTGAAGGCTATATCCGTGGACTGTCTCCGGTTATTCAGTCTATGGTCACTTCCTCCAACCCAACTTCAATCCAACAGGCTATTAGGATAGCTCACAAGCTGACTAATGAGGCTGTGGCTCAAGGGAAGTTACCACCAAGAAACAAGGGTAAGGGTATTGCTGCTGAAAGCTCAGGGAAGAGAAAGTTTGAAGATGCTAAAGAAAGTGAGAGTCAAGGTACAAGCAAGAAGCCAGATCAGAAAAAGCACCATGATAATCAGGGCATTCCGCCTAGATGTCAGAGGTGTGGCAAGCGTCACCATGGCAAGTGTACTGCAATCATCTACTACAAATGCAACAGGAGGGGGCACACAGCTCCTGAATGTAGAATCAAGACGCAAGATCAAGGAAAAAGGGATGGTAATCAGCAGAATGGTGGAAAGAAGGAAGTTATTTGTTTCAGATGTGGTGAAAAGGGCCATATTGCTAAAGACTGCACTGGGGAAAAGAAAGATACAGCCAAGGGCAGAGCCTTCGTGATTGGCAAAGGTGAGGCTCTAAAAGACCCTAACGTTATTATGGGAAAATTTTTGGTGAATGATGTTTATGCTATAGTTTTATTTGACACGGGAGCTGATAGAAGCTTCGTATCTAATACTTTCTATAATCACTTGATTGTAAACCCTGTACCCCTAGATGAGCCATATGTTGTAGAAGTAGCGAATAGTAAATCCTTGACCGCATCACAAATCCTGAAAAATTATACATTAGACTTATCAGGTCATATCCTACCAATAGACCTCATGCCCATTACTTTGGGAAGCTTCGATGTGGTAGTTGGTATGGATTGGCTATCCAAAAACTCTGCAGAAATTATCTGTAAAGACAAAATGATTCGTATCCCCCTACCAAATGATGAAGTCCTGTGTGTAGAGGGAGATAAGACTGGTGTCGTGATGGGAGTTATTTCTTACTTGAAGGCTCAAAAATGTCTTCGAAAAGGACATACTGCTATCCTAGCCTTAGTCACTGACAAAGATAAGAAGGAAAGGAAGATATAAGATGTACCCGTCGTCAGGGAATTTCCTGAAGTGTTTCCTGATGAACTTCCTGGGTTGCCCCCTAAAAGAGAGGTCGAGTTTTCAATCGAGTTAGTACCTGGAGCTACACCTATAGCTCGGGCACCATACCATCTCGCACCTTCTGAATTAAAAGAACTATCTGACCAGCTTAGGGAACTCCTTGATAAAGGATTCATCCGACCTAGCTCGTCACCATGGGGAGCACCAGTGTTATTTGTGAAGAAGAAAGACGGAACTTTCAGAATGTGCATTGACTATCGGGAACTGAATAAAGTGACGATTAAGAACCGTTATCCCTTGCCACGTATTGACGACTTATTTGACCAACTGCAAGGTTCAAGCATTTACTCCAAGATAGATCTTAGAAGCGGTTATCATCAGCTGAGAGTCAGAGACGAAGATATTATGAAGACGGCTTTCAGAACTCGATACGGTCACTTTGAATTCACAGTCATGCCGTTTGGGCTAACAAATGCACCTGCTGTATTCATGGATCTCATGAATCGTGTATGCAAGCCTTATCTAGACAAGTTTGTCATTGTCTTCATTGATGACATCTTGATCTATTCCAAAAATGAGCATGAGCATGAAGAACATCTGAGATTGGTCCTTGAACTACTAAAGAGAGAGGAGCTCTACGCTAAATTCTCGAAATGTGATTTCTGGCTTAAAGAAGTTCAATTCCTTGGTCATGTGATTGATGCTAATGGAATTCATGTAGACCCAGCTAAAATTGAATCCATCAAAAGTTGGCCTACACCTTCTAATCCAACGGAAATTAGACAATTTCTGGGACTAGCCGGCTATTATAGGAGATTTATCGAGGGATTCTCCAAGATAGCTCAACCATTGACCATGCTTACCCAAAAGGGGGTAGCATATCATTGGGGGTTCAAGCAAGAGGCTGCTTTTCAAACATTGAAACAGAAGTTATGCAGTGCACCTATATTGTCCCTACCCGACGGTATTGAAGACTTTGTAGTCTACTGTGATGCTTCTGTTCAGGGACTGGGATGTGTTTTGATGCAACACGACAAAGTCATAGCCTATGCCTCAAGACAGTTAAAGGCTCATGAGAAGAACTATTCAACTCATGACCTAGAACTGGGAGCTGTTGTGTTTGCTCTTAAATTATGGAGACACTACTTGTACGGTACTAAGTGCACTATTTATACCGATCACAAGAGTCTTCAACACCTGTATAATCAAAAGGAGCTGAACATGAGGCAGAGGAGATGGCTTGAACTACTAAACGATTATGATTGTGCCATCAAGTACCATCCTGGTAAAGCAAATATTATGGCTGATGCTTTGAGTAGGAAAGAACATGTGAAACCTCGTAGAGTACGAGCTCTACAACTCACCATTCAAAGCAATCTGCCGGCACAAATTTTGAATGCTCAGACTGAAGCCCTGAAAGAAGAGAACATTAAAGATGAAAACCTTCGAGGGCTAGACCAACAGTTAGAAGTTCATTCGGATGGGATACGCTTTATAGCAGGAAGGATTTGGGTACCCCTATACGGGAATCTTAGAAGCTTAATCATGGATGAAGCCCACAAGTCTAGATACTCTATCCACCCAGGTGCAGATAAGATGTATTACGACTTGAAGCTTGTTTACTGGTGGCCAAGAATGAAGGCAGATATTGCAACTTATGTCTCAAAGTGCTTGACTTGTTCTAAAGTCAAGGTCGAATACCAAAGCCTTCAGGAATGTTGACTCAGCCAAAAATTCCCGTGTGGAAGTGGGAAATGATAACCATGGATTTTGTCACTGGTTTCCCAAATCTCAAACGGGCAATGACACCATTTGGGTTATCATTGACCGTCTCACCAAATCCGCTCATTTCATACCCATCCGTGAGAAAGACAAGATGGAGAAGCTTGCAAGGGTGTACATCAAAGAAATTGTCTCAAGACACGGAGTGCCAGTGTCTATTATCTCTGATCGTGATGCACGGTTTACATCAATCTTCTGGGGTAAACTTCAGAAAGCTCTAGGCACTCGCCTAGATATGAGCACAGCCTATCACCCTCAAACTGATGGTCAAAGTCAAAGAACCATACAGACTCTTGAGGATATGCTTAGAGCTTGTGTTATTGACTTTGGAAAGAACTGGGAAGGTCATTTACCTTTGGTAGAGTTCTCATATAACAATAGCTATCATTCGAGCATCAAGGCGGCACCATTCGAGGCCTTATATGGACGTAAATGTAGATCACCGCTTTACTGGGCAGAAGTTGGAGATAGTCAACTTACTGGTCCAGAGTTGATCTTTGAAACTCATGAGAAAATTGTCCAGATAAGAGAACGCATGGCTGCTGCCAGGGATCGCCAGAAAAGCTATGCTGATAAACGCCGCAAGCCACTGGAATTTCAGGAAGGGGATAAAGTTTTGCTAAAGGTATCTCCCTGGAAGGGAGTTATACGCTTTGGGAAACGGGGGAAATTGAACCCTCGCTACGTGGGGCCTTTTGAAATTGTCAGAAGGATCGGCCCAGTAGCCTATGAATTAAATATACCTGCTGAACTTGGTGGTGTGCATAATGTTTTTCACGTATCTAATCTAAGGAAGTGTTTATCCGATGAAACACTTGTTGTGCCTTTAGAGGAACTGCAAGTAGATGAGAAACTCAGGTTTATCGAGGAACCAGTTGAAATCATGGATAAAGAAGTCAAACAACTTAAGCATAGCAAGATTCCGATTGTAAGAGTTCGGTGGAACTCCCGGCGTGGTCCTGAGTTTACTTGGGAACGAGAGGACGAAATGATGCGCAAGTATCCTAACCTGTTCAAGAATGTTGCCGGTACTTCTTAATTTTCGGGACGAAAATTCCTGTAATAGGGGGATGATGTGACAACTCAGAAAATTTCACGATTTATACAAATCTAGTATTTGTGTGATTATACAAATTTGTTTTTATATGTTTATTAGTATTTAATAATAATATAATAAAAAAAATATAAATAAAAATATAAATAACAATAATAATATTGTTAAAAATAAAAAAAACAATTAACAATAATAATGATAATAATAATATTGTTATTAATAATAGTAATTTATAAAAATTTATTACACTTGAAATAAATAAAAACTTGAGTCCAGGGGGCAGTTTTGCCAAATTTTAAACTTCAAATAAATACTTTGGACATAAAATAATAAAGCTTGTAAACCTCAGGGACTGGATGTGTAAATATTAAAATTTTAAACTGCTTTCTCTCTCCCCTCTCGCGTTTTTCCGGCAACACACGGCCGGTCACCGGTGATGATTCCGGCGCCAAAAATACGCGGTTTTTCATCAATCAAAAGCTCCCGACACATTTGAGTGGGAGTCTCGAACTCGTGGGCCACTGGAATTTGAATGATTGCCTCGTTTTGACCGGATTCCCACTTCGACCGAAAGTGAGGCCGACAACCATGAAATCAGGCACTAAACGATGATAATAATTGAATTAAATGCGCACACAAATATTTTTATCATTTATAAACTATCCCCGTTTCCAATTTCACACGAAACACAACACAACATCACCATTGATCATCCTCTTCGTTCGGACCTGCAACTCGTTCGAAATCCCACTTAGAACCATTATAAACTTAAATTTCCATAGGGCTTCTGATCATTAGGATTATTGAAAACTTCCTGTGAAGTTAATTTCATTTCATCCACGTTTGATCATCGTTTGAATCCTCCCCAGGCCGCGACCTGTTCTTCGATTTATCTTGACGATTTGAACAACGAAACAGGTAATTGAACATATCAACAAACTCGTTTTTATGCAGGGATTAAAAGCCCGATAGTTAATTTCATTATCATAATCGATTGGTGGATCAATTTGATCCAAGACCGATTAGGGTTCATCGGTTTGGGGAAATGGGGTTTAACCTGTTTAAAGGAATTCGGGAAGGGTATCTATCGCGGCCTTGTGCCTTTGGTACAGTGGTTCGGGTGTGGGAGTGTATGTTTGTGGTCACGGGTTCGAACCCGGCCACCAACATTTATTTTTTAAGCTCTTTTTGGCCTTTTAAAAATACAGAAAAATTATTAAAAATTATAAAAATAATTTTTATAAACCTTGTTCATTTTAGAAGTTATATAATTATTTCTGGAAAAATTATTTCTTTAAAAACCTTATTTATTTATTTATTTATTTATTACAAATGTTATAAAATATTACTTATAAATGTTATAAATAGCCATTTTTATAAAAATAGACTCTAAGTAATAATGTAAATTATTAATTTATTATTAGACGTTATATTATCTGTAATCATGAATAAAACATGATTTTATAAATTAAATCATAAAATCTTACTAAATAATACATGATTTACTGAGAATCATAAATAGATTTCTAAATAAAATAATAACATGGATTATTACACACAATCATAAATAATGTTTATACATAATATAAATATGGATAACATAATTAATAATTACATAATTTATATTATTTATTGAACATAAATCTATTATGTTATGATTATTAATTATTGAACATACTTAATAATTAGATAAATTATATTATGTTTTATCATGTAAATATCTTATAATTTAATAATATGTTATTATTCATTATTTATACATAATCTATGTTCAGTTATAAAAACATTATCATATAAATATAATAGATAATTTGTGTCTATTTATAAAATCTTACAAAATTAAATATAAATTTATATTTAACGTCTAAGATTTATTTGGAACATAATGATATGTTAAAAATCATTATTAAACTAATTAAATATCATGAAATGTAAATCTTTAGTTATTAAAGAATTAACAAAATAACTAAATGATTTAATTATATGTTTATAACAAATCCCCGAAAACCATATCCTAGATCAATTGAACACCAGGTTCAAGATCTAACTTATTTAGGTTTTGGATTTGTATCTGTTTGCTGACGTGAAATATAATTCCTTAGCAGAAATTTACTAGCTTGTCAACACCACACAGGAACTGAGGTGAGTTCATAACAATTCCCCTTTTTAATCATTTAAATATTTTGGGGCTGGAATACATGTTGTAATTGAAATTACAAATTATTTTGTGTATTATGTTAAATAATAATTGAATCACATTTATGATTACATATGGTTACTATGAAAATCCTTCTCTGTATACTGGACTATAAACAAGCAGGGATCTTTTGGATAGTACTATCGGGGAGTGACTTACCCCCACAAAGGTTTGGACATGTGGTCCTTACTAAGATGCATAAAGATCTTAT
Organism: Flaveria linearis; assembly: GCA_024085815.1. Classification (NCBI taxonomy): domain Eukaryota; kingdom Viridiplantae; phylum Streptophyta; class Magnoliopsida; order Asterales; family Asteraceae; genus Flaveria; species Flaveria linearis. The sequence goes on from CM044003.1 coordinate 22,703,707, forward strand.
TGTCATTCGGGATGACTTGTTCTGGTGTGAGAAGGCAGATGTGCACTATATTAAGTTTGCCATTATAGTTCCATTTACAACCCATATGAGGATAAATGTAAAGGAGGATTTGCTCCCTCTGATTTGAAATTATTATGATAATATAATATACACATGAAAAGGATTTTAAACTATGGTACATGGACAAATCCTATGTGAAGGACTTGTTGGGCTTGTACATAGTGGGTATGTGGGATAGCGGGTTCACCTTAATAAAAAGGGTTCCGACAGGCTATTCATATACCGGTGAGTAAATTAAACTCACACTTTTACAGTAAATCCTAATTGAGGATAATTGATGATTTATCATTATGTTTTACTTACCTATGAACTTACCAACCCTGTGTTGACACTTGATTTACATGTATTCTCAGGTATCTACTAGGAGCTTATGGATATGCACGTAGGACCATATAAGAGCTCAAGATACCTATTGGTTATTATTTGAATTATGATTAAGAAATGTTGTCAAGAAAACAATCTATCATTCATTTCCGCTGCTCTGATTATTAATGAAATGTTTATCTAAAACTTATCATATAGATAACTGCATCTCATGTGTGACTACTGTGTTCGATCCTGTTTGTTCACCCCTCCGTGATAAATTCCAGACCCGGAATTTGAGGGTGTGACAGTTACGTTTTAGAAGATTGTGTATAAACTTCAATTGTTGATTAAGCATACATGCATTACTCATTCTGGTGTAAAATCAATGTGTATTAGGGTTCAATATAAAGGGAGAAAGAGTCTGATGTTATTATTCGTACATTAATTTATGGTTTTAATAAAGATACACAAACCAATGGGTATATTATCTGTTGAATTAGTATTTGATTTTGACAATTGTAGGCATTTAGGGTTTTTAAATAATCTATGCTTTGAAGATTTAATACTGAGTAGATTGGGGTTTTTTTGGAGTATATTTGTCAGAGTGGTTGTGTTGCATAGTTAATATTCGTATGTGTAAAACTTAGTAAAAAGTAGGGAAAAGTATTCGGTTGTTCATGGAAAACAAGATTGAGTCTGTATTCATATATGTAAATAGAAATTATATATTACCTTGCGTGTGTAGTGGAACGTGTAATAATATGGTCCATCATCATTCAAAATTGATATTTCTTACAGTTGTTTGAAAATTTTAGGATGTGAGATTTGGATGTGTAGGTAGTTGATAGTTTTATGCTTCATAATCTTATTTGTTGTGAGATAATAATTAAATTGTTGTTAGAATGAAGGAAATTGTATTCATGTGAAAATATGAACAGTAGATTAGTCTCGATTTGTATGTGTAACTTTGTATTTAAAACTCTAAATAAAAATATAGATTACACTGTTACGTATATGTAAATAAGGGTTAATGTATGATAACTAAGGATATAAGTTTCTTTTTTGTATTAATGAAATGAGCAATACAATATATGTATTGATATACATGGGTATGCAGTTGGTAAATATCAAGTTGTTGATATGTAAAGGACATTTATTTTCTTTCATGATATTTTATTCAAGAAAACGAGTAGCTCGTCAAGATGTCATCAAGTAAATGTATAAGTTATATGTGTCTAACTGTAGGTTATCTGTAATTTATATATTTTGTTAACGGTTAAGTGGTTTTACGTGTATGTAGAAAGAAGAAGTGAAAAAGTGAAGTATAGCATATTTAGCCGATTTTATGAATAACGTGACAAATCCAATTGCTCGTGATGATCCAGAAGGAAGTGTACAAAAAGAAAGTGTACGAAAAAAAAGTGTACGAAAAGAAACAGGTAAAATGCTGGAATGTTGTAGTGTGGTTAAGAGTTAAATTTAATGAAATATATGTATTATGAACCTGTAAAATAAATTTATTATTTTTTGTGAACCCTTTATACACGATTTACAAATATATATGTTTGATTTACGTATATGTAAATGTTAAGGATACAATGTGGGTTGAACTATGAATATGCTTATTTTCATATATGTAAATGAGTAATACAACACAATCATAGTAACTTATTAACATAATGATTTTTAAAAGGGTGTGGGTTGAAACTTTTGGATAAGCATGTTTACATATATGTAACTCGATGTAACAATACAATCACAGTAATAAAAAATACCAAGTTTTAATAATGCTTCAGAGAAAAAATCAAATACAGTAGCAAACTCTAAATACTCAACAATAATACAACAAAATTAAACAAAACAGAGAATATAAAAACGTTTTTTATTTATCAATCAGTGGACATAATTTGAGTATCATATGAGAATTCTTAGCATTATGGTAAGTGAACACACGATAATAATGACAAAAACGTTTCCTCCTCTATTCATAAATGCGAGCACTGATACCTCCTTTGTTGACAAAAACATCATTCACTATTTGATCAACTTGGTTTTGGTTCGATTCGTCAGCAAGAATATTCGGTCTCATATTGTTAGAACTCGACATAGCATATGAATATAGAAAAAAAACCAATTCAGCAGATGTGTGTTGTCACACCCCCGCTTATAGCGGAAACACGAGGATGTAACGGACGGGATCGTCATAACACCTGGTTAATTTATAGAGACAAAATAAATGCAAAAATCCACGTGTCACGACGTTACCCGACACAATGATAACTTGTGTCATGGTTAGTCAGTTCCACGACTAGCATAGTCTATTGAATTAATAAAACCAAATACAACATGAAATACAACCAACAAAAGTTCAACATAGCATTCATGAATGAAATCAAATGATAGTCAAACACTAGTGCAAGTCTACTGAAATCCTGAGGGTCTCTGCTAAGGCATCGGCTCAAGCTATCCTCTTTGATTATGATCACCTGAAAAGATATGCTCAAAAATGTCAACAATAATGTTGGTGAGCTTCGCAGGTTTGAATTATAAACATGTAATTGATGCTGTATAGAGTTTGTTGTGGAATACCGTGCATACAGTTATGTCACATCCCGGTGGAAGCGTGAACGATACGGGTGGAATGTGACTAGTTTTATCAGAGTGCATTGTTTATAGTAAATAAACACAGATATAATAGAAACATAACACAGACATGCTTTTATTACTAATATTCGAGATTACATCTTATACATAAGTTTTCAAAATTAGATATAATCTTTCTACAACTAGATTAAACTACTGCATGTCTTCAGATACGGTGGAAATGTGCATCCACATACACACTAAAGTCAACTATGTTGACTGTTAGTGTCACACAAACCCTTCCAACAACTTCTCCCCAACCGTTATGGACCTCAAAACTAAAGTCAAAGGTGTTAGTCATCGTTTCCTGAAAAAGTATACTTAAACCAGTCAACAAAAATGTTGGTGAGAACATAGGTTTAATCCAGACAAAATATTTTGTTGATGTATCAATTACAACCAAACCTGCTCACAACATATTCATACTGTCACGAAATAATCATAAAATCAGATAATATTACATCCTAACCCCCATTCGGTTAGATGAAGGAAAATAGTAGCAACCCTCATCCGGTTAGTACAAATTTCTCCTAAGTAGCGCTACCAATATTATTGATCGGTTCCTCATTCGAACTAATGATTGTGTCGCAAATAACAGTATGTAAACAAAAATATTTTCAAAATAATACATCAACTCAAACAGTATACTTTTTCCCCCAAAACTTTACTAAATACCAAACGGTTTAAAATAGGGCTATGAACTCACCGTGTCCTCTCACTTGAACCTAACAAGATAGTTCACAGTGTTAGACAATACTTCAAATATTTTTCTGGTTTTTATTGACTGTAAAAGATTTATTCCAGATTTCTCAAAAATCACAAAAATAGCTACTGACTTCCAAAAATCACCAAATCTTGTAAAACATAAGTCTGGACAGTTTGTAGCTTCCCATAATTTCCATGATACTAAATTCCCAACAGATTATTTTATGTAAATCCCACAATATTCCCAAAATTCATCAAAATACCTACTGCTCTTCAATAAATCCTCATAAATTCATAGAATTTTGACTAAAAATTTAGTAGCATCACATAATTTTTATAGCATCACAATCTTAACAGATTATTTTCTATAAATTTCATAATATTCACATAAATAGTTAAAAATAGCTTCTGTTCACGAAAAATTCCCAAAATTTTACAGAAGATTTCTTCTGTAAAATCAATGATCACATAATTATCTCAAAGTCCAGATCATAACAAAGCAGTTTCTGTAATTTCTACAATAATCCAGATCATAACAGAGCAGTTTCTGTAATTTCTACAATAATTGAAATATTTAGAAAAAATACTTATACTAATCCAAAAATTATGAAAATTACGTATTCTACAGCCCCATATTTAATATTACATCTATGATTTTATCAGAATTTATTATTCATTTTAAGTATTTATTCTGAGTTATTTACTACAGAACATATAAAAATTCGTATCTTAATCATAATAAGGGATAAAATTCTGAAATAATTCCAAAGGCTTTTATACCTCGAAGGAATCATTCTGTAAATTTATCAGAATTTTCCCGAATTTATTTCTATTTTTGATAATTTCTTCTATTTTCTATTACAAAATAATTTATATAAATTATTTTACTTATCAAAATTTTATCAAAGTTTCCAGTTTAATATTTCAGTATAAAAACAACAGTTTTTCAATGTTTATTCCCACAATTGCTTTCATTTAATATTTACTTGATTTTTCTTAAAAATTACAATATTAACTTGTAAATTCATGATTTTTGTATTTTTAATCATAAGCTTCTGAGTTTTGGTAACTCTTTACTCATGATTTAAGGATTAAAACTTCCAAAAATTGGTTTTGGTGGTTAAACCTTTTATATACATATCAATAGGTATGTATATATATGTTTTTTTAACATATATGTAACAAGACTTTTATCACCTTTGATGATGGTCTTGATGGTGTTTTAGCTTCTGAAATCCGAGAACAAGGTGGTGAGGATAGGTGACCGAGATGAAAGCGATGGTATACGGTTATTGATGGTGGTGTTGATGATGGTTCGCAAGGATGGTGAGGTGGTTGTTTGTTTTGTGGAATCCGAGAGGTAGAGTGAGGGACAGAAGGTGTTGCTCGAGGGTGGTGATGTGAAGGTGGTGCTGGAGATTGGAATCGAGGGAAATAGAGGCAAGGTGATCGATGGTTGCGGTTTATAGACCAAGGGGTGCAAGGAAGTGGGTGTTGATTGTGATGTGTTTGTGTTTGTGTTATGAGGATTTATGAAGACCTTTGGCCAGTAGCACCTCATGGGGTCTATCTCCTAGCCTTGATGAGTAATATTTCTAGCTTTGCTAGGTGTCCAACTTAGAGATACTAGGTGGCGGTTTACAAGAGTTTTATGGTGTGAATGGGAGGTGACCGAGGGATGCCCTTGGAATTGCCATATTCCCTTTGTAATGATGAAGGTTCTCAAGTGTTGACTAGCAATCTTCTAGGTTCAATGAATTATGATGGCGATAAGGTGGTGGTTTGGTGATTTCGGGTGTGGTATTGCACAAGGTGGCCGAGGGTGGTGGTTTTGGAAAGGAAGTCAAATAGAGCAAGTTACTTAGTCACATGGATAGGACAAGGTGATGTGGTAGTGGGTTAAGTAAGGTGACCGAAGGTGGTGGTGGTTTTGAGTGATATCTTGATGGTTTCGGGTGGTGAGGTAATTATAAAACCGAGGGTGTTTGGGAGGGTGGTTTGGGTGTTAGTTTTAGGTTTTAAGTTTAGGTTTTTAGTTGATGTTTGATTTGATTATGTTTATTGGTGTTTTAGTATGTATATATATACATATATATAGGCATTATTCACGCATGTATATGTAGATTTGTAGCATAAGTATATGTATCCATAGTTTACAAATATAACATAACTAATCACAAGCTCATAATACGTATATCTATAATATATTTATATACACGTAAACGTATATATATATACATTCTAACCGTACCCAAATACAAGCATACTAAAGAATTTTTCCATGTATATATACATATGTAAACATGCTTATGTAAAATTTTGTATTTATATACTCGTACGTGTGGGTTTTGGATATATATCATACACGCACACGAGAATACTCAACTTATATATATGCATGCAAACATGCATACGTAAATTTTTTATAGATATACATACATATGTGTGAGTTTTGGGTACACATACCCTTTCATACGTACGTTATTTATTAATGTATAAGCATGCATGTAACATGCATACGTACTTTCATAGTCATATATACTCAAATATATATCATATTAAAGACACAAATTATATATTTTTATAAGGTATATACACATATATATAGATGAATAATTTTAATTATGTGTACTTTAGTAATTAATTTGTATGCATGCAACCATGAATATATATTTTCATACTAAAAATAATATTATTATGGTTCATGAAATAAAAATAAGTTTTTGGGTTGTCACATTCTCCCCCCGTTAAAAGAATTTCGTCCCGAAATTCAGTGGAGTATGCTTTAGGAACTTAAATAAGTATTACCTTTGAACAGGTGAGGGTACTTTTTCTTGATCTCATCTTCCCTATCCCAGGTGTATTCCGGTCCTCTTTTTGCATTCCACTTAATTTTCACTATGGGAATTTTACTTCTTCTTAACTTCTTTATTTCTTTTCCCACAAAAGCTATTGGTTCTTCCACAAAATGCAGTTTCTTATCCACCTTTATTTCTTGAATTGGCACTACCAGAGTTTCATTGGTTAAGCATTTCTTGAGGTTGGACACATGAAATGTGTTGTGTACTTCACATAATTCCTGTGGTAATTCCAACTTATATGCTACCGGACCAATTCTATCAATAGCTTTAAATGGACCAATATACGTAGGGTTTAGTTTACTGGATTTTCCAAATCGAAAGATACCTTTAGAGGGTGATATTTTTAGGTAGACTCTGTCTCCAATTTGAAATTCTAAGGGTTTCCTCCGTTTGTCTGCATAGCTTTTCTGTCGATCACGAGCTGTTTTAACCTGTTTTTAATTTCAGTGATCTTGTCTGTGGTTTCTTGGATTAGTTCAGGACCTGTGAGTTGTCTATCACCTATTTCATTCCAGCATAAAGGTGACCTGCATTTTCTTCCATATATAGCCTCAAATGGTGCTAACCCAATACTAGAGTGATAACTATTATTGTATGAAAATTCTATTAAAGCCAAGTGACTATCCCAATTTCCACCAAAGTCTATAGCACAAGCCCCTAACATGTCTTCAAAGGTTTGTATGGTTCTTTCACTCTGTCCATCGGTCTGTGGATAATAAGCTGTACTTAGGTTTATTTGAGTTCCTAAAGCTTTTTGCAAAGTTTGCCAGAATCTAGAAGTAAATCTGCTATCCCTATCTGATATAATGGATACAGGTATTCCATGTCTAGACACAATTTCTTTAATGTAGATTCTTGCTAATCTCTCAATCTTGTAATCTTCATGAAAAGGTAAGAAATGAGCAGACTTAGTTAGTCTATCAACTATAACCCAAATTGTGTCGTATTCATTTCTGGTCCTGGGTAACTTATTTATAAAATCCATTGTAATTTGATCCCATTTCCATTCTGGGATTTCTGGTTGTTGCAAGTATCCTGAAGGCTTCTGATATTCAGCTTTTATTCTGGAGCAAACATCGCATTGTTCCACAAATTCTCCAACTGATCTTTTCATACCTGGCCACCAATATTGGCTTTTCAAGTCTTTGTACATTTTGTTATTTCCTGGGTGTACAGAGTATCTTGACTTGTGAGCTTCTTGCAGAATAGTTGTTCTAATTAGTTTACTGTCGGGTATCCAGATCCTTCCGTTGAATTTCAGAATTCTATCTGCTTCTTCTTTTAACTCTTTCCTTTGCCCTTTCAGTGTCAGCATGTCTTTTTTTTGAGCTTCCCGAATTTGACTTAACAAATCTGAACGTAATTCCATTTTCATTGCTCGTACCCGTAAAGGTTTTGTCCTTTCTTTTCTACTTAACGCATCAGCTACTACATTGGCCTTTCCTGAGTGATACTTAATTTCACAATTATAATCACTTACTAACTCTACCCATCTTCTTTGTCTCATGTTTAACATCTTCTGATCAAAGATGTGTTGCAAACTTTTGTGGTCCGTATATATTATACACTTAGTTCCATACAAGTAATGTCTCCAAATTTTCAGTGCAAATATTACAGCTCCTAATTCTAGATCATGGGTGGTGTAATTCTTTTCATTACCTCTAAGTTGTCTAGATGCATATGCAATCACCTTATCTTTCTGCATTAAAACACATCCAAAGCCTTGATGAGATGCATCACAATGGACTATGAAGTTATCAGTTCCTTCAGGTAAAGCTAACACAGGTGCACTACATAATTTATTCTTAAGAAGTTCAAAGGCCTCATTCTGTTTTTCTCCCCATACATACTTTTTATCTTTCTGAGTCAATTCAGTCAACGGTTGAGCTATTCTTGAGAAGTTTTCTATAAATCTTCTATAGTATCCTGCTAAGCCTAAGAATTGACGTATTTCTATTGGGGTCTTTGGAATTTCCCATTTCTTAACTGATTCTATCTTTGCTGAATCAACCTGTATTCCATCTTAGTTAACTACGTGTCCAAGGAATTGTACTTCTCTTTTCCAAAATTCACATTTTGAAAATTTTGCATACAACTTTTATTTTTGTAATAGTTCCAAGGTTAACCTGAGATGTTGTTCGTGGTCTTCCTTACTCTTAGAATAAATTAGAATGTCATCAATGAAGACTATAACAAATTTATCTAGGTAAGGTTTACACACTCTATTCATCAGGTCCATAAATGCTGCCGGAGCATTGGTTAACCCAAATGGCATCACAAGGAATTCATAATGACCATATCTAGTTCTAAAAGCAGTCTTAGAAATGTCATCTTCTTGTACCCTTAACTGATGATATCCAGATCTTAAGTCTATTTTCGAGAAATAACTAGATCCTTGTAGTTGGTCAAACAGATCATCAATTCTAGGGAGTGGATACCTATTCCTTATAGTAACTTTTTAAGTTCTCTATAATCAATACACATTCTAAAGGTTCCATCATTCTTTTTAACAAATAAGACTGGTGCTCCCCAAGGGGATACACTAGGACGTATGAATCCTTTATCTAACAATTCCTGTAACTGAGTCATGAGTTCTTTCATTTCAGTTGGTGCTAAACGATAAGGTGCTTTGGCAATAGGGGCTGTTCCTGGTATCAATTCTATTTTAAATTCTACCAGACGAGGGGGTGGTAGTCCAGGTAGTTCATCAGGAAACACATCAGCATATTCATTTATAATAGGAACACTTTACAAATTTTCCTTATCAAGTTGTGTATCAACAATATGAGCCAAGAATGCTAGACAATTCTTATTGAGGTATTTTCGTGCTTTTTCACAAGTAATCAGTTTCACAGTATTATTTGGCTTATCACCATAAATGCAGAGAATTTTGTTTTCCTTAGCCAAAGGAATCTTAATCATTTTCTTATCATAAATGATTTCAACATGATTTGCACTTAACCAATCCATTCCTATTACGATATCAAATCCTCCTAACTTAATAGGTATCAGATTTATATCAAAACAGTACTCATCTAAATTTAAGATGCAATTAGGAATGATTTCATCAGCTTCAATTATCTTACCATCAGCTAACTCTATCACATAAATGTCACGTAATTTTTCAGATGTTAGACTAATTGATGGTCTAAAAGTATGTGAGACAAAACTGCGGGTTGCTCCTGTATCAAATAATACTTTAGCGTACTGGTTATTGATGAGGAATGTACCCGTAACTACTTCTGGTTCCTTCCGAGCTTCATCATCTTGTATTACAAATGCTCTTCCCCGAGGGTTGTTCTGGTTAGCTGGAGCCTTACCCTTTCGTTGTGGACATTCGTTCCGGAAATGATTTTCACTTCCACATTGAAAGCAGACGGTTTTGGTGCTGGCAGGGTTTTTGCAGTCTCGAGAAACGTGTCCCTTCCTTTTACAGTTATAACACACCACTGTCATACAGTTTCCTGTATGATATCTCTGACAGATATTGCACTGTGGTGGTTTTTCTACTTTCTTTCCTTGAGTTGTTCCCAAAAAGTTTCTTGGTGCAGGTCGGGCTACTCTTTTCTGAGAACTTTCTCCAAATCTTTTTCCAGGATGATTTTTAGTCCATTTCCTTTTCTCTCCTACCTGTTGATGACTTAATGATCCATTCCTGATCATTTCATCTGTTAGACTTCCTGTCAGGATTACTGCTTCCTGGAAGGTTTTGGTTCTAGCAGATTTCACCAATCCCCTTATTTGTGGCACTAAACCCCAAATATATCTTCCTATTCTTTTGGATTTCGGGGTTATCAGGTGTGGTACTAACCTGGATAGTTCATTATACCTATCAGTGTACTCCCGATGTGCAGATCCTTTCATCTCTAATGCTAGGAATTCAGCTTCCAATTTTTCTATTTCATTGTACGGGCAGTATTTTTCTATCACGAGGTTTCTAAATTCTTCCCAGCTTAGCTTATTCATAATATTTCTACCTCTAGTATGTATTTCCATTTTCCACCAGGATTGTGCTTCTCCTTTTAAGGAATGTGAAGCAAACAGTGTTTTGATATTTTCAGCACAGTTGCTGATTTCCAGAACTCCTTCTATGTCATCTAGCCATCTCAAAGCTTGTACTGCTCCGCCTTTGCCATCAAATTCCTGGGGTCTACAGGACATACAGGTTTTGTAGGAGCATCCTTTTGACATTCCATTTAGGATTTCTTCTTCCTGTTGTTCTTCCATGTTTATGTTTTCAAGTCCTGCTGGTGGGTTTGAGGTAGTTCCAATATTCAGATTTTGTTGGAGTTAGGTAATTAAAGTAGGTAGGGTAGCTTCCAGTTGTTGGGCTACTATCTGAGATATCCTATCATTCTCAGTTGTATCAGGGTTCACGGGTGTTTCTTCCCCAAGTCTGGTCCTGGGTCGTCCCACTCGAGCTGTTCTCCTGACAGGCTGAGTGTTTCTTTTTGGCGGCATGATTCACTATACTGAATTTCAAAATTAGTATTGCAAATAAATATCTTAACACAAAAATTATTTAACATAATTCAAACAAACATGTTATCACAAAAATACATATATCAGTTAAGCTCTTATTTCTTTTATTCTAAAAAGTTAAACTATAAACTTTCAGTTTCTGCTAAGCCATTTCCAGATCCTGGTGAAGATACTTTTCTTGGGTGTCTTGAGCTTTTTAATATCCTTTTGGATTTTCCAGATTCCCATCTGTATCTTCTTATGTTTCTTAAGAGTCTGTCGGGCTGCCTTCACCTGATCCAACTTTGGCTTAATAATTCTATCTTCATCTTTAGGAGAATCAAGAGGTTGTCTTTCTAAATCCTCAGATTGCTTAGCTTTAAATTTGTGTCCACGTAGTATCTTTTTCCTAGGAGTCTTAATTGTATATCCTCCCATGTGTACTGGTGCACGTCTAACATAAAATTTTGTTTTATTCTCCATTTCTGTTGGGGTAATGTCCATAGCCTGTTGAGGTTCCGGCTCAGGTACTATTTCTTTAGGACTGCTATGGTATGGATCTTCTGAAGGGTCAGTTTCATAGCGATAACTATCTGAATTCATACTGCACAGTTTCTTAACAATATTTCACAGGAAGAGTTAGTCAAATAACTTATCAAAATTTTATTAGTAGCTTAATCATAAAATCACAGAATTTCACATACTTCATATAGCTTCACATAAAATCATAAAGCATAATTTTGAGCTTATGATTATAGTCTAGTTATTTACTTAAAATAACTAATTTCCTATAACCAATGGCTCTGATACCAACCTGTCACATCCCGGCGGAAGCGTGAACGATACGGGTGGAATGTGACTAGCTTTTATCAGAGTGCATTGTTTATAGTAAATAAACACAGATATAATAGAAACATAACACAGACATGCTTTTATTACTAATATTCAAGATTACATCTTATACATAAGTTTTCAAAATTAGATATAATCTTTCTACAACTAGATTAAACTACTGCATGTCTTCAGATACGGTGGAAATGTGCATCCACATACACACTAAAGTCAACTATGTTAACTGTTAGTGTCACACAAACCCTTCCAACAACTTCTCCCCAACCGTCGTGGACCTCAAAACTAAAGTCAAAGGTGTTAGTCATCGTTTCCTGAAAAAGTACACTTAAACCAGTCAACAAAAATGTTGGTGAGAACATAGGTTTAATCCAGACAAAATATTTTGTTGATGTATCAATTACAACCAAACCTGCTCACAACATAATCATACTGTCACGAAATAATCATAAAATCAGATAATATTACATCCTAACCCCCATTCGGTTAGATGCAGGAAAATAGTAGCAACCCTCATCCGGTTAGTACAAATATTCTCCTAACTAGTGCTACCAATATTATTGACCGTTCCTCATTCGAACTAATGGTTGTGTCGCAAATTACAGTAAGCAAACAAAATATTTTCAAAATAATACATCAACTCAAACAGTATACTTTTCCCCTAAAACTTTACTAAATACCAAACGGTTGAAAATGGGGCTATGAACTCACCGTGTCTTCTCACTTGAACCTAACAAGATAGTTCACAGTGTTAGACAATACTTCAAATATTTTTCTGGTTTTCATTGACTGTAAAAGATTTATTCCAGATTTCTCAAAAATCACAAAAATAGCTACTGATGTCCAAAAATCACCAAATCTTGTAAAACATAAGTTTGGATAGTTTGTAGCTTCCCATAATTTCCATGACACTAAATTCCCAACAGATTATTTTATGTAAATCCTACAATATTCCTAAAATTCATCAAAATACTTACTGCTCTTCAATAAATAATCATAAATTCATAGAATTTTGAACAAAAAGTCAGTAGCATCACATAAATTTTATAGCATCGAAATCTTAACACATAATTTTCTGTAAATTTCATAATATTCTCATAAATAGTTAAAAATAGCTTTTGTTCTTGAAAAATTACCAAAAGTTTAAAGAAGATTTCTTATATAAAACTAATAATAAAATAATTATCTCAAAGTCCAGATCATAACAGAGCAGTTTCTGTAATTTCTACAATAATTGAAATATTTAGAAAAAATACTTATACTAATCCAAAAATTACGAAAATTACATACTATGTATCCCCATATTTAATATTACATCTATGATTTTATCAGAATTTATTATTCATTTTAGGTATTTATTATGAGTTATTTACTACAAAATATATAAAAATTCTTATCTTAATCATAATAAGGGATAAAATTCTGAAATAATTCCAGAGCATTTTATACCTCGAAAGAATCATTCTGTAAATTTATCAGAATTTTCCTAAATTTATTTCTATTTTTGATAATTTCTTCTATTTTCTATTACAAAATAATTTATATAAATTATTTTACTTATCAAAATTTTATCAAAGTTTCCAGTTTAATATTTCAGTATAAAAACAAGAGTTTTTCAATGTTTATTCCCACAATTGCTTTCATTTAATGTTTACTTGATTTTTCTTAAAAATTACAATATAAACTTGTAAATTCATGATTTTTGTATTTTTAATCATAAGCTTCTGAGTTTTGGTAACTCTTTACTCATGATTTAAGGATTAAAGCTTCCAAAAATTGGTTTTGGTGGTTAAACCTTTTATATACATATCAATAGGTATGTATATATATGTTTTGTAACATATATGTAACAAGACTTTTATCACCTTTGATGATGGTCTTGATGGTGTTTTAGCTTCTGGAATCCGAGAACAAGGTGGTGAGGATAGGTGACCGAGATGAAAGCGATGGTATACGGTTATTGATGGTGGTGTTGATGATGGTTCGCAAGGATGGTGAGGTGGTTGTTTGTTTTGTAGAATCCGAGAGGTAGAGTGAGGGACAGAAGGTGTTGCTCGAGGGTGGTGATGTGAAAGTGGTGCTGGAGATTGGAATCGAGGGAAATAGAGGCAAGGTGATCGATGGTTGCGGTTTATAGACCAAGGGGTGCAAGGAAGTGGGTGTTGATTGTGATGTGTTTGTGTTTGTGTTATGAGGATTTATGAAGACCTTTGGCCAGTAGCACCTCATGGGGTCTATCTCCTAGCCTCGATGAGTAATATTTCTAGCTTTGCTAGGTGTCCAACTTAGAGATACTAGGTGGCGGTTTGCAAGAGTTTTATGGTGTGAATGGGAGGTGACCGAGGGATGCCCTTGGAATTGCCATATTCCCTTTTGTAATGATGAAGGTTCTCAAGTGTTGACTAGCAATCTTCTAGGTTCAATGAATTATGATGGCGATAAGGTGGTGGTTTCGTGATTTCGGGTGTGGTATTGCACAAGGTGGCCGAGGGTGGTGGTTTTGGAAAGGAAGTCAAATAGAGCAAGTTACTTAGTCACATGGGTAGGATAAGGTGATGTGGTAGTGGGTTAAGTAAGGTGACCGAAGGTGGTGGTGGTTTCGAGTGATATCTTGATGGTTTCGGGTGGTGAGGTAATTATAAAACCGAGGGTGTTTGGGAGGGTGGTTTGGGTGTTAGTTTTAGGTTTTAAGTTTAGGTTTTTAGTTGATGTTTGATTTGATTATGTTTATTGGTGTTTTAGTATGTATATATATATATACATATATATAGGCATATATTCACGCATGTATATGTAGATTTGTAGCATAAGTATATGTATCCATAGTTTACACATATAACATAACTAATCACAAGCTCATAATACGTATATCTATAATATATTTATATACACGTAAACATATATATATATATATATATATATATATATATATATATATATATATATTCTAACCGTACCCAAATACAAGCATACTAAAGAATTTTTCCATGTATATATACATATGTAAATATGCTTATGTAAAATTTTGTATTTATATACTCGTACGTGTGGGTTTTGGATATATAACATACATGCCCACGAGAATACTCAACTTATATATATGCATGCAAACATGCATACATAAATTTTTTTATAGATATACATACATATGTGTGAGTTTTGGGTACACATACCCTTTCATATGTACGTAAATTATTAATGTATAAGCATGCATGTAACATGCATACGTACTTTCATAGTCATATATACTCAAATATATATCATATTAAAGAAACAAATTATATATTTTTATAAGGTATATACACATATATATAGATGAATAATTTTAATTATGTGTACTTTAGTAATTAATTTGTATGCATGCAACCATGAATATATATTTTCATACTAAAAATAATATTATTATGGTTCATGAAATAAAATAAATTTTTGGGTTGTCACAAGTTATAAGCAAGCATGATCACATAACATGAGTTTCATACAACCAAACCTAATGACGTACACAAAAAAACTTGTCGGAATATATTCACCCAAGGCCCGTTCCTGGCAGTAGGGATGGTACTCACAAGTAACCATCTCGTCAAGGGTGGTGGTCTCAACCCAGTAGTACTACCAATACCTATCCGTTGGTTCCAAACCCAGAATTAATGGTTGTAAGAAGAACCACAAACATCATGTATGTATCAGAGTATGAAAACAGTATCACGTTGATTCTAAGTATGAAAATTGTATGTATGTTGTACAGCATTGAAAACTGGTGAGCATACTTTTCCCCCCATGCTTGAAAACATTGAAATCTTGTATAAACATAAAAAGGGACCACAAAACTCACCTTGAATTGAGATGTATATGAAATTAACAAGAGCTTCAAAGAATAAGGCAATGCACGATCAAACACGATCAATACCTATTATTAATTGTAATTAAGTCTTTAAAATGTGGTCATTGCGAATAAATACATTCGGTCAGATTCGGGTCGGTTTGGTTTGACGCACACGATTTGATATACAAACAGCACCATGTAATAATAATATCACTAATATTGATATTAATAATAATAATGGTATTGTTAAAAATAATCATAGTCATAATTATAATAATAATAGTTGTATTATTACCGAATTATATTCATAATGATATAGTAATATTAACCGAATTATATTAATAATGATATAGTAATATTAGTAAAGTTAATAATATTGATAAGAATAAGAATAATGATAATAATAATTTATTAGTCTAATCTATTAATTAAGGTATATTTTAAAAATAACCTATAGTTATATTTGTAAATAATTTGTGAAAATATAATTCCTACATTTATCATGATTAATCCATAATTAAAAATAATATAATGTCCATTAATAATTTGATGATTTAAATTATTATTTAAAGTTTATTTTTATAAAAATAACTATTTATAGTTTTTATTTTGTAAAGATTATTAAGGTTTTTAAATAAAATAAATTTACAGAAAATAATTATGTAACATTTTAAATAAGAAAAGTTGATAAAACTTATTTTTATAATTTTTAAGAATTTTTATATATTTTTAGAAGCTTAAAAAGCTTTAAAAAATAGTTGTAGGTAGCCGGGTTCGAACCCGGGACCTCCAACTCACACACCCGCCCGCAAACCAGTGAACCAAGGCTCCATCCGTGATAACCCTCGGTTCCATTTAATCTTAAACAGGTTTAACCCATTTCCCCCAATTTCATATAAACCCTAGTTCGATTTCAATCCAAATTGAACCCCGATTTGATCCTGTTAATGAATAATTTCATGGGGTTTTTGTTCCCCATGATAAATCGAGTAGATAGGTGTGTCTAATTACCTGTTTTGAATTGAATTGATGATAAGAACAATTAAGAACAAGCCGCGGTTATCTTGAATCCAAACGATGATCAAACTTTGATGGAAATCAAATTAATTGCATAGATAGCTTAGAATGATGCTAATTATTGAAAGCCCTATGTTAATTTCGTGTAATGGAACTCATAAGATAGGAATCGAATGAGTTGCAGGTCGAGGTTTTTATAGAGATCGAATTCGGTATTTAGGATCGTTTCAGATGGAATTGAGTATAAATACAGATTAGAAATGATTAAAAATTCGATAATGCGCGATTATTTTGATTATTGTTGCGGTTTTAGTGCACGATGAAGGTGGGTGGTCGGCCGAAAGTAAGGTGAGCGGGTTTGGTGGTAATCGCACTCGAATATTCAATTCACAGTGGGCACAGGTTCAAATCACACATATGATAATGTCTAGGTGGTTTAATTTGGTTAAAATCGATTAGTTTTGGGTGTTGGGGGTCGCCGGAGACCCGCCGGAATAATAGCCGGAGAAACAGAGGTGGTCGACGGGGGGGGGGGAATGGTTTTTAAAAATTTACACAAATGGTCCCTAGGGTTTACTATGTTTATTATTTCATGTTAAAACTTTATAAAACAAGTTTCAAAAATTGCATAATACCCCCTGGACTTTATTATTATTATTATTATTATTATTATTATATTATTATTATTATTATTTATTGTTATTATTATTATTATTATTATTGTTATTATTATTATTATAATTATTATTATTATTATTATTATTATTATTATTATTATTATTAAGGTTAACACGAACGAGTATACGAAAAATTTGATTAAAACAATAAATAGATTACGAAAAAAATAATAATTGCGTGAGGAGAGTTAACGAACTTTATGTTAATTGACAATCCTGTTAGGGACAGATGTCACACACATGTGAAACTTTATGAGGTAGAACAAATGTGAAAGTAGACTCACAATGTTCTTTGCTTGATATTGTGAGATGTCACAGTATCCCCCAGTTGAGGGAATTTCGTCCCGAAGTTCAACTGGTGCTAGGCCCAAGAGTGTCATCCTCGAATATATGTGGATATTTGAGTCTCATCTGATGTTCACGTTCCTATGTAAACTCTGGCCCTCGTTTGGAATTCCATCTTACACGAACAATAGGTATCTTGCTGCGCCTCAACCTCTTGACCTTTCGGTCCATGACCTCAATAGGTCCTCCACAAAATGGAGGCTTTGATCAATCTTGATATCCTCAATTGGCACGTGAAGTGATTCATCAGCTAAACACCTCTTGAGGTTCGATACATGGAAAGTATCATGTACACTGTTAAGCTCTTGTGGCAACCTTAATCGGTACGCCACCGGACCGATTCTCTCTGTGATCTTGAATGGTCCAATATATCTCGGGGCTAACTTCCTCTTCTTTCCAAACCATACGATCCCTTTCCAAGGAGAGACCTTAAGTAACACTCGATCCCCAACGTTAAACTCTAGCGGCTTCCGACGGTTGTCGGCATAGCTCTTTTGGCGATCTCTAGCAGTTTTAAGTCTGTCTTTGATTAGGAAGATCTTATCGGTTGTTTCTTGGATGATTTCGGGTCCTGTTAGCTGACTCTCGCCAATCTCGGCCCAACATAAGGGTGATCTACATTTCCGACCATACAGCGCTTCGAATGGTGCACACCTAATACTAGTATGGTAACTGTTATTGTAGGAAAACTCGATCAGTGGTAGATGAGTATCCCAACTACCACCAAAATCAATGACACATGCCCTCAGCATGTCCTCAAGCGTCTGTATTGTTCGTTCACTTTGGCCGTCTGTCTAGGGGTGATAGGCTGTACTCATGTCTAATCGAGTGCCTATTGCTTTCTGTAATGTCTGCCAAAAGCGTGAGGTAAATCGACAGTCTCGATCGGATATGATTGACATTGGCACCCCGTGCCGTGTCACGACCTCTTTGATGTACAACCTTACCAGCTTATCCATTTTATAGTCTTCTCGGATATGCAAGAAGTGAGCGGATTTTTTTAGTCGATCCACTACGACCCATATCGAGTCGTGCCCGCTTGGCGTTCTTGGGAGTTTGGTAATAAAATCCATAGTGATGTTCTCCCATTTCCACTCGGGGATTTCAGGTTGTTGCAATAATCTTGATGGTTTCTGGTGTTCAGCCTTGACCTTTGAACATGTCAAGCATTTGCTCACATATATAGCAATATCTTTCTTCATACCCGGCCACCGGTATAGATCCTTCAGATCGTGGTACATCTTGTCTGCACTAGGATGAACAGAATATCGAGTCTTATGTGCTTCATCCAAGACTAGTGTACATACACCTCCCCATCTGGGGACCCATATGCGATCAATGAAGTAATGTACGCCGTCATCCTTGCGACTCATTTGTTTATCCAACCCTCAGAATTCTTCTCCCGCAAGGTTTTCTTCTTTCAAAGCCTCACTTTGCGCAATTTGAATCTGAGCTTTCAAGTTTGTTTGAATAGTCAATCCCAAAGCTCGAACACGTAGTGGTTTTACGCGTTCTTTACGACTTAGGGCATCAGCCACCACATTTGCTTTCCCCGGATGATACCGGATTTCGCAATCGTAGTCACTAAGTAGTTCTACCCAACGTCGTTGTCGCATGTTGAGCTCTTTCTGATTCAGGATGTGTTGAAGGCTCTTATGATCGGTGTAGATGATGCATTTGGTTCCATACAGATAATGCCTTCGTATCTTAAGTGCAAATACTACAGCACCTAACTCCCAATCATGAGTTGTGTAGCTCTTTTCGTGCACCTTTAGTTGTCGTGAGGCATAAGCAATCACCTTATCTCTTTGCATTAACACACATCCCAATCCTTGATGTGAAGCATCGTAATACACCACAAAATCATCAGTTCCATCCGGAAGGGACAGTATCGGAGCATTGCACAGCTTTTCTTTCAACGTCTGGAAAGCTTGTTCTTGTGCATGTCCACAATCAAACTTCTTGTCCTTCTGGGTTAGCAGCGTCAATGGTTGTGCGATCTTCGAAAATTTCGCAATAAAGTGACGGTAATATCCGGCCAATCCTAGGAATTGTCGTATTTCTAAAGGCGTTTGAGGTGTATCCCATTTCTTCACAGCTTCAATATTACCGGAGTCCACATGAATTCCATCTTGGTTAACCACATGACCCAAAAACTTCACTTCTTGAAGCCAGAATTCACACTTTCAGAATTTGGTGAAAAGTTTCTCTTCCTGCAACAGTTCTAGAATTACTCGAAGGTTTTTTCGTGATCCTCTTTCGAACGAGAGTAGATGAGTATGTCGTCTATGAATACGATCACGAACTTATCTAGGTAAGGCTTGCACACGCGATTCATTAAATCCATAAAGACAGCTGGTGCGTTGGTCAACCCAAACGGCATGACCAAGAACTCATAGTGTCCATAACGAGTCCGAAATGTCGTCTTTGGTATATCCGCTTCGTGAACCCTCAGCTGATGATATCCAGAACGAAGATCAATCTTTGAGAAATGTGAAGCTCCTTGCAGTTGGTCAAATAAGTCATCAATTCTGGGAAGAGGGTATCGATTCTTCACAGTCAACTTGTTCAACTCGCGATAATCGATACACATACGGAACGATCCGTCTTTCTTTTTGACAAATAGAACCGGTGCTCCCCATGGCGAATGACTCGGCCGAATGAATCCCTTCTCCAATAGCTCTTGTAGTTAGCTAGATAACTCTTGCATTTCAGATGGCGCTAACCGATATGGTGCTTTTGCTACCGGCGTAGCTCCAGGAACCAACTCGATACGAAATTCCACCTGTCGTAGAGGAGGTAAACCCGACAAATCATCAGGAAATACTTCCGGATAATCTCGCACCACAGGAATATCTGCCAAACTGTTGCCTTCTTCTTTCTTTTCCACTACATGGGCTAGAAGTGCGTAGCACTGTTTTCGTAGACATCGTCGCGTCTTCATTCAAGAAATAAGCTTTAGAGTTTTTCCCGGTCGTTCTCCTTGAATCTTGAGTATCTCCCCATTTGGCATGGGGATTCGTACTACTTTCTCCCGACAAACAATCTCGGCTCCGTGTTTCGACAACCAATCCATTCCTACTACTACATCGAAACTCCCCAACCCAAAGGGTATCAAATCTATAGAAAAAGTATGGCCTTCCAGCATTAATGTGCAGCCTCTAACGATCTTATTAGTCTCTACAAATTCACCATTAGCCATTTCTATAGAGTATCTAGTTTCTAAACAACTAGGGTTCACACCAAGTAGCGAAACAAATTCCGAGGAAATGAAACTATTGTCTGCCCCGGTATCAAATAGTACAGATGCAAAGTGGTTGTTAAGAAGATACGTACCCGTGACAACATTCGGGTCCTGACGGGCGTCATTTGCTCCAATAACGAACGCACGTCCTCTGGCAGCACCCCCTTGATTCCCCTGACCCGGATTACCAGCTATGGCCAGCACTTGCTGCTGGTTATTTCCCTATTGACCCGGTGCCCTATTCAATCGAGGGCACGTGTTTCTGAAGTGATCGAGACCTCCACATTCATAACAAGCCCTGGCATTCCCGGCGGGGTTAACCGCGTTGATGGATGCTACCAGGTTCGACGCAATTCTACAATCCTTCGCTAAGTTTCCCGAGCGCCTACAGTTTGCACATATCCGACACGTCGTTGCTGGGGGATGGTGATAGTTACACTTGTTGCACTTGGGGTGCGGTCCAGTGTAATCCTTCCTTCCTTGTGTCACAGCCATAAAATTTCGGGCTGTCTTGGCCTTCTTATCGAATCTTCCAGCGTTAGACCTGCTCGTTTCCCCAAACTTCTTTCTCTTCTCTGTTCCTCTCCCCAGCAGCCCTGTTCTCACCATCTCGTCCGTTAGAGCGCCGGCCTTCAGAATTGCGCTCTGGCTCGTAGGAGGAGCAGCTGCTGTTGCCAACGCTCGGATTTGAGGCGCGAGTCCCCAAATGTACCTTTCGATCCTCTTTGATTCCGGTGTTACCATGACAGGATCTCAGCCTCTCGTGTTGATCAATTAGATTATGCTTGCAGCGGATTTAGCACATTAATTAGCAATTATATCAAGAACATAAAAGATATTGCAATTAAAGCATAAACATAGAGAGAGAAGAGTTCTGCGAAACAATAAATGTTCTATTGGTCGCACGTTTCGGCAATTAAAACTGTATGGTTACCCATCCTTTTATAGGCGGCAAAAGGATGGGTTGATGTCCTTTTTCTGACATCACTGAATATTCAAATTACAACTGACAAAAACATAAAACTACTGAAGATGTCAACAACTGACATCTTCTTACAAAAGTTCCTAAGTGCTGACAAAAGTAAACTACTGAAATCCTACAACGACTGAAGAACAAGCTCTTCAGTCGTTTATAACTACTGATACTATAACAACTGAAGAACATGCTCTTCAGTTGTTGTACAACTACTGAAACAAAATAAACTACTGAAAAAGAAAAACCACCACAACAACTGAAGAAGACTTCTTCAGTTGTTGTGACAAACTCTGAGTCTTCAGTACTTGGTCTTCAGACTTGGCTTCAGATGATATAACAACTGATGACTTCAGTAGATATCATCAGTTGTTGTCTTCAGTCTTTGTCTTCAGACTTTGTGCTTCAGTAGAAGGTCTTCAGTTCTTTAGTTCTTCAGCTTTTGATTCTTCAGTACTTGTCTTCAGTACTTGAAGTCTTCAGTACTTGTAAGATCAGTACTTCAGACTTTAGTACTTGGTCTTCAGTACTTTGGAGTCTTTCTTCAGCTGATATTCTTCAGTTCTTTGATCTTCATACTTTGTTCTTCAGACTTTGTCATAACAGCAGAAGGCTGGAGCTAAGATGCTCTCGAGTTTGACATTCAAGCAAGAGAACACAATAGCTGATGAGAGTCTTCAGATATTCTCGAGTCTGACATTCAAGCAAGAGAACATTGTAACTGATGGGAGTCTTCAGCAGTTGTAGCAGTGGCATGTGGGACTTAGAGATTTTCCTGATCTTGGCTCATTGGTTCTTTTGGTCCAACAAACTCCCCCTGAACCAATGCAGCCAAAACCTCTAATTATTGGATGTCCCACTTATTGATGGCATAAAGATTGGTCTATTTCCTTCTAGATCAGATTAGAAGTTGACCCAGATAAGCACTGGCCAGAGAGGTAGTCTCAAGTGTTTGTTTGGCTAAGTATGGATGGGAGCTCTGTCTTGGGGAATTGGACACAGAGCTGTTGTCCCAACCATGAGATCTACCTCCCATGTACAAGCCGGTAGGATTCTCGGGTGTAGGCCTGAAGAAAGATCATCTGCTCTTCTTTGGATAGATCTTCAGGCTCACCATCAAACAATCCCTCCCGACCGTACAGCTCTGAGATGAACTTGATCTGTCTTCCATTTTTGAGCTCAAGTGTTGTGATTTGCCTATATGCAAACTCATCAGGATATTTACCCTCCAACAACAGGTTGAGCTCATTCCTTTGGAAATTCTCAAGCTTCTTATAGACCAGACCCTTCTTAACCACCCTATTATCTAGCATTGAAAAGGGTGATTGGCCGGCTCTATAAGCTTTCTTGAATTCCTCTACTATTTCCCAGGGTGGTATTACAAGAGCCACAGAGATCTCTTCATCTACGATTCTCTTTAGTTGGCTCTTGTACCTCACAGGCATGTCCTTCTTGACTATCCTGTGAGACACCCTTGGGTCAGGCCAAGTTCTCACCTTATCCTTTTCATATTGAAAGGTTTGTTTGAGGGTGAATAATCTCAGAGCTTCTCTCTGCATGTTTATTATAGAGGTGGTAGCAGTATAACATTTGTCAATGCTTTTCAGCATTTCCTCATCATGTCTCTTTTGCTGCTCCTCCTCTTCTAACTTAACCCTCACAGTGTCCTGCTGTGAGGTGGGAGTGATGGTTTGTGGTTTGGCTTTGGGTAGAGGTATAACTGCTGAAAGTGGCAGGCTATCCTCCTCATCCTCCTCTTCTTCATCTTGCAGCCTCAGCACCCTTCTCTTCTTCTTCAAGGGTGGATCATTGGCTGCGGGTTTTGGTGGTAAAGGAGTTGGTTTTGTGGGTTGTGGTTGGGTTGTTGGTGTGGGAATGTTGGCAGGCACTGCTAGTAGCCTAGAGATAAGTGCTGGTTTGGTCAATTTTACTAGCAGTGTCCTGTTCCCAGCACCGGCTTCGGATAGGGCCTCAGCGACCAGTCCCTTAGTAAAATCACCAGCCGAACAGATCTTGGTGGTTATTGCCAAGAGTCTGTCCCTGGTCCATGCCTTGACATCAAGGACTGGTCTGCCCAGGTACTTCGAAATGAATCTACTCATAGCCTCAAGTTTCTTTTGATCCTCTTGGCTATAAGTAGACCATCGGTAGTTTATCTCTTTTCTCTCCATGTTCCTGATCTCTTGATCTAGCAAGGCAGTGTCCTTGTCAAAGCCTTGCCTGAACAGCTGTTCAATGACAGAGTTCATTGAACGGCTATGCTCAGCATCAGCCTCCTTGACAAGGGCTGCTAGATCAGGATCAGCCACCTTCTTTCCCTCTCCCTTATTCTTATCAGTGATACTGAAATCCTTTTGGATTTCAGCCACTTCTATATGCTCTACCTCCCTCACTTTCCTCTTCCCTTTCTCCCTCACCCTACTACTCTCCTCAGCCAACTCCCTCTCTACCACCACCTCTTTTTCTGCCTCTTTCTCCTCCTCTCCCCTCTTCCTCTTGTCTTGCACTGATGTCTCCCCCTTTTTGGGTGCATTGGTTGGGGTTTGACTATCAGCAAGAGCCTTAGATATGGCAACCTCCACCATGGGTTGTATATATGTGGGAAGCCTCTCATCCAGGGTCTGAATGACTATATCTTTAAGGATTGGTGTGATGAGAGGCAGGGATTTCTGGACGATAGCATCCAGCTGCTCAGGGGGGTTCTGACCCTGAGAGCTAGTGCCAGAAGCAGGGGCTGGTGGCTGAGTTTGTGGGAGTGGCTCAGTGTTTGTGAGACCTTCGGGTGAAGGTGCCATCTGTGGGGTAATGGTGGCAGATGGACTTCTATCCTGAGTCATTTGAGCAAGCAGCTCTTTGAGTCTGCTTATCTCATCCTCTAGGATAGTGTTTTGAGCTACTACATCGTAGAAGAAGCTCAGGTCATCATCAGCATGAGCTGAATCACCTGACCTCCTGACATTGTCAGGATGAACATGTCCTGAATGTGGCTCAGTAATGACATGTTCCCCTTGTTCATGGTACTGGGGACTTCTGGCCTCCGGATTGGATCCATCATCGGCCATTGCCTCTGGTGAGGTCTTAGTGATGTTACCAGCTTCACCCTGCTCAGATGTTGATGCAGGGGAAGTGGCAGCCTCACCAGATTGTTCTATCTCCCTAGCCACACTGGGAGATTGAACTGATTCTATGTGCTGTGGGCTCCTATCAGCACTTGTGCCCACCCCCTCTTCGGTTGGAGTTTCCCCAGTTGTAATAGGTTTCTGGGGAGAGGGTGGAGTGCTCAGATCGGTCAGCACTTTGGCTATTACCAATGTTGGGCTTAGTGGGGCGGTCTCCTCAATATGTGGGCTAGAAGCAGTGTGCACAAGGGGAGGACTGTGCTCTTCAATGGCAGTCTCCTCAAGTGAGAGAGACCCCAGTAATGTGGTTGCCCCAAAATTGGTTGCATCAGGCTCCTGTTGAGAGGAAGCCTGTGCGGTTGTGGTGGGTGGAGTCGTGGTACCTGCTGGGAGAATCGAACCAGCAGGCACATCCTGCCTTTGTGTGGCAGGGGCATCCTCAGGGGACTCATCTCCCTGAGTAGCCTTTTTGGGCTTCTTTTTGGCTTTTGGCTTGGTGGGGACTGTGGATTTGGAGGTGGAGGCTGTGGGTTCCAGCTGCGTGAGTTTTCGCAGCCGGCCAGCCTGTTTGAGTGTTTGGTCAGTGTTGTGCCTGGAGTATACCTCGGCTTGAACAGCCATGGCAGGGACCCCAGTGCCAACTAGTCCCTCAGCCTGAAGCTGGTTTTCGATCATGGCCATTATGAACCGTGGATACAAGTTCCAACGGTTAGAAAAAGGTTTTGTGGCCATGTCCTTGAGTTCCAAAAATAAAAGATCAGTAAAATTTAAAGGTTGTTTCTCAAGGATAGAATAGAATACCTGTTGCCACCTTGTGGACATCTGGTCCCACGAAGAAGTCTTGGGAGCCAGACACACGTTCACCATGTGGAAGATCAATCGTTGAGGGTCAGGGAAGTGTTTCTTCAACAGGGTGGAGGCGGAGAGGTTACCCTGGTAGTCATGGGATGTGAATGAGAGATCCAGGGTACCTTTGGGTAGGAAGTTGGGTGAGTGGCATCCTCCAGCTCTAGGGTTTGTCGTATGGTAGCTGGGGTGATAACCACGGGTTTGCCATTGACGGAGGACCGGAGAGAGACCTCGCCATCCTGCTCTCCGGTTTGGACGGTCACATTTGTCCAAAACTCCGTCAAGGAGTCGGTGTATAGAGTGGGGTTCAAGAGAAAAGCCGTTTTGTAAGGTGAGTCGTTCATAAGATCGACGGCTTGGTGAAACTTGGGCCATAATGGCGATTTTGTAAGGTGGGCGACACAGTTGTGTCGAGGTTTCAGTTGCATGTTCGCCATTAATGGTGTATGGGAATTTCAGAGGTTTGTAAGGATTAGGTCAAGTGAGGAGTAAATGCTCTGAAGGTGGGTTATTTATAGGGTAGGTTAAAGGTTGAAAGGAAACTACTGAAGGTTTGGTGTTAGTGATCAGTTGTTATAACAACTGATGACGTGGTTTTAACCTTCAGTGGTTGTAACATCTGAGGACTTGGTATTAGTCTTCAGTAGTTGAAACTACTGAGACCTTGGTTTTGTCCTTCAGATGTTGTAAACATCTGAAGAGTTACTCAGTCTTTAGTAGTTATGAACTACTGATGACTTAGTATTCTTCTTCAGACGTTGTAAACGTCTGAAGAGTTACTGTCAGTCTTCAGTAGTTATGAACTACTGATGACCTAGTATTCTTCTTCAGACGTTGTAACAACTGAAGACTTGGTGTTAGCCTTCAGTAGTTGTGAACTACTGATGTCAGTAGTTGTGAACTACTGAAGACATGGTATTGCTTCAGTTGTTGTAAACAACTGAGGACTTGGTGTTAGTCATCAGTAGTTGTGAAACTACTGAAGACATGGTTTTGTCCTTCAGTTGTTTGGGTATGAAACAGCAGCTGTTGGCATCAGCTGAAGAATAAAATTACTCATCAGCTGTTTCCGTCAAATCAGTTGTTTCATGCTAGCCTCGACATTTACTCATCAGCTCTTTGGCTGACTTTCAGATGTTTCATTGACCCTTCAGCTCTTGGAATATGCCTTTAGCTCTTGTGATCAGATGTTCACAAGGGCTGATGAAATTCTTCTGAGCTGGTGAAGAAATTTTGTCTTTAGTATTTGTGTAAGATTACACATCAGTACTTGTGAGCAAAATTTGTTCTTTAGTACTTATTTATTGAAAATCATACATCAGTAGTTGTAATCCACCTCACAACATCAGTTGTTTTCAATAAATAATGTACATCAGTACTTTGAGTTATTTTAGTCTTCAGTAGTTGTGAAAGAGCTGAAGACTAAATTACTCATCAGTACTTGTATTTGACCTAATACTCATCAGTAGATGTGAGTTAAGAGCATCAGCATAGGTCAAATCATTCAAGCTGCAGCATACCAAGCCTTAGTACCAAATTTTGGAATGTGGCACTATCTAAAGGCTTAGTAAAAATGTCTGCGAGCTCATCAGCACTAGGCACAAACTTAGGATCAATCAGACCTTTCTCATAGCAATCCCTGATAAAATGATGTCTGATCTCAATATGTTTGGTCCTAGAGTGCTGAACTGGATTCTTAACAATACAAAGAGCTGAAGCACTATCCATTAATAATGGAGTCTTAGTCTCAGTAATGCCATAATCCAGAAGTTGGTTCTGAAGCCAGAGTATTTGAGAGGTACAACTTGCAGCAGCAATATACTCAGCTTCAGCAGTGGATGTAGCAATTGATGTTTGTTTCTTACTCTGCCAAGAAACTAAACAATTGCCTAGGAATTGGCAACCACCAGAAGTGGATTTTCTGGTGACTTTGCATCCTGCATAGTCACTATCAGAGAAAGCAACTAATTTGCAAGAATGCCCAGCTGAATACCAAAGTCCTAGTGATAGGGTACCTTGCAGATATCTAAAGATCCTCTTGACTGCAATCAAATGGGATTCTTTAGGTGCAGCCTGAAATCTAGCACAAGCACATGTTGAAAACATGATGTCTGGTCTAGAGGCTGTAAGGTACATCAAGGACCCAATCATACATCTGTAAAGGGTTTCATCAACCGCTTTACCTTTCTGATCAACATCTAGTTGTGTGATGCTGCTCATGGGAGTAGAACAGGGCTTACAGGTTTGTAAATCAAACTTATTCAACAAGTCTTTGGTATATTTGGACTGATGGATGAAGATTCCATCATCCTGTTGTTTGATTTGCAAACCTAGAAAGAACTGTAATTCTCCCATAGCACTCATTTCAAATCTTAGCTTCATAAGCTTTGTAAATTCATCACACAACTTTGGATCAGAGGATGCAAAGATGATATCATCAACATAAATCTGAACAAGGAGCTTATGTTGTCCCATAGTCTTAATGAATAAGGTTTTGTCAATGGTGCCCCTAGTGAATGTATTCTCAAGAAGAAAGGTTGAAAGTGTCTCATACCATGCTCTAGGTGCTTGCTTCAGCCCATAAAGAGCCTTATCAAGCTTGTACACCCAGTCAGGATGTTTATTGTCCTCAAAGCCTGGTGGTTGACACACATAAACCTCTTCTTTGATTTTCCCATATAGGAAGGCACTTTTGACATCCATTTGATAAACCTTGAGACTGTGAAAGGCAGCATAAGCTAAGAACAGTCTGATTGCTTCCAGTCTGGCCACAGGTGCAAAGGTCTCATCATAATCGATGCCTTCCTCCTGTGCAAACCCTTGGACAACCAGTCTGGCCTTGTTCTTGACAATTTGGCCCTTCTCATCTGTTTTGTTCCTGAATACCCACTTGGTGCCTATAGCAAACTTACCTTTGGGTAATGGAACAAGCTCCCACACTTGCTGTTTCTTGAATTGAAGTAGCTCAAGCTGCATAGCTTCCACCCATCCATTGTCTCTTAAAGCAATATGATAGTTCTTTGGTTCTTGCTGACTGATGAAGAGAGCATAGAAGCAGAAGTTGGACAATTGATTCCTGGTTGAAACTCCAGCATGGATATCACCAATGATTTGTGAAGTGGGGTGATTCTTGAGCTCTTGATAAACTATAATATCTGTGCAAGTGTTTGTAGACCCATCAGCAGCAACAGATGGTGATGGAGATTCCTGAAACCATGTAGAGGATGGCAGCTCAAACGAAGTAGAGCAAGCAGAAATCTCATCAGCATTTGTAGTGGATGGAGCTGCTGAGGCTACAGGAGCATCAGGTTCAGTGAACTTAGGCAGATTGTCACTAAACCTGAAGAGGTGAGTACTAACTTCATCATCATCAGTACCACCAGGTGGAGATCTGCTGACAGGCTCAACAGATGGAGGTTGATAAGGAACATATTGCAGTATGTCCAGATCAAACAACTCCACAGGGTTTTGTGGAATCTTGTTCTTTGGAGATTCATTGAACTTAACATGCAGAGTTTCTTCAACCCCCTTGGTTCTACAGTTGAAGACTCTGTATGCTTTGCAAGTTGATGAATAACCAACAAAGTACCCTGCATCCACCTTACTAGCAAACTTATGGAGTGGGTTGCTAGTGTTGAGAATAAAACAAGGACACCCAAAGGCTCTAAAGAATGAAATAAGAGGGGCCAAATGATGAAGAACTTCATAGGGAGTCTTCATCAACCTCTTATTTACTAAGGCTCTATTCTGTACATAGCAAGCTGTATTGACAGCTTCAGCCCAAAAGGTCAGTGGCAGCCCTGAGTCAGCCAACAATGACCTTGCTGCTTAAATGAGGGTCCTGTTCTTTCTCTCCACCACTCCATTCTACTCAGGAGTTCTAGGAATGCTAAACTGCCTTCTAATTCCCTTGGACAGGTAGAAGTCATCAAGTGTGTGGTTTCTAAATTCTGTTCCATTGTCACTCCTCACACACTTGACCTGTAGGGACTACTGCTTTTCTACTTGTAACACAAAGTTCATTATTGTCTTTGCTGCTTCATCCTTGGAGTGCAAGAAGAAAGTCCATACAAACCTGGAGTAATCATCCACAATTACCAGGCAGTATTTCTTCTTTGCCATGCTCATCACTCTCACAGGACCAAAGAGATCCATGTGCAGAAGTTGTAAGCAGGCAGTGGACTTTGGTTCTTCTATTGAAGGGAATGAAACTTTGTGTTGTTTTCCTTTCAAGCAAGCAGTGCAGTCATCTTCACACTTGAACTCCTTCAGAGGCAATCCTCTTACTAAACCATGGCTTATAAGCTGATTCATGTTCTTGAAATTTACGTGACCCAGCCTTCTATGCCATAGTGTAGACTCTTGAGGAGATGCCTTGGAGAATAGGCAAGGATGGCCTTTTAGATCCATCTTTTTGGAAAGATCTAAGGCATACACTCTTCCTGTCCTGTTGCCCTTCAAGAGAGTGTGTTCATCCAATGCCTTGTCAATCAAACTCAGAACTTTGGATGACAGAATCCTACAGTTCTGGCTTGTGAAAAGGGCAACATGGCCTTTGTCACACATTTGACTGACACTCAAGAGGTTGTACTTGAGATTCTCCACATGGTTAACATCATCAAACCTTATTTCCCCGTTGGAAACAAAGCCTTTTCCAACGATGTAACCCTTTGCATCATTGCCAAAAGAAACAAATCCCTTCTTTCCTTGAGAGTAGTCATTAAGAAGGGAGCTGCTTCCAGTCATATGCATGGATCCTCCACTGTCTACATACCAGATGCTTCTATGGCATGTTGAAGAACCCTGCAAACACAACCATGTGTTAGTTAGTCTTGGAGACCCAAACCTGCTTGGCTTTAGGTCTGTTCACAGCTACAGGTGTAGCACTAACAGGTGTGTTATGAGTGACAGCTTGAGGTGAAGAAGATGGTACAGAAGAGGGACCCTTTGGCTTGGACTTCCTTTTCTGTGGTTTCAACACAGGAGCATCTAAGTGGTTGGCTCTTCCCACTAGCTGCTGAACCATCATCACCAATTGTGTCTGATTCAGTGATAGGGCTTTCAGCTCTTCAGACACATTGGAGTTTGCTGATGATGAGTTCCTATGTTGTACCATCTTTTTCTGAGCAGTCTCAGTTGTTGCCTGAGTTATCCCTACCTTCTTTTTAGATTTAGCTTTGGGCTTAGGGATTTCAGGCTTGGATGTTGCCAGTACAAACTTAGTTTCAAACTCATTCTTCATTTTATTGATGCTCTCAGTAATTTTCTCCTTCTGTTTGAGTTTGGAACCCCTTTTGTACCAGCAATCATCAGTAAGATGATTGAACAAGCCACATATCTCACATGGCTTTTTCTTCATCTTATGCTGATCATCAGCTGAAGAGGATTTAACTACTGAAGACTTGTTCTTCAGCTGTTTGTCATCAGTACTAGCAGTTTTCTTCTTAGTGCCTGCTTTCCTGGTATCCTCTCTAGCTGTCTTCAAACCTTTCCTACTGTTAGTTTTCTTCTCTTTAGTGCTAACAGTATTTGAGGTTTGAACTTCAGATGTTGTCACTTGCTCTCCAGTACCTTCAGTACTTCTAGTGACAACTCCTGAGTTGATCAGCCTTTTGGTCATGTGACAATCTATCTCTGATGATGCTGATTCAGAGGATAGTAAGTCACATGATGAGAAGGATTGGTTATTTCTCTCCCCATCAGATTCAACTTCTGCTCTTGAAATGAAGTCTGTGGGAGGAGCAGTGTGATTATAACCAATGCCAAACTTCACATTGGAAGCTGTTTGCTTGCTAAGAAGCATTTCAAAACCCTTGCATGATTGCACCCATCGATCACACTCAACTTGGGTGGTTGCAAGAGTTTCCTTGAGGTCTTTGTACTTCTCTAGAAGTACATCTTCCCTAGCTTTAGCATCTTTGATTTGGCATTTAAGCGTGTAAATCTCATCATTTTTATCTTTTAGAACAACCTCAAAATCAGCTTTTCTTTTGGAAATAGTATGCTCAAGCTCAAGATTTTTATCTATTAAAGCTACATTTGCTTCTCTAATAGAAGCAAATGCTGCTATGCATGACTCTGAACAAAGCTTGGCTTTTGCCTCAGTGGATACCTGAGATGAGGCATTGGATGATGACCCTTCAGCAGAATCAAGGGCCATCAGAGCAAGATTTCCAAAAGGTTGATCACCACCATGTTGACCAGCACCTTGGAGTAGTGGTTCATGACCAGATAGCTCTTCTGGTAGACTACTCCAGTCAACAGCAGTTGGGGTGAAAAAGCTTTGTTGTTGAGGTTGTGTGTGGTGATGAGATTGGGAAGAATGAGGCTCTGGAAGAGCATGAGGTGGTTGAGCCAGGGGTGCTTGAGTTTGACCAGGCTGAGGCATGTAGTAACAGGGGTAAGGATAAGGCATATGACCCTGTGGCACAAAATAAGCAGGTGGTGCTTGTGCCTGAGATGGATGGGAAGAACTGTAGGAAGGTTGCCCTTTGTGCTGTGAGTTATTGCTGGGAAAATTCACAAAGGGTGCAGATGAGTTAGATCCAGATGATCTACACTCTCTTGCAAAGTGTCCAAGTCTTTGGCACTTGTGACACCTCAACTTGCTCTTGTCAAAACCAACTTTGGTTTTGCCAGAGAGTCCTGGGAATTTCCTACCAGTTCTTTTGTAGAACTTCTGAGAGCGGATATTTATCATTGCCATTTGGTTCAAAATATCCATCTCTTCCAGATCATCATCTGGAATGCCCTTCAAATCCTCCATCAGAAAACACAAATTGTCACCACCACCTCCTGAACTACTAACACCAACAAAATCTTGTTCTGAGTTGGTAGAGAAATCGATATGCTCATCATAAGAACTTTCTGATGAAGCATATTTTGACTCATGACTTATCAAGGCAGCATTACCTTGGACAAAGTCATCAGCAAGCTTGCCAGAAGAGGACAGCTTCCTCTTTTGCTCTATCTCTCTTTCAAAAGTAAGCAACTTCCCATGAAGTTGTGTGAGAGATAGAGTTTCCAGATCAGCACTGGAGCGTAGGACAATGGTATATGTGTCCCACCTCTCAGGCAATGACCTGAGGAACCTGTTGTTCATCTGGATTTTGGAGTACTCTTGTTTGACCATCTTTAGCTCAGAGATCAAACAAGAGAACCGCTCATATTGCTGGGTTAGAGTCTCACCCTTTCTATATGAGAATGTCTCATATTGTTGGGCAAGGATTTCCCTATTGTTTGCTAAGACCGAATCAGTTCCTCCAAATTGTTCCTTTAGAGCAACCCATAGGTCATGAGCAGACTCATGATGCAAGAGCCCTGAATATATCTCGTTTGGAATGGCCATGGCTAAAATTCCATGGGCTCTAGCATCAATTTCGAACAGCTTTAGATCTTCGTCCGAATATTGTTCAGGTTTCTTTGCAACCTGTTCATTAGATTCCGGGACGCTCACCATAGGCTTGTATGGCCCATGCACCACTGACTTCCAACAACCAGCACTGTTGACAGCCAAGTGGTGTAGCATACGTCTTTGCCATATGTTATACTCGTTCCTAACCAGCATCGGAGGCTTGGTTGCGGAACCAGTATTGTGAGGATCATTGGTTGGTGTTGTCATCTCAGGGTTTGGTCAAAAACAAGTTTAAACACGACAATCGTAACTCAAAACCACCAAAAGACCTCAAGATTTTGGCCGGAAACAGCAGAAACTCACTCTCTATGGCTAATTCTTGCAAATTGCTAATTCGATCAAACTGAGAGATCAAAAGAGCAGTTTCAAATGATCAATGGTAAGATCGATCAATGATTAACCTGGCTCTGATACCATTTGACAGGATCTCAGCCTCTCGTGTTGATCAATTAGATTATGTTTGCAGCGGATTTAGCACATTAATTAGCAATTATATCAAGAACATAAAAGATATTGCAATTAAAGCATAAACATAGAGAGAGAAGAGTTCTGCGAAACAATAAATGTTCTATTGGTCGCACGTTTCGGCAATTAAAACTGTATGGTTACCCATCCTTTTATAGGCGGCAAAAGGATGGATTGATGTCCTTTTTCTGACATCACTGAATATTCAAATTACAACTGACAAAAACATAAAACTACTGAAGATGTCAACAACTGACATCTTCTTACAAAAGTTCCTAAGTGCTGACAAAAGTAAACTACTGAAATCCTACAACGACTGAAGAACAAGCTCTTCAGTCGTTTATAACTACTGATACTATAACAACTGAAGAACATGCTCTTCAGTTGTTGTACAACTACTGAAACAAAATAAACTACTGAAAAAGAAAAACCACCACAACAACTGAAGAAGACTTCTTCAGTTGTTGTGACAAACTCTGAGTCTTCAGTACTTGGTCTTCAGACTTGGCTTCAGATGATATAACAACTGATGACTTCAGTAGATATCATCAGTTGTTGTCTTCAGTCTTTGTCTTCAGACTTTGTGCTTCAGTAGAAGGTCTTCAGTTCTTTAGTTCTTCAGCTTTTGATTCTTCAGTACTTGTCTTCAGTACTTGAAGTCTTCAGTACTTGTAAGATCAGTACTTCAGACTTCAGTACTTGGTCTTCAGTACTTTGGAGTCTTCTTCAGCTGATATTCTTCAGTTCTTTGATCTTCATACTTTGTTCTTCAGAATTTGTCATAACAGCAGAAGGCTGGAGCTAAGATGCTCTCGAGTTTGACATTCAAGCAAGAGAACACAATAGCTGATGAGAGTCTTCAGATGTTCTCGAGTCTTGCATTCAAGCAAGAGAACATTGTAACTGATGGGAGTCTTCAGCAGTTGTAGCAGTGGCATGTGGGACATAGAGATTTTCCTGATCTTGGCTCATTGGTTCTTTTGGTCCAACATACCAGATGAGGAACCAATCTTGCCAACTCATGAAAACGATCGGTGTATGCTGCGTGCCCAGCTCCTACCATCGCATGATTCCAGAATTCTTGCTCAAGTTTCTGCATCTCATTGAGAGGATAGTATTTTTCAGAAATCAATGCTTTAAGCTCATCCCAAGTCATCTGCATTGCTGACTCCCTTCCTCTAGCCTGAACCTGGGTGTTCCACCAGGTTAATGCCTTGCCCTGCAGTGAACACGTGGCATACTTGATTCTTTGACTATCGAGGCATTCACTGATATCAATTACTGCCTCCATCTTTTCAAGCCACCTGGTCAAGGCTATCGATCCACCTTTCCCATCGAATTCTCGGGGTTCGCAGGCCACAAATTCCTTATATGAACATCCCCGTCTAGTATGGTCGATTCCAGTTTCGTTCCCAGTTGCTCCACCAATGCCAGTATCTTCCCCTATTCCTTGGTTGTGTTGACCATTGGTATTATGATCCCCGTGGAGAGGATGATTCAGAAGGGTGTCGCTCACTTGAGTCACAATGGTTGGAATTAGTGCAGCTAGCTGCTGAGCAATCAAAGCAGCTATGTCAGGGTTGTCAGTTCCCTGATTGGTGCCAGCTGGAGCACCACCTATTCTTGGTGGTCTACCCCTACCCCTGTTTTGCGGGGCCTCACCTTCTTGATTGGTTCTACGTGTGACTCTTCGAGGCGGCATCTTCTAATCACAGAAAGGTGTAAACTTTAGTCACCGTAAGATACACGCATGATTTCTCTTATCAAGTTTCAATAACCCATGCTTTGGTCCATTAAGATCATTACGTAGCCCAGTTTAAGCACATTCTTAGTATACCGGTGATGTTAATATATAGGGTTCCCCGCAGCGTTCCCACCACATCCACGATATACCTTGAATGACACCTAAACTGGTTACATAACATCCTAATTTTCCTTAGCACCATCTCAAAGGATAACGTAATGTATGTGTAGAGGGTATCATCACTCCTCTATATTCATGTAATCCACTTTCATTCTAGGCATTCAATCAGTTCCTTAGTCACTAAAATGCTAAGTGGAGGAATGTCTCATAAAGAATAAGGTCAATGTCATGATTGAAAATACCATGAAGGCTCTAAGTAGGACAGGACTTGAGTAATAGCATGTGTTAGTTTAGTTACCCTTATCAAGGTCTTACTAGAATTATGATCCTAAAACCTTAGGGTATAGAATAGAAACTTGTAATACTCATGACCGTTACCTCATGGTAAGATTAGCCAGACTTCTCTTGCACGGCGAATTGCAATTACGTGTGCACCCGTAATGGTAATTTGCCTTGCATGATCACTCTTAGCTTCACCTACCCCAAGTTAACATCATATTACTATCCAGATTCATTAAGCACAAATCATGTAATGTCCTCATGTCCATGAGCCAATAGTATTCCATTAATAGTATGTAATAGCAAGTAACTACAAGCACATAAGCACAATATGTCTGATGATAGCTGCCTATCCTTCATACTTTCAGGATTTTAGGCATAACTATGTTAGGGTCGAATTTAGTATCCGAGATCGACGCTACGCGTGATCACCGAAGTTCCCTTTTGTTTAGGTATCTCAACCTAATGATATGATGTTGTGCGCATACAAGCGTAAAGTTCTAGTGTAAAGGTATCCTATGGAGAAAGACTAAGAGTAATAGTGTCTTCCTCAGGATGATCAGATAGCAAGCACAATGTATAGAATCAGGTATAGAGATAAGAAACAAGCATAGAGAAATATACATGTAATATTAAATCCATACACTTAATATTATTGACCCTTTTTGCCTTCTAGACTTGTGTATTGATCATAGATTATCACTCATCCCAGAAATCCCCAGGTAAGCATAACTGGTCTCGCCATGAGATTTATACGATATGATTGCCTTAGCCCGAAGGCCTTTTGCCAGGAAATCCAGAATACAGGTGTCTATGTGTCACACAAATCATGAAGAACATTTAGGTAATATCAAATGCACGCAATCCCTAGCATGCATTCTATATGAAGGTTCTTAGGTTATAGTCTAGGTCGAGTGCTCCACCTAATTCTCTATAACCAAGGCTCTGATACCAATCTGTCACACCCTCGCTTATAGCGGAAACACGAGGATGTAACGGACGGGATCGTCATAACACCTGGTTAATTTATAGAGACAAAATAAATGCAAAAATCCACGTGTCACGATGTTACCCGACACAATGGTGACTTGTGTCATGGTTAGTCAGTTCCACGACTAGCATAGTCTATTGAATTAATAAAACCAAATACAACATGAAATACAACCAACAAAAGTTCAACATAGCATTCATGAATGAAATCAAATGATAGTCAAACAATAGTGCAAGTCTACTGAAATCCTGAGGGTCTCTGCTAAGGCATCGACTCTAGCTATACTCTTTGATTATGATCACCTGAAAAGATATGCTCAAAAATGTCAACAATAATGTTGGTGAGCTTCGCAGGTTTGAATTATAAACATGTAATTGATGCTGTATAGAGTTTGTTGTGAAATACCGTGCATACAGTTATAAGCAAGCATGATCACATAACATGAGTTTCATACAACCAAACCTAATGACGTACATAAAGAAACTTGTCGGAATATATTCACCCAAGGCCCGTTCCTGGCAGTAGGGATGGTACTCACAAGTAACCATCTCGTCAAGGGTGGGGGTGTCAACCCAGTAGTACTACCAATACCTATCCGTTGGTTCCAAACCCAGAATTAATGGTTGTAAGAAGAACCACAAACATCATGTATGTATCAGAGTATGAAAACAGGATCACGTTGATTCCAAGTATGAAAATTATATGTATGTTGTACAGCATTGAAAACTGGTGAGCATACTTTTCCCCCCATGCTTGAAAACATTGAAAACTTGTATAAACATAAAAAGGGGCCACGAAACTCACCTTGAATTGAGATGTATATGAAATGAACAAGAGCTTCAAAGAATAAGGCAATGCACGATCAAACACGATCAATACCTATTATTAATTGTAATTAAGTCTTTAAAATGTGTTCATTGCGAATAAATACATCGGGTCAGATTCGGGTCGGTTTGGTTTGACGCACACGATTTGATATACAAACAGCACCATGTAATAATAATATCACTAATATTGATATTAATAATAATAATGGTATTGTTAAAAATAATCATAGTCATAATTATAATAATAATAATTGTATTATTACCGAATTATATTCATAATGATATAGTAATATTAACCGAATTATATTCATAATGATATAGTAATATTAGTAAAGTTAATAATATTGATAAGAATAAGAATAATGATAATAATAATTTATTAGTCTAATCTATTAATTAAGGTATACTTTAAAAATAACCTATAGTTATATTTGTATATAAATTGTTGAAATATAATTCCTACATTTATCATGATTAATCCATAATTAAAAATAATATAATGTCCATTAATAATTTGATGATTTAAATTATTATTTAAAGTCCATTTTTATAAAAATAACTATTTATAATTTTTATTTTATAAAGATTATTAAGGTTTTTAAATAAAATAAATTTACAGAAAATAAATATGTAACATTTTAAATAAGAAAAGTTTATAAAACTTATTTTTATAATTTTTAAGAATTTTTATATATTTTTAGAAGCTTAAAAAGCTTTAAAAAAATAGTTGTAGGTAGCCGGGTTCGAACCCGGGACCTCCAACTCACACACCCGCCCGCAAACCAGTGAACCAAGGCTTCATCCGTGATAACCCTCGGTTCCATTTAATCTTAAACAGGTTTAACCCGTTTCCCCCAATTCCATATAAACCCTAGTTCGATTTCAATCCAAATTGAACCCCGATTTGATCCTGTTAATGAATAATTTCATGGGGCTTTTGTTCCCCATGATAAATCGAGTAGATAGGTGTGTCTAATTACCTGTTTTGAATCGAATTGATGATA